>JAOSBK010000005.1:40110637-40127132 GCA_027568895.1 Erythroxylum shatona | reverse complement strand
TGGCTTCTCGATGATGCACTCCATACTTTTTAAATAGTGTTGCCACGACTCTATTGCAAAAATGACTTCCTTGATCACTAATAATGGCACGTGGAATTCCAAATGTATTAAAAATGTTAGTCTTTATAAACCCTATAATAGTTAAATCATCAGCTCTGGTGGCTTTTGCTACCATGTAATGTACCAGCTGGATAATTGGCAAAGAATGAGTAGAAAGAAGGGAATTACCCGAGAAGAGTAGAAGAAGAAGAAGAAGAAGATGAAGAAGAGAGCAGAGAGAAGAAAAGTGATAGAGGATAAAGGGATATTTTGTATTGATTTTCTGTATGTCCTCAAGACAACTGTAGCATCAAATATATCCTCATGTCGAGAGTTTGTTGTAACCGAAGTGCTGGAAATAAAATGAAATACAAATGAAATACAAATGAAAATAGTTTATGCTTGCAATAGTCTATTCCTTTGTGGTCCCTAAGTCCTGTAGTGAACTAAGCTCGTGTAGCAAACTCAGCCCACGCCTCATGGATCATAACAGTCCATTCCCCTTAGAGAGACCCTTGACCTCAAGGGTCAAAATTAGGGAACTGAGTTCGGATATACCGAGGTTCCTCCCACGTGGCTTCCTCATCTTCGCGATTCTTCCACCGCACGAGCCACTTCAATTCATCCGGGTTCTGGCGAGTGACGAATCGCTTCTCCAGCACTGCTTCAGGTTGATCTTCCGGTGGTGCTAGCCCGTCCATGACCGGTTCGTCGGTCGGTGTAGATCTCACCCCTAGCGCCTTCTTCAACAACGACACGTGAACCACGGGGTGTATGCGACTACCTGCTGGTAGATCGAGCTTATACGCGACTGTTCCCACCTTCTTCGTGATCCAGTAAGGCCCGTAGTATTTAGCACTCAGCTTTTGGTTCTGTCGCCTACTGACAGAGACTTGACTGTAGGGTTGTATTTTTAAATAAACCAGATCTCCCACTTCGAAGGTTCTCTCAGTCCTTCCTCGATCTGCCTGGGCCTTCATCCGATCCTTGGCCCGGAGTAGCTGTAGCTTCAGTGAAGAGAGCATACGTTGGCGCTCCTCTAGGTAGCGGTTAATACTTTCCACAGGTGAAGGTAACTCCAAGGCCGCAGCTTGAGGGGGTGGTGGATACCCGTACAGGGCTTGGAACGGCGTGGTCTGAATGGCAGTATGAAAGTTGGTGTTGTACCACCATTCGGCTAAATGAAGCCATTTGTGCCACTGCGCGGGATGCTGGTGCGTCATACACCGCAGGTATGTCTCCAAACACTAATTCACTCTTTCTGTTTGGCCATCTATGTGTGGGTGATATGATGAGCTCATTTTGAGCTGAGTTCCCATATTTTTGAACAGTTCCTTCCAGAATAGGCTAGAAAACACCTTATCCCTATCTGAGATAATCGACTCTGGAGTCCCATGTAGCTTATACACTCCCTGCATATATAGTTTTGCCACATCTGAAGCTGTGAAAGGGTGAGATAAGGCTAGGAAGTGTGCATATTTTGTATACGTGTCTACCACCACCATGATCACATTCTTCCCTTCTGAATTCGGAAGTCCTTCTATAAAATCCATGGATATCTGTCTCCAAGCTCCCTCAGGTACTGGCATAGGTTGCAATAATCCAGGGTAGGGTACATTCTCGTGTTTACATTTCTGACAAATATCACATGCTTGGATGCAACCCTGTAGCTTACTCTTCATTCCTGGCCAGTAGAATAGCTGTTTGAGTCGGTGATAGGTGGCCTTGAACCCTGAGTGGCCACTAGTGGGGGATGAGTGGACTTCCTGTAGTATGGTGTCCCTGAGGTCACCTGTAGCACCCACATACAATCTTCCTTTATACCTGAGAACACCTCCCTTGAAGTTGTAGGGACCAGTACCCTGAGTGTCTTGTAGGGCCACTAGCACAGCCTGTTGAACTTCCATATCCCCTTCATAGCTTGCCACTAGTTGTTTTACCCATTCAGGTTGAGTAGTAGTTATGGCTTTTAGTTCTGCTTCTTCAGATTCAAACTTCCTGGACAGAGCATCTGCTGCTTTATTCTCCTGCCCTTTTCTATATTGAATGGTGTAGCTAAGTCCCATGAGTTTAGTTAAACTCTTCTTCTGCATCTGAGTTTGAATCCTTTGTTGCAGAAGGTATTTTAGGCTGTAGTGATCTGTCCTAATAATGAAGGACGAGGCTTCTAAATAGTGTCTCCATTTATCTACAACTGAAGTGATTGCCAATAATTCCTTCTCATAAACCGATAGGTTCTGATTCCTAGGGCAGAGAGCCTTGCTGAAATAAGCAATAGGTCTCTCCCCTTGCGTGAGGACTGCTCCAATCCCACAGTTGCTGGCATCCGTTTCCAAGATGAAGGGTTCTTGGAAATTTGGGAGAGCTAGCACTGGGGCTGTTGTCATAGCCTCCTTTAATTGTTGGAAGGCTTGTTCTGCTTCTTTCCCCCACTGAAACTGGTCCTTCTTGAGTAGTGCTGTTAATGGTTTACAAATCCACCCATAATTCTTGATGAATTTTCTATAGTAGCCAGTGAGGCCAAGGAATCCCCTCAAGGCTTTAATGTTAGTGGGTGTTGGCCAATCCAACATTGCCTGAATTTTCAAGGGATCAGTAGCTACTCCATCCCCCGAGATAATGTGTCCCAAATACTCCACCTGATCTACCCCAAAAGCACATTTCTTCTTCTTGGCAAATAGTTGCTGTTGTCTCAAGGTTTGTAACACAACCCTTAAGTGTCTCTTATGAGTTGGAAGGTCAGGACTATATACTAGGATATCATCAAAGAAAACAAGAACAAACTTGCGTAGGTAAGATGCAAATACCTGGTTCATCAATGCCTGAAAAGTTGCAGGGGCATTTGTGAGACCAAAGGGCATTACCTTGAATTCATAATGCCCTTGATGAGTCCTAAAGGCAGTCTTGTGAATATCTGTGGAGGCCATTCTAATTTGATGATAACCAGATGTTAGGTCGATCTTGGAGAAGATCATAGCTCCATGTAACTCATCCATCAAATCTTCTACGATAGGAATAGGAAATTTATCTTTGATGGTGATGTCATTGAGCCCTCGATAATCTACACAAAACCTCCATGTGCCATCTTTCTTTTTGACTAGCAGTGCTGGAGAAGCGTAGGGACTATGACTAGGTTGTATTATTGATGCTTCTAACATTCCTTGCACCAGCCTTTCAACTTCAATTTTCTGGTAGTAAGGTTATCTGTAGGGTCGTAGGTTGACAGGTTTTGAATGAGGTTTTAAGGGTATTTGGTGGTCTAAAGCCCTGTAGGGAGGTAAACCTCTAGGATCTTCAAAAACATCATTATACTCCTCCAAGAGTACAAGTAAGTGGGGGTTAATTTCCTGAGGTTCCTTTTCTTCAATTAAGAGGGAGATGTGCCCAGTCATGCCTTTGATTCCTTTCTTGAAAAGTTTCTGGACCTTTGTCCCTTTAAGAATTTGAAAAGCTTTGTGCTCCTTTTGAGCCTTCAAAACCACTCTATCGTTACCATTGTTCACAGTAACTTCTCTGGATTTTAAATCAAAGAAGATAGGGTTGTGTGCTTCCATCCAATCCAACCCCAAAACTAACCCGCAACTTCCCAAACTGAGTATCTTTAGGTCTGCACAAAATTTATGCCCTTGCATCTCCCAAGTGAAGTTCCTAATCTTGTGAGTGGATGTTACTTTTGCCCCATTAGCAACTGTCACAGTTAATGGTGTTATTTCCTCCCTTGACAGATCAAGCATTCTCACTATAGTGTCATCTATGAAGGAATGAGTACTACCCGTGTCAATTAAGACACTCACCTCATGATTTCCTACCCTTCCTTTGATTCGAAATGCATTAAGTGATTTCCCACTTAGGGCATTCAACTGTATTACTGTATCTTCAGTCCCATCATTAACTCCTTCCATAGTAACTGTTGTCCCTTCTTCTGCCAATTCCTCCTGATCTCCTTCCTCCTCCATTTCCTCAACGAGCATATGTAGGATCTGTTTAAGTTTGCATTGGTGACCCGGAAAATATCTATCCCCACACTTATAACACTTGCCTGGTTCTCTGGTATATGCAGGTTTAATATTGGTTGATTTGTTGAGGTTAATTGTTGTGGTTTTGTTGTTTATGGATGGGTTGAGGTAGTGAGGTTTGTTGGATATAACTGAAGTGGTTACCTTGTTTGCATTGTAGGTTTTGGAGAGTTGAGGTGTCGGGCATTTATGAAGAGCTTCATTCAGCTTTGCTTGTTCATAAGCTTCTTGAAGAGTAGATGGTTTAAACCTCTTGACTGCCCATCCCAAATCTTCTTGCAGGCCTTCAATGAACACTTTCACCAGGTATTCTTGTGTTAATCCAGGAGTCATTCTTCTCACAAGGGACTTAAGTTCTTCAAACTTCTCCTGGTAAGCCTCCACCGTGTCAGTTTGTTTGAGTCTGTGGAATTCCTCCACAACATTAGCTTCAGTATAGCTAGTGAACCTACTGCATAATTCCTCTGCAAACTCCTCCCAATTCAGTTCTGATTTTCCTTCTTTCCAATCTTGATACCAGATATCCGGTTTCTCCTCCAGAAACATGGCAGCAGATTCTACCTTGTGTTCATCAGGTATGTTATAGATTTGGAATATTTTTTGACACTTTCTAATCCATAACCTGGGCTGCTTGCCATCGAAATGACTGAAGTCCATTTTGGGCCATAACATATTGGGTGTTTGAAGTATTGGAAGGGCATTGGTGGTCTGGGGATCCGGTGTTGGGTTTGTGGTATTATTTGTGGATGTATGCTTGGTGTTTGGTATTGGTAGGGGTGGTGAATGTAGTATTCCAGCATATGTTCTAGACGAGGGTGAGGAGGTTGTAGTGGTAGGGTTCGGGTGTTGATTGGTTTTGATGGTTTCCAGTAGGGCTAGTATGGATTTCTGGTTTTCTTCAAGTCTTTTGTTGGTCTCAAGCTGAGCTTTGGTCATCTCTGCCTGCATGTTTTTCATTTGTGTTTCTAATGCCTTCACTTGTTCATCCAGGGTCTTCAGTCTGGTACCTTCGTGAGCCATGGCAGCTAGAAATCTCTGATACCAAATGTAGCATACCAGCGGAATCGGGGCACAGAATAAGATGGGAAGAAGAGAACAATCGAGAAGAGAGGGAGAAGCAGAAGAGAGTAGAAGGGAGAGTGAATAGAGGATAAGAATATTTTGTATTGATTTTCTTGTTGTCCTCCCCGACAACTGTAGCAACATATATCCTCATGCTATGTTTGTTGTAACTGAATACTAGAAAATAATAAAATGAAAGAAAAAAAACAATTATGCTAGCACAGCACATTGTCTGATATTATTTAGTGGGCCTTTAGCCTTGTAGTAGGTCCTCCCAGTCCAAACCAAGTTGGGTCAGGTCATAACAATTGGTTCCTATTGTAACAAACTGAAATCCTCTATAACTTTTCTAAGCCATATTGCATTATTTTCTATAATAATTGTAGCATATTTAGCTTCGATAATGCTTTGAAATGTGATTTCTTGCTTTTTGAAACATTACTTAATATCTGAACTAAAGTTAAAGTAGTAGCCATATATATTCTTGATATCATCAAATGAACCTACCCAATTGCCATCGAAAAAATATGTTAACTTAAAATCTTGATAATTTGCATACTTAACACGGACATTATATGTTTAGTAGCTTGCATGTGTTCTTCACTTAATGCATAAATCTGAATAAAATAAAAATCTACAACCTATTTTACCCAGATAACCATTCTTTGATGTCTTTCAACAAGCTACCAAGTTTGGTTTTTTGGATCACTAGAAGCTCTTCTTTCATGAAAGCAATCCATTTGTGCTCCTGTCCATTTGTGCTCCTGTATTGTTTCTTTAATACTTGCTAATTTTAGTATTGTGATATTGCATATTGTATAAATATCATAAAGCAATCTAATGCCTCTAATTGACTACTTATCAACATCTTCATCATTAAAAAACAGTCTACCAAAATGTTTATTTTCATCATTTACTTTATAGCCCCATTGCTCTTGTTCTATGAAGATGACATCTTTGCTGACAATAATCTCCTCTATTTAAGTTGAAATATTTTATAGGTCTTAGAGTTGCTGATATAGCCTATGAAAATTCTAAGCTTAGGTTTTTTGTCCAATTTATCTCTTTTAACCTGAAAAATATAAGAGAAATAAAAATAACCATACATTTCTAAATTGAACAAAAAAAGTGGTTTATTAATAAACCATGCTTTATAAGGTATTTGATCATAAAGTGATTTGGTTGGAAATCTATTCGACAAAACTACAACAATATCGATCACTTTTTTCCCATGAGGAGATCAGAGCTCTATCAATACCATAGTATCGATACAATGAAGGAGAGGATACATACTTTTGGAATGGGACTAACAGTAGTGGACATAACAAATAAGCAAGCAAAACAACTTAAGTTTGAGACAATACCTAGACTTGGATGGGGTAATTTGATATGGAGAAACACTATCACGGCAAATGCCAGCTTATTGAGCTAGTTAGCCATGAAGGATAGACTAAACACTATGTCTAGACTAAAATTCCTCCCCTCCTCTAAAAGATGTTTACTTTGCAATCTAGATGAAAAGGACAGGGACCATCTATTTTTCAATTGAGTTTTCTAATAGAGTATGGAGGCAAGTTGCATCTCTATGTACACTCAATAGTTATCACAACAATTTGAATGACTTTATCTAAGAGATACTATGGAACCATGCACCCAACATGACAAAGATGTTTACATGGTAGTTTTTACTACATGTATTCAGAAGATCTGGTAGGAGAGGAATAACAGAAGATCTGTAGAAAGGGAAAAAAAACCATACTTGCCCTCACGGAAATCATTTTTAATAATATTAGAGAACAACTGGTTATAAACCAATTGGAGAAGAAATGCAACGAGAGACTAGCTATTTCTTGGGGACTCTAACGAGAATCCAAGAATACCCAATATGTAAAGCAGTATTTCCACAACCTAATCTAGCCAGTTACAACACGCACAACAGTTCTAACGGATTCTAAAGTTGAGTTCTTACCTTACTAAGACTTCCTCCATGAGACAGTTACATCAGATCCCTCGCGGGTGTTGAAGACATGCAGTCGGGGAAGAGAGATAGTAGTTGGAGCGCAAACACATAGGAAGACCCTTCGAGTATTCCTAAGAAGAAAAAGTGAGTGAAGACTGAAAGAGAAGAAGTTACAAATATCAAACCAAAAAGATCTTACCTCCATTACCATCTGGAGATGTTGACAATAGAGACTTTGGAGCCCTAATTCGGAAGCTTATGGTGAAACATTGAAAGGGTTTTTTTTTTAACTCGTTTTTGAAGTTCCAAGAATACATTAGAGACTGGTTTGTTCACGATGACATTTCTTTTGTCTACAAGGTCGTTTAATCTGTGTTTTAATATCCTATTAGTAGGATAATAGATGTACTAAACTCTTAGGCCCGGTTTGGTTGACATGGATTGTTGTCGGGGAAAATAATCTTTTTCCTAAAATTTAAATCATTACGTTTGGTTCATTTTTTTTAATAGTTAGGAAAGTAAAAACTTTTCTAATTTAGGGAAAGTAGTGACACTTTCCTTGGATTCTAAATCCCAACACCCCCTTGGTATTTAAATTACTTTCCTCAGAAATTTAATCTAAAAAATACACTAGACAATTTAACTCTTCTTTCTTTCTTTCTCAACTCTACAACTTTAAAATTTATAAATTTCAAATAAATTTTGATTTAATAATTAAAAATATATAAAAATAAATATTAGTTTATAAATAATAATTTTTAAATTATGTATTTTTAAAAATAAAATATTTTATTAATACTTTATTAATAAATCTTATATAAAATATTAAAAATAAACTTAAATCAAAATATTTTTGTAAATTTTATTTAATTTATAATTATTATTAGTAATAAAATATTTATTATCATTTTAAAAACAAAAATTCACAATTCACAATAATTATAAAATTTGAAATAAATAAAATAACTATTAAAAAAACTTTGAAAAAGGGGGCAAGGAGAGATAAGAGGAAGGGAGGGAAATTTTAAAATTTTTTGAAAATTTTACAAAAATCTCCCCTATTTTTTAAATTTTCAGTATCGATCAGTATTTGGATTTTAAATATTTTTTCTCAGAAGTTTCAATCGACAATCTTCAGGTTTATATTTTTTCTTATTTAATAATTTCAATTTTCATTCTGTTTGTAGGGATATAATTGAAAATATAAGTCAAAATTAAGTTACATTCTATAAAATATTGTTACATACCAAACACTATAATAAAAATCCACCCAACTTTCCTATTAGAATTCTTATAAATATCCAAACATGTGAATGCCTATTGAGCCCCAATTTTTTTTTATTTATTAAGCATGATTTGAATAAATGTTGTGGTCTTGCAAGATAAATCATTTTAATTGGAGTTTAATTAGTATGTCAAAGCTAGAATTAAATTAGTATATGATTTAGGGTATAAGATTATGGCCTAAAGTAAGTAGTCTTTGGATTAAATGAGAGAAGGGGGTAGAATATGAAGATCACTTAAGTCTAAAGGTTATAAGGCTTATGTTGGAGGGCAAAAGGGACATTTGATGATTATTATAGTCTAGAATTAGAGGAAGGAACTTGTTGGTTTGGTTGAGAAGAGAGAAGCATCGTGAGTGTGAGAAGAAAAGAAGAAGAAGAGAAAATCAAGCTAGGGTTGTGGAGATCTTGAAGAGTTTGAAGAATTTTTAGCTTAAACAAGTAAGTACAAGCATTCTTTCTTTCTTGATTTGTTGGATTAACCATGTTTAATGATAGTTAGAAGTGAAAATGAAGTTGAATGTGGGTAGGGAATTGTTGATGAATGGTGTATGAAAATGCTTTAATCTTTTAGGGTTAAGGATCAAAGATAGATCATGATGTACTTGTGAAAGAATTTGAGTTAAAATGGGGTAGAAAATGAAGTGGATATGAAGTAGAAATGATGGTTGAGGTTTAAGAGGTGTTAGTTGTAGATGTTGGAAGTAAAAATCTGAAAATATGAAGTGCTTTGCGTATATTTTTGTCAAAGTTTGCCACGACCAACTCTCCTTGGTTCGCCGCGGCTAACTTGATGGATAAAGTTCACCACGGCCAACACAGGAAAGTTTGTCGCAGCGAACTTTGACATTTTGGGCTAATTTTTTCTTTTCGAAAAAGTTTGTCGCGGCGAACTTTTCAGCACCGAACATACTTCGGTATTTTGAACATAACTTTTTTGTGTAGTTATCCAAATGAAGTGATTTTTAATCTGGAATAAACTAGAGACATAGGGCTACAAGTTTTGTGAAGAAATGAAGTTTAAATTCAGTCTTTAATGATATCAAGTTTTGGAAGGAAGTTAAATATAGAATATTGTTTCAGTATAAGGATAGTCCCAAAATGTTTGGAGTATAACTTTTGGATTTCTGAACCAAATTGAATAATTTTGGTGTCGTTAGAAACTTGGGATAATGGGGGACATTTTTCTAGAAGAAAGTATTATCAAATTCCTTCTTTTATTGGATCATAATGATCATGCAAAATTGACTCGAAGTCTAGGATTTGAAAGGATTATAGTCAATTTTAGCTTTTTTTATCATTGAAGCCTTATGGATTTGCTTTGAATGTTGTTTAAATGAGAACTTGGTATGTTATAGGAAACTAAGCAAGCCCTATTCGAGAGCAAGAGCAAAAACAACATTGTACTTGGATTGTCAAGCGAGATTAGATGGGTAATGTATTTATAGTTATTGTATAATTAGGCAAATTCTTGCCTATGTGTGTGTATGTCTAAATTGCTTGATTTTTTAATTGTTATGAAGATTGATAATGCATGATGATTTGTGATTATGTTATACCTTGAAAGAGGCTATAACATTTCGTCACGTGCATGTTGACAAGAGCCTTCTCCCGGTTGCCCACTTATGGCATATGAGCTCCAAAAATGGACTTATTCTGTTCATGGTGTAAACTTCGGTCTCACCATTCTGTTTCCATGGAACCCTCGAGCCAATTGTTTGTGCATGACATCTTTAAATTGTCAAGCATGATGTATTTGCTCATTATGCATAATGATTAAAGCTTATGTTATGAGTTATGTGATGACTCGTTTAATTATGAGTTTTTGAGTTAATATGAAAATGTTTGAATTGTTAGATATATATATATACATATGCTTGAATTTGTAGCAAATTACTGATGGCTATAAATATATTAGCCACTGAGCTGTGTAGCTCAACCCATTATTTTTTTCCCTCCTCAGGTGTGGAACAAAATGACAGTTGATCCTTGCAGGGCATCGAAAACTCCAAGATAGTTAGAGACTTTTGTACTAAGCTAGTGACTATTTTGGATAGCTTTATAGGCATATCAACATTGAGCATCATTTTGTGTTTGTAATAAGCTTTGATATGTATGATGTTATGTGAGTAAAGTTTGTTTAAACTCTTTGGTATTATAATGACATGAAGAATTAAAGTTTCTTTCGTGTGCAAGTATGTTTAGCTTGTGGTTAGATTTGAATGTATGTGTTTGTTTAAAAATGTTTGTGAAATTTTAGATTCTAAGTGTTTGGTCGCGGTGAACCTTTCTGAAGACATCTTCGCCATGGCAAACTTCCCTTTACTGCCACGCTGAGATTTCTTATAAATGTAATACTTTCCACTTTTCATTCACACCACCTTCACACGACTATCCTGAATGGTCTTCTCGGAATACGTCTTGAGACCTGGGTCAAATATCTTTTGGTATCCAAATCGATTGTTGGCTCCAGAAATGAGGTCCAATAATAGGTCACTCATAATTTCTTCTTTTATTATTAACTAACGGTACTTATAAAATGATAACATAATCAATAAACTCTATTACTACAAGTTTTATCTTATTCTCCTTAGATTAATTGCACTAGTTAGATCAATTCTATTTGTATCCCTATCCAAATAAGCTTTACGATCGTTCCTCCCCTTAAAGAAAAGTATGGTCCTCTATAGGTCACTCATAATTTCTTCTTCTATTATTAACTAACTGTACTTATAAAATGATAACATAATCAATAAACTCTATTACTATAAGTTTTATCTTATTCTCCTTAGATTAATTGCACTACTTAGATCAATTCTATTTGTCTCCCTCTCCAAATAAGCTTTAGGATCGTTCCTCCCCTTAAAGAAAAGTATGGTCATCTTCTTGAGGCTAATATTTCTTTCCATTTCTTCTCAAAATCTAGATTTCCTCCTGTGTTGCCATTCATGTCTTATGTAAAGCATAATTTGTCCCTATTTTCTTTCACTGTTAAACATTTTTAGAAGATATATTTAAAAGTTATAAGAAAAGCTAATAAATAAAATTTTCTCATGCACTCCCTTATATGTATACTTTCAAAGATGACAAATCGTTTGTATTTCAATGCTTGTAAGATCTATAACATATACCTTATGAATTATTATTGCTTCCCAATCGTATTATTCTACCAAAATGTTTTACATTATCTTATGAATTATTTTGTACTTTATAATAGATATAAATATGTTTGACTTTGTGAAAATATAAGAAATAGATTTATCTTATTTGAATACATATGCCCAGGAATAAATAAATTAAAGTTAGTTCAATATGGTGTATATGTGAATATTATAGGAAATGAAGAACAATAAATAATGAATAATAAATATTTTAGAAAAACTTTAATTTATACCTTCCCAACCCATGTGAAACCTAACAAGAACTAATAATATTGATTCTCTCTTCACCTCTCATATAAAGTTTAAAGGAAAACCAAATCAAATAATTTATTTAGGAAATATAATAAAAAGAGCAGATAATGTATGCTCCTTCTAGAAACTTGTAAAATTCAAATAAAAAGAAGAGAGCTAGTTAGAGAGGACAACATCCATATGAAAATGTATATATAAGATTCACCATGACAATAAAACAAATATGGGTATCGATAAGACTCAAGTTGTCAAAAATCCATATAATTTGTAAAATACTTAAAATCGAAACGATCCCAAATTGAGAACAACCCATAAAATATGGAAGTAATGAGAAGAAATAGTGGTAAAAAACAAAAATGAAAAAAAAAGTTTTAAGAGAAAGACAAAGGAAAGAGAGAAATCTAATATAAAACGTGTTTTCTATTTAAGCTATGTTTGGTTGGACCTCAGGATTTTAATGGAATGGAATGTAATAAAGTGATTTATAATGGAATGGAATATAAATGAATGTAATATTAGAAATTTGTGGTTAGGGAGGGATGGAAGGGTATAATGTAATATAGTGAAATGTTGTTTGAAAGATAGATGGAGTGAAATTTAATGTATGTATAATAATAATGAATGACTATTCTACCCTGGATAAAAATAACGAGATGTATTGTCTTACTAATTGTTATTTAGGTTGAGGGGATAATTGTTATTATAAAAAAAATATTGAGGGCATATTAGGTAGTACATATTTATCATTTTACATTCTAGCCTAAGCCTCTCAAATCAAAAGTAACTCATTTTTATTATTTAGGATAGAACAGGATATAATGTGAAACATTCTTCTTCCATCTTATTCAATTTCATTCCATTATAAACTCTCCTCCCAAACGATGAAATAATATTTTATTTCATTACTAATCACCCTACCAAAGCATAGCCTTAAGCAATTGACTGCCACAATCTGTGAGAAAACAAATTTTGTGTTTCATAATCACATTTTACTTTTTCTATTTTTGAAAATGAGAGATGATAATACTTTGGAACCATACATATTGCTTCTTGTTTTTCGCAATCATAACAGAAAAACCATATAATGATAAATCCAAACAAGCCCTTAATTTACTATCATATTAAACTAAGAAATATACTATTAAAATAAATTATTTATTAATAAATAAATAAATAAAATAATACTATATATTAATATATTTTAATATAATCAATAATATGCAAATATTTTAAATTAATAAATCTATAATTTTTAATATATGTTATCCTTATGATTTATTAATTCGCAATTACTCTTTTATGGCGTGATTGTTTGCATGAAGAAAATGTCATATGTGTGATTCACTAATATTTTTAAGATAAAAAGTTAACAACAAGGGTCTTAGGAATTTTTTGTACTTACGGGAAATTCTTACGATATTTTTGAACCATAAGAAATTTTAACGAAAATAGTGAATCGGCATGATATGTTAGTATCTTTTATCCCTAATTTTATATAATAATGCTGAGTTTAATAAATAAAAATTATGAATTTCTTACTTATTTAATTTTTAACTTTTGCTAAAAAATGATGATTTTTATTAATACTTTATTAGATATTAGATAATATTTTAAAATAAAATTAATTCTTAAAATTACTTTATAGTTTAAAATAAAATTAATTCTTAAAATTAATTTATAGTTTAATATAAAATTAATTCTTAAAATTAATTTATCTCAACTTGTATTTAGTATTTTACTATTATGGTAAAAATATAACCATATCAATATAAAAATAAATTATTTTAAATAAAATAAAATAAATAAAGTAAATTTAGACAATCCCTTAATTAATGTCGGCATCACATACACACACACACACACACACACACACACACACACATATATATATAATGTACTATTCTATTTGTACAGATATCGTAAAGGGGTGCATTCAAGAGATGAATGAGCTGACTTGATATTTTGACATTATAACCACAAGGAGGAGTTTGTAGATTTTTCTTTTTTCGTTAGAAATTCGTTTGGCCCCTTAGAAGAAGCCTTTCCAATTTAAAATTTTTCTTCATTTTACTATTTAATAACTCATAATCAGATTTTGGTAACTAAATATTTGATACTTGACAATTTAAAACATACTTTTCAAGTAATTAAATACTTTTTAATGGATGAAAACAAGCGATTATGGGAGCTGGCCATGTCCGAAGTCATTACCTTAACCACAAGGAAGGGGATGTTGAAGGCAAGGCTAGTGACTGGAGTGAAGCTATAACAAGGTAGCCGTATTAAAAGGTGTGGCTGGATCACTTCCTTTCAGGGAGAAGTAATGCTTGTTAGGTATTTTAGTTTGACACTGCTTCAGACCCAAAAAAAAAGGGAGCTACATATGAATATGAGTTCAACTTGTCAAAGGAAGTTAATTTATTGGTTGATTGTATCATTAACCATTTCTTTATTTGGTGCGAGGAACTTATCATGAATCCATTAATTTCTGCTACTTCCGTTATTATTCTTGGTTTAGCTATTAGACTTGCTTCTATTGGACCTCGAGTTGGTCAAGGTATCGTTATAGGCCAAGCTGTAGAAGGCATCACAAGACAACCTGAGGTGGAGGGGAAAATATGAGGTAATTTATTGCTTAGTCTGGCTTCTATGGAAACTTTAACAATTTATGGACTAGTTGTAGCATTAGCACTTTTATTTGTGAATTCTTTTGTTTAATTCTATTTAAAAAATACATATTTTTTATTCTTTTTCTTAAGACCAAAGAGTAGGACGGAAAGGGGGAAAAGCTCTCCATTCCTGGTTTTCCTATAGCTGGATCCCCGATTCTCATCATTATGCTAGATAAAAGAAATGAGGGAAGCTCCAATAGAGAAATATTGGAAGGGAAAAATACTTCAAAGATGAACCTGTTCCCATGCAATAGTAAGGAATTCTTGACGGTATCAAGTTTGAACAACTTGTTCCTCCTGAATACCCCGATTAAGCGCCAAAGAATTTCCCATTGCTACAACAAAGTTAACTTATCTTTTATTAAAATATAAAATGAACCAAAAAATATTTTTTTATTTTTCATGTACTAAAAATTTCTGTTAAAATGACCAAATCTAGTTTAGAAAAAGTAGCCAAATTGCAAGGAATTACAGAGTCTGTTATGTGTTTTAGTTCTTTAGTTTTACTTCACAATACTAGTATTTTAACCTTATCTATTTTTGGTGCTTTGCAACCAGATTATAGAGTTCAACAAGCACTCGATATTTCACGATCAAGGGTGACCTAAGATATTCGAAAAAGGTTGAAAATTTGAATTTCAAGTGATTTGAATGGATGAAAATACTATTTCTTGATTCTTATCTACACTTAAGGAGCTATATGTTGGACCCCGTTTCTGGAGCCCAACATTCGGAGTTATAAAAACGTGGGCAAACTCATTTTTTATAACTTCATAGCATATTTTGGGAAACCTAAAATCGGAATTTTAATTTGGATTCTTCAGAACATTTTTTTCCCATTGTCTTAAGTTTCTAATGACACCAAAATCATTCAATTTGGTTTAAAAATTTAAAAGTTATAGCCCAAATATTTTCGGGTTATTACTAAACTGAAACTGTACACTATGCTCAATTTTCTTCTAGAAATTTAAAGTCTTAGAGTCCGAATTAAAATCCAACTCCTTCAGATAATTTATAGATCTATGTCTTTATTTTATTTAGACATAAAAATCATCTCATTTGGAGCTCTACAGATCAAGATATCATCAAAATACTGAAGCATGTTCAATGAAAATATCCAATTCATGCTCTTCCAACTGAAACCCTTATTTTGATTCGATCAATCTTTTTCAAATTAAGTCCAAAAGCTATAAATTTTTGTGGTGAGATATATGAATGTTTTAGGAATACAATTCTTCAAAAATCAGGTCATTTGGAGGTCAAACGAAAAAGTTATGATCAAAAGAGTGAGAGGTATTCAGGTCAGGGAAACCAACAAGGTCGCGGTCGCGGTCGCGATCGCGACGTTGGGTGGAAAACAGCAAAGTCACGATCGCGACTTGCTTCCTTTGCTTTTCTTCTTCCAACATCCCAACTTCTAAAATTCATAACTTTTGATTCAGAACTCCAAATTTTGCAAATTTTATAAAAAACTAAAAGAAAGATCTACAACTTCTATGAAGAACTTAAAAACAATTTCTGCCTCTATAAGAGTCAAAATTTCAAATCAATGTGGCTATCCCGAAAGTTTCATCCTAAACAGCATCACAAACTTCTAATGATTATGTCTTCCAACTCCATTATCCAAAAATTTCATGCTTTATATCAATGGAAAGCTAAAAAGATAAGCTACAACTTAATTCTACCTAGATCAATACAGTTTTTCCTTTGAGTTCAGAATACAATTTCTACATCTATAGAAGTTTGCAAAATGCAATACCTCTTCATATCAATCCACTACTAAGTACCTTTCGGTAACTCTTGAGTCTCACCTCAAGTAATTCATCCCACACAACCTTTCCAATCTCTAACATGCTATTCTAAAATAAACACCCATTTGTAATTTCAGCAAAGAAGAATATGCACATACACATCCCTCTTCCATGACCATCATACTCAACCTATAAAAGAGCATAATCATACACAAAAAGGAGGTCCTTAAATTCTCATTCTCATTAGTAAGCAAAGTAAATATTTGAACAAGCTTTATTTACATATCAACATACACATC
>JAOSBK010000005.1:40093649-40108173 GCA_027568895.1 Erythroxylum shatona | reverse complement strand
CATACATACATACATACATACATACATACATACATACATACATACATACATACATACATACATATATAGTAATTATTTAATATTAATTATAATAATCATAAAAAACAACTAAAATGATCACTCTCAAGTAATATTTTTACTTTAAGGATCAATATAGTAAAAAATAGTTAGAAAGAAAAAGACAATATAACAACCTAAGGAATGATTAATCTAGTCTATTTTGTATAAAATGTTAATGATATAATTGCAATAATATCTCACAATACTAACAATATTTTTAATCTTCAGAAGTATGCAATTACATTTTGCAATCATTTATTAACGATACATATGATAAATTATGAATATTAGTGAAAATTCCATCCATTCATTTTTATAAGCAAGTTAAAAATTATTAATGAAGGTTCTCATTATCAGCACATGTGATATTTGTAATTTTTTGTTAATATCATTCTACTGTAGTCTGATACTTTTAACCTTGTCTTGAAGTTGTTCCTGATTTCATGGTTTGTTTTGATCTAGATAATTTTTCCATGTTTATAGGAGTTCTTGTTGTTTCTCTGTTATATAGCTGTATATATATCCATTTGATCAGCTTAATAACATAATACTTTCCCTCATCTTTAGTCTTGTTTATATAGTATCGGAGCCCTAATCAAACTCTTACGAGTCTAATCCTCAAAACTTAACCTTACTCATAAAATGACCAACAACGTGAGTGTGACGAATGCCAATGCTACCAATAACAACTCTGTAGTTGTTCAATTCATTCTAGGATCTCAATTGCCAATAAAACTTGTTAGATCTCACAACTTTGCCACATGGAAAGCTCAAATCTACATGCTCATGCGTGGACATAATTTGTTCGAGCACCTAGATGGAACATCTCCTGCACCCTCTCTCACCATTACACAAGATCATCAGCAAATTATAAACCCAAGTTATAGCATCTGGTTCTGCCAAGATTAATTGATTCAAAATGCTATTATGGCCTCTGTAGACCTGACAATTGCTCTAATTGTTACTGCAGCCCCCACTGCTAAACTTGCATGGGATTCTCTTCACAAATCCTATGCATACAAATCTCAAACTAGAATTTTCAGTCTTCACGATCAACTTGCTCATGTTTTCAAAGAATCAAGGCCTGTTGCTAATTATCTTCATCAAATCAAGTCTCTTTCTACTGAACTTGCTACTGTTGGTGCTCCTGTCTCTAATAATGAAATAATCATCAAAATTCTCAGTGGTCTTGGATTAGAATTTCATGAGATCTCCACTGCAATCCAAGCAATAGAATCATTCATCTCCCATGAAGAAACAAAAAAGACACCCGCTTTAATCACCGCAACTATTAACTTCCAACTAAAACCCAACAATTCCACCACTGGTCATAATCCTCGTCGATTCAACACCAACAACAAACACTCAAATACCTACGTAAAAATTGCTTCTCATGCTCCATGGCATTCCAAAAATAATAAATCTGATACCAACATTGTTCGTTGCCAACTATGCAACAAACCTTGTCATGTTGTTAATGTTTGTCGATCTCAGTCCCACAATCATCTGGAAGCTAGAGCCAATTTTATCTCAAGTGGCCAAGCTACAGCTAATTGATGGATCCTTGACATAAGGGCCCCTCACCATGTTACCACAGAATCTCAAAACCTTGATGGTTATAATGGTTCAGAAGGCATTAAAATGAGAGATGGTAAAACTATTCTAATCACTCACATTGGTTCTATCAAATTACTTGCATCAGATAATGTTTTTACATTAGCAATCACTTTATGTGCACCAACAATTAAATGCAATCTTGTATTTGTGTCAAAGCTTAACCAAGATAATCTCACATCTGTTGAATTTTTTCCTTTTTGCTGTTGTATGAAGGACTTGAAAACTCAGACTCCATTGGAGTATTGTTAGAATAAAGATGGACTCTATAAGTGGCCCGTCTTTATACCTCAGTTCACACCTCAACCTACTGCCAACACCATCACTACATCAGCGTCCACCCGCACCTGGCATAACCTTCTTGGTCATCCTCACTCTCAAATTCTTAAATTTATTTTGAATAAATTCTCTCTACCAATTTCCATCAAAAACAAGTTTACTTCTTGTAATTCTTATTGTTCGAATAAAATGCATCGTTCTCCTTTCAATCACTTATCCTTAACCAGTGATGCTCCACTTAAAATATTATTTAGTGATTTATGGGAACCTTGACCAGTTCTTTCTATTGACAGAAAAATGCTATCACTACTTTTTTATTGACCAGTACGTTAAATACATTTGGCTAGACACACTACAAAAAAAAGAGTAAGGTTCAAGACATTTTTTACAAATTTCATCCATTAATGGAAAAAAATTTCAACACCAAAATTTTATCTCTTTATACTTACTGTGGAAGAAAATACAAAGGCCTTGACTTATATCTTCATTCAAGTGGAATTCAACACCTGGCATCTCCTCCTTATACCCCTCAAAGAGTGGCCTTGGCTGAACACTGACACTGGCATATTCTTGAAACAACAAAAATTCTAATGCATGAAGCCTCTTTACCCACTTGTTTTTGGTCCTTCGCTTGCCAACATGTTGCCTATTTAATAAACAGACTACCCACACCTCACTTGAACTATCAATATCCCTTCAAAAAATTATTTGGTAGTCAACCCAATTACCACTCTTTAAAAACCTTTGGATGTTTGTGTTATCCATGGCTCAAATCCTATACAAAACGCAAACTTGAACCCAAGTCCAATCCATGTGTTTATCTGGGCTTCTCCCAAATTTATCATTTTATTATTGTTTTGACCCAATTAATAATAAATTTTATGTTTCCCGAGATGTTAATTTTATTGAAGAACCTTCTCTTTTCAAACCATTTTCTCAAAAATTAAAAATTTCTGTCCTACTGCCATATGGGAAATTATTGAGGAAACATCTTTAATTTTAGAATTCACAACATATTTGCAAGCCTTATCCTCTCTACCACAGCCACTCCACATCAATCACCAACCCTCTCAATCCGTCTCCTCCGATCTGAATCAATAAAGTTCCATGGGTTTAAGTAATCTTCTATCTCCTTCCTCCAATTTATGAACCTCATCCCCTCTACTTTCTCCCTCCATTCCAACTCCAAATCAATGACAACCTTCTACACCAAACACTAATCCACCCTTGCCTCTACCACTTACTCAACCCACAACCCGTTCCCAAAACAATATTTTTTTCCTAAAAAGCCCTTTCATTACATTGCACACTTTCCTACCATCTCAACTCCCCACACATTCAAACAAGCCCAAAAACATTCACAATAGAGTACAACTATGAAGTATGAATTTGATGCATTAATTAAGAACCAAACGTAGGAACCGGTCCCTCCTCCAGCTAACAAAAATATTGTTGATTGTAAGTGGATTTACAAAATAAAGAGGAAAACAAATGGGTCAATTAATCGCTTTAAAGCCCGTCTTTTTGCTAAGGGTTTTACTCAACAGCCTAGCATTGATTATCACTCTACCTTCAGTCCAATTGTGAAGCCAACAACCATCAGAACTATTCTTTCTCTAGTTGTTCAGAATCTTTGGGTGATAAATCAATTGGATGTTAACAACGCCTTTCTCCAAGGCACACTTAAAGAAGAAGTATTTATGAGACAACCACCAGGGTTTGCAGTTACAGACATCCAACACATGTTTTTCGACTGCATAAGGTCATCTATGGCCTTAAACAAGCTCCTGGCACTTGGTACAATGAATTAACATCACACTTAATTTCCAGGGGTTTTGTTAAGTCCAAATTAGATCCCTCCCTGTTTATCTGCCATCATTCCAAAGGTACTGTGTATCTTCTCATTTATGTAAATGAAATAATTCTTACTGGTGGCAATATAACACTGATCAAACAAATTATTTCTTCTTTGGCATCATGAGTTTCTCTCAAAGGTTGGGCCCATTAACTTATTTTCTTGGTATTGAAGTTCATTATGATGAAAAAGGACTCATTTTTTCACAATCTAAGTATATATCAGAACTTCTCCACGATCTCAATATACATGAGTGTCATGCTGTTTTGACTCCCATGAGTTCCACTCAAAGTCTACAGTTTAATGATGGCACACCTTCATATGATGCTACTGAATACTGACAGGTCATTGGGAAACGTCAATATCTTCTTTCACCAGACCTGATGTCTGCTTCACTGTCAATAAGTTATCCCAGTTCATGCATGCTCCATCTAAAGCTCATTGGAAGGCTATTAAATGCCTCCTCGGATATCTTAAAGGAACAGTTGATTATGGCCTTTTTCTTTGTCAAACTACGCAACTTCGGTTATCCATGTACTCTAACGCCAATTAGGCAAGAAATCACTCTGATAAGTGCTCAACCACAGGCTACCTTCTTTTCTTGGAAACAATCCTGTTAGTTAGGGCTCAAAAAACAAAACACAATTGCACACTCCTCTACCTAAGTAGAGTATCGAGTCATTGCAAATGCATTTGTTGAAACAACTTAGGTCAAAAATCTACTCCTAGAGCTTGGTGTCTCGCTAACTCATCAACCTACAATTTACTGTGACAATTTAGGTGTCACATACTTATGTCATAACCCTATTTTTCACAGCAAAATGAAACATATGGCTGTCGACTTATACTTTGTCCGTGAACAGATTAAAAATCAGCACCTTCTTGTCACTCACATCTCAAGTTCCGATCAACTAGCCACACTAACAAAACCACTTCCCAAAGACTCATTCCAGTGTCATCTCGCCAAGCTAGCTATTGTGTCACACCATTTACCTTGAGGGGGTTTTATCAGCATATGTGATATTTGTAATTGTTTGTTAATCTCCTTCTGTTGTACTCTTATACTTTTGACCTTGTCTTCAGGCTGTTCCTAATTTCATGGTTTGTTTTGATCTGGATAATTTTTCCATGTTTATAGGAGTTCTTGGTGTATCTCTATTATATAGATGTGTATATATCCATTTGATCAGCTTAATAACATAATACTTTTCCTTATGTTTGGTGTTGTTTATACACATCGTAGTCATACAATGTCAAGCAAATGCAATCGATTGTTAATTAATCTCTTAAAAGTGACACGTTTTAGGTTGCAAAGCAAATCTTAACATGCTACTTATTTTGGTTTAAGTCAATTTCAAAGGGACACATTAAAGCATTTTGAGGCCCTTAAAGATAGGTTCATTTACATCATAACATTATGCAATAGCCCACAACCTTATTAGTTTAGTCGAAGTTGATGCTCGGTTAATCTAATAACTCTATTCGAGCTTCAACCACACAACCAAACAAAAAGTTTGGTGGCTCCTATTGACATCCTCTGTTATCCTAACATTCATTTCCTATACTAACTAGTTTCAAAATTCACGTTACAGCTCACAACTCTAACATAATCATAGATAATGTTTAATAGGATGCAATGAAGTGTGTGAAATTGAAAAGATTGCAGTGATGAGTCAAGAAACATGTTTTTAATCTAAAGGAACGTAATGCAAATTTCCATGTATCATTATTTTATTGATTAATCAAACTTAGTTAGAGGCGAGTCCAAAGCACCTAATCTGCTTATTTTGAACTAAATCGTTGAAAAAAATAGATATTAATGGTTTTTTCATGTAAAAATTGTTTGGTTTTTAAACTTTTTGGAAAATGAACATTTGATTAGCTTTAAATTTTAATGTAATTCAACTCAAAGGCTAAATCAAATAAATATTATCATTTTCACTTTATTTTGATTTAAAGATTATTATTTTATTTTCCTTAAAAGTAATCCATTTGCAAAAGCTTATTATTATTATTATTACACAAAAGAATACCATCTTTTAAACTATTTATTTCCTTTTCTTCAATTAGTTGCTATTTAACTTTAAAAATATATAAAATTCTATGTAGAGTATTCTTATCTACATAATATTTAGTTATTGATGTTTGATACCAAACCAAGCCTTCTTTTACATAAACAACAACACCAGGTGATTTTCCCATTGATACATTGGATCTGAGGAATACGCAGTCTTACTCCTAATTTTTACAAGTACTTAGGTTTAATTACTTTTATTAAATAATCTAGCACCTTTTAATCTTGTTGTCTAGTTTGTATTTTTTAAAATAAAACTAATTAAATAATTTTCTGGGTATAACACAAACTTCTTTTCCACCATTGTAACTTAAAAAATTATCCATTTTATTGTCAAATTTCAATTTATTTTCATATGTCGGATATTACTAATGCAAAATTTAATATTTATTAGTTTGTGGAAATATCCTTGGAATGCCAAATGTTAAAATACTTATAATTTACTTATCACTTATAGGGTATTTGGTTGATTAGAATGATCATTACATTACTGATATATTCTTAGTAATAGATTATTCCCTTATTTGGTTAGAGAAAATATACATAATATATAATCCAAGTTGCATCTTTATTCCTTGAATTTGGGGAATAAGTAAACTCATCATTCCCTATCTTTATTTATTCCATGCGAGTTAGGAATAAAACTGAGGCATGTTGGAAAAAATATCTTTAAGAAATCCACATAATTATTTGGCTATAAAATAATGATGATAATGATAATGTAATTAGTGAGGATTATAATTGATATTTTGATCTTTTTGTTAATTATTCCTTTGTCATTCCAAATTTATATTTTTAAACCAAACATTGACATAACATCATCATTAGAAATTTTTAGGAATAAACTAAACTAAGTACTACATATTTTATATATTTCTTATCTATTATATTCGTAAAAAATCACCATTTCATTTCTTATTTCTTCCGGTAAGTCAACTAAACACTCTGTTAGTAGCTCAAGGTATTCTTTTATAAACATTTTGTAAAAGCTTGTCGATTAAATCTCTAAATTTTCTACATATAACTTCTTATTTACTGAAATATTTTTTTATTTAAAGATTGAGAAGAAGTTAATATACACTAATATTTAAAAATTAATAACAAATCATTCTAAATTATTTAAATCAAACCAAATTAATTTTAATTTATAAATTCTTATATAAATGGTTTGGTATATAATTAAAATAAAAATCAATCCACGCCACTGATTACTCATCCTTAAATCAAACAATTAATGACGAATAAAGCAAACATTTGTTACACTGTACCAAAGATAATACTATTTAAACTTCACCCCTACCTTATAATTAGTTTGAAGAGGCGAAGTACTTTAGGTCCGAGCAAAATGACCTTTAACACCTCTTTATTACCAAACTAAAAGAAGTTAACTTGGAAAATATTAGAACTTGATAACAGCATCATGCTCCTTAAGTACAAGCGTTCAAATGGATTTATGACAAAAAAAATGTATTGGGCAGTCCAAAAACTCAATCCAGGACTTGGGTAAGTCTGACAACGGCATTTTTTTTAGTACCTCCTGAAGTCGAATGTGTATGTGATCAGGGCATTCTTAACAACCGCCATGGATGACCATTTTTTAGTAGCTGCTGAAGTGTCATTAATGATGAAAGCCTATCTTTGTTGTGTAGTGGAGAAAACAGAGACATCACACTGTTTTGAAGAAATAGAAAGAGGGACACGGGCTGGTCCATTTGTGAGCAGAATGATGGGTCAATTGATGTTAAAGGCGTATGGGCCATCTGAAGTGGTCCAAGTTATCAGGACCTAGAAAGGCACCTTATCCCTAATGCTGGTGGTTCGTTTTCTCATCCACCGGCAAAAGTTCTACCAGTCATAAGACTTGCCATCAAGTGAAAGATGGCAAGTGAAATCTCTTTCAGTCACTATATAATTATATATGCTTATAGTGCAGGAATGAACTTTTGAATACAAAGTGGAAGAATTAGATGAGGAAATGGGCTTGGAATTGGAGAAAAAGGTTCAATGTGAGGAAGAGGAAACATGTAGGGATACTTGCCACTTCTCTCTATCCATACAGTAATTGGGAATCTCATGATTGTCCAGCAACCACACAAATAACAACAACAGCAAAAGAAACTAAGTTTTGTTAAAAGGACCCGAAAGACCCCATTGCCTCCGTATCATGATTTCACTTCTAGCATCTCGACACATGGTGGTGGGTTACTCGCCCTTTTTAACTCCCCTTACAAACTGCTACTTGTACTATTTGCCGATTCTCGGAAGGTAAAATAATAGAGATCAACAAATGCTAGAGTTGCTTTTCATCTTTCCAAGAAAAATAAATGTCGCTGTCTTACCCTATGTTTATGGGTCTAATACACCGTATACGGAAAGGAAATGTCTGCTTCCAACTCCTCTTCACCTGCAAGACACTTGAACAAGTCGATGTTTACTATTTAGAATGCGTGCAGTATATGTCATGTTATCAAGTAGCTAGTTCTTTTACAATAAATATATCATTGAGAAGAAACACATTAGGAGACTGACTGAAAAGGGTACGTAGATGATCTCTCTGATAGTGAAGTGAATTATAGACGACAGAATTGTCTATACTTTGTGAGGCACCAAACTAGTCTCCCCAGCAAATCTTATATATATTCCTGATCAAATAAACTTACCCATGTATCAGTATCACGACTAAAATAATACATGGCCATAAAAAGCAAAAGTTGGCATTTTTATAACTTATTTTAAAGCTAGTTATGACTTGGGAACATGAACTGGGTTGGACATCGTTGTATGTCACTAGCGATCCATTGGATTGAAGCCTACTCGTTTGTTTGACTCTTGTGGGTCCTCAAGATTTGATTTCCACTATCCTATAATGGGGGAAAAAAAATGGTAGCTCCTCATCTCCTTTTGTACTATGATTTCCTATATGTGTTGATAAATTGTCCATATCAATCTTTTCACTCACATAACAATAATTGTATGTGTTTTTTCCTGATTTCTTTAGCAGATAAATAAATAGAGCACCTTCTTTTCTTATCTTATCTTAACAGCATCTATTTATTTAATAAATAAGATTTATAAAAAATAAATCAATAGATGTTTATAAAATAGGATAAAAATTGAGTAATAAAAACAGATAATATAAACTCTTTTAATAGAGCTAACAATTGTGATGTCACAATCTAATTCTTTTTGGGCATAACAGTGCAGCAATTTCTATTAGTTTTATTATTATTGTTATTGTTGTTCACGTCAAGGAAAATCATCACATATAAAGTAGATAAGATTTTACCTAGGCTTGTTAGGTCTCACGTTAATAATGGACCCTTCTATTGTTGAAAGGTCTTTGAGTAATAGTGTTTTGGATTATTCGTTGCTTCTATTATTGAGAAAAAAGGCAAGGGCAAGAAAAAGATTACGGCCGACTCTTGTCCTGCCTAACGGGCAACTTGGCTTAGCTGTGGACATAATAAGGCCACGTCTCTATTTCATAAATTTAGGAGTTTTATAAGCAACAAAGTCAAGCTAATCAAAACACATGTTATGCTTGCATTCAAAAGTTAGAATCCCCTACTCAGGTATCCTTATATTTCGATCGATGAAATAGTGAGAAGGTAAATTACTGTTTAATTCTATTTTTAGCTTCTTATCATCAAGGTGACTTAGTATTCGCTGCGCACGAGGAGTTATCACATTGTATGAACTCTCACACGAATCTTGCACTCAACTTCCAACCAATTGAAGGCCCATGTTCAGCATAGCTGCCTGTACGAAGGAAAATCGCCATGCTCGATACAAAGATTGGTTGAAATGAAAGGAACACATAAAAATTCGAGAAATTAAACAAGTAATACTCAGTCAAACACGTACTCTCGTGTTAAATTATGCATGGAAACGTTCGTTAACAAATGATGTCAGAGCCAACTAATTGAATCGATGATTGTAGTGAGAACCATTATTTCGAAATCAGGCGCTTTTGCTGAATCAAACTATTGATGATAAGAAACTGATTAGTGGTGGGCTAACAAGAAGTAACCTGTTTCTTCTTATACCTAATTAAATGTAAAAAGAGACATGCATTATTGCGATTAGATATCGCTAATCCTCATATATGGAGGATAAACGATGGGTGGTACAATCTTAATGCAACCATTGTAAGCCTACAACGACTTTTGTTGGCTTTTATTAATTGGGGAAGCGCAAAGCAAAGGAGCCAGCCTACTGTGGTTTTTCCAAGTTCCAAACATGCACCAGCTAGCTTTTGGTGGTCCACTGTCGGCTTAATTAGGTCCGTGTAGGCATGCATCATGTGGCCTTGTTGCTGCCCTAGCAAACGTGCATCACATTCTTAAGTATTCAGAGTTATTTACACAACTCTTCAGAATGTGTATAATATGCTTTCTTTATCTATGATCATTTTGTAAATGTTACTAAAGAAGGATCTTTTCAGATGTTAACAGTCACCATAAATTCCTTTTTTTTTTTTGGGTTTTACAAAGGTAGATCTCTTTCTTAGTCTAAACCTTGATGTTAACAGTAAGCAAGTTCCATATATAGTATTTTTTTTTTCCCTTTTATACAGTTATATTATTGCGCTGCGAGTGTCCTGAGCCTGAGGTCTTACCATCAGAGATGCCTTCGTTTCTATTCATGGAAGATCCTCCACCGGGGTCAGTGTTGCAGGGTAACTATGTGTCTTGTCACTCGTCTCAACAGCGTAAATTTCTAACCTCTCTCCTAATTGGTTCGTCTTTGAAACGCGCATCCAGTGCTTTTGGTTTTCACAGTGCAGTCCAAATTCACGTTTAATACTCGAGATGATATCAACAGTAGATTTTTGTCGCTCTCCCGAAACAGGTGCAGGGACTGCGCACGACTTACGTCACAATCAAATCACCTGCAGACACGCAACACGGTACAACTCGTCATCTTGTGGTCGAACCTCGGCCGTTTGATCTTTATCACGTAATATTCCTCCAGTAGTCAGACGGTGATGATCGTCGTGAAAAGGACACACTCGTGCAATTCATGAAAGCGACTTAAAAGAGCGGGTTGATTTTACTTTTCCTTTTTCCCTTTTTAAAACCCGAAATAAATAAATAATTTTTTCCTAAGGAAAGGGGTTAACCGGTCATTTTCTCATAATAAGACGTACAAGGGACAAATGTTAGAGGGGACAAATAGGTGAGAAGGAGGTAAGACGACGAGACACGTGTCGTTATCAATCCAAAGCCCGACAACGACAAGCTTTGAAGATAGGGCATTTAAAGTTAGAAGGCAAGCAGTGGTTGCCCCCGAGACCCAGACTCTCCTCTTATTCGTTACTTTCTTGACTTATGGCCACGTGGGGCCCATCAAACTGTGGAAGTTTTGATTGGGTGGTGGGAGCCACGGTGTAGATAAAAGGTTAAGAGGGGCGAATCTTCTTCATTTAAAAAATTCAAGAAAAAGCAAAAAAAGTGTTTTTGGAAAAAAAAAAAGGAGCATTTATTAGACGCGTGTACAGTGAGAATTGGGTATTGGGGTCCACGGAAAGCAGGTGGGGTGGCACGTGAGACAGACTCGGTGGGACCAGCTCAGCGTGCCTAACTCCCCGCTTCTTTTAATGGCTGGGTGACGTGGCCTTTCTTGGTACCGTTGGATCTGAGGTAGGAAATTGGATTAAATTTAATTTGGTGGTCGTTAGTCTCCAACATTGATTATTAGCTTACGCGTATTAATTTCTTAGAGGCCGTTTAGTTTTAGTTTTAGTTTTAGTTTTATTTTTTATTAATTTTTATTTTTAAACAAAACACATTATTTAGTAGATTAAATTATTTATTTTTAGTAATTATAAAATTACAATAATTAATAATCAATATCAGATAATTAAATAATAAAAATCAATTCTTATAATCTTTATAAATTATATAAGCGAAAAAATTAAATTAAAATTTTAAAAAATAAAAATAAACAATTCCCTTAAAATGCCATATTTGAATTGACTATTAACTTCAGCCACACTTTATCTACATTATGATTGTTGTACTCTAAAAAAAGAACTCTCCCAAGTCCATATTACAATATATACATGAATCACCTTACGTATATTAATTTCTTAGAGGCCGATTAGTTTGATTTTTATTTTTTGAGACTTTTAATTTTTAATTTTTAATTTCTGTTTCTTATTTCCATTTTTAAATTCATGTAATTGTTAATATTAACATAATTTTATATTTATTACTGATAATAATCAAATATTGAATAAATTTTAAAAACAAATTAATTTTATAAATTTTAATTAAATAATTTTATTAATCTCTTAGATAATATTTATTGGCTAAATTTAAGAAACTTTTAATATATTTATAAACTTATTATAAATTAATAATATATATACTTAAATTTAATCATTTAAATATATTTAAATTTGAATTTCATTAATTGAATAGTTATTAAAATAAATTTAAAATAATTATAAATTTTAAAAATAAATTTATAATAATGAATTATAATTCTTATTAGTAACTAATATTTAAATTAAATAATAAATCAGATCATGATATAGAATAAAAATAGAAAATAAAAATCAGTTTGTATAATTTTTATAAGTTATAAAAATCAAAGAAAATTAAAACAAAAATCAAAACTTAAATAATAAATTATTTTTATCAAATTTAAAAATAAAAACCAAAAAATTTAATGAAAACAAAAAAAACCCATTTAAATGCCAGATTTGATTTGATCAGTCACTACGACCTCATCTACATTATGATTGTTGTGCTCTTAAACAAGTACTCTCTCAATGCAAGTCTACATTCCAATATATACACAAAGCACTTAGTAAGTCTATCTAATACCTTTTCTGATTAAACTCTATTTCTATATTCTATGTTATATGTACTACGTGCTTTTTAAAAATAAATATCATTGACATTAAAAAATTTAGTTAGTTACATTGTATTAATTTTATCAAATCTTAGAGTTTGATGGAGTTTTTACACTTTATCGTACAAATTAATAATAAGTTTGGTTATTTTAAACTATTATAGATTAGCGACAAGCAATACTAGCTATCTATATAATTAATTAACTAATGTAACATACAAAATAAGTTAACCTAAAAAAAAAAAAGATAACCTATATATAATTAATTAACTAATGTAACATACAAAATAAGTTAACCTACTTTTTAGTTCTATTATTCTCTTTGGCATATTATAACTGGTCTTTGCTTGTTAAAAAAAGACAAATAATCTGTAAATATCAGGGATTAAAAAAAATTAACTTCTATATCCAACAATTAAACTTTCTAGATTGACATGAAAAAGTCTATATTTAATGTTGTCGATCTTGCATTTCTTTTAACTCTTATATGGAGCAGGAAAGCTCCGAAATGGACCCAAGATGCTCGCTAGCGTTATCGGGCACAATCCGTAAAGGTAACGCCTAACTGTTAACGGCTAATAGTTAACCGAAATTTCAACAGCACAACCCCTGCAAGTGAACAGGTGGTAGTGGTTGGGCAACAATTGGCAGACATCTCTATCAGGTGGCTAGGGGCAGCCAATATTAAGGTCCTTGTGACATCAGTTCTTGTTGGCGATGCAACCGTACATATTATTTATGCTGTGATTGCTACTGCTTTCTATTGAGACGGCACAGCTTGATGGAAAGATCCCGAGGCAAGCGTTTTAATTTTTTGTTTTTTTTATATAGAACGATTCGAGAAGGACCAAGTTTTATATGGATAGAGATTTATGTGCAGATAATTTTTTTTACAAAGACTTCGATTGACAAAAATTTTTATTTCAAATTTTTTCACACAACAAATTTTAATTATGGCCACAATCACAACATTTGACCTCGTAATTCATGTCTACAAAAATTAAAAAAAAAAAGATAACAATATAACATTAAAATAAGTATCCTGAGGAGATCTTTGTTTCATATGTCGTTTCGTATGCCAAGTCTGTGTCATTCATTATTAGTCACACATTTTACAATAAATAAATCAAATATATGGCTCATAATAAATAGTACAGGTAAGCACAGGTCATTGAGTGCAAAGGTCCTCTTGTAATGAGTCTTCATCCTGTAGTAATCAAATAATACGGAAAGCTTCAATCAAATCAGCGAGCCGTAATTGCCAAAACAGTCGATTCACTTTTAGATAAACTAATTAATTAAAGTTCCTTTAGCATGAGTATGCATAAATATTCGCAGAATGGCGCTCTGAAGCCCCAAACTGTCAACTCAAATCTTACCAGTGCCGTCGAAATGCATACTCAAGCATTAAATAGGCAAAGTTTGAAGCTAGTGATTCAATGAAAGTGGACATTAGCAGTATTATCTAAATTGAGTAGCCGACATGCGTAGCAGCTTAAAGGCATGACTTGGCACCTTAAAGGGGATGCTTGGTTGAGGGGTACGGGAACAAATCATTTTAAATGGAATGAAAGGTAGTGGTTGGTTGATTATTATGATTGATTGAATAGTTCTTTCATACCCAAGTTTAAGGTAATGGTCCATACCCTCCATATATGGGAGGAATGGGTTTGATTCCTACCAATATTATTTTTTTAAATTTTGAATTATATATTTTTAATTAAATATAATTAAAATGTAACTAAATAAAATAGATTTAATTAAAAATATAAAATATAATT
>JAOSBK010000005.1:40075616-40093549 GCA_027568895.1 Erythroxylum shatona | reverse complement strand
TAAAATATATTTAAAATTTGCTATAAAACAAAATTTTAACAAATTTTTATTTCTTAACATTTTTAACAAACCAACCATAATCAATAGTAATGATAATCATTCCTTCATCTTAACCAACCATCATCATTATAATAATTATATCCATTCCCATTCCTCACTATATTCATTCCCATTCTCATTCTTATTCCTCTTTATGAATCAAGCGCCCCCTAAGATTTAAGAACTTAAGAAAGAAAAAGTAAATGGGAGAGAATCAAGCCAATGATTAAGGAAGCATGGGTGAAAATGAGCATTATGCTGATATAAAATAAAGTCACAAGATTTGTTTTGGTTCTTAACGAGATTGTTTTTCCCTTATCCGCAAAACGTATTTTCCAATAGTTTGAGCACTGATATATAGTATCTATCTTATTATTTGGTTTTGACATTTTTTTGGACATCTAAGACAATATTGATGAGTTTAAAATTTAAATCAAAATGGGATAGAATAAAATCTGCTATCTTGGATTTCACTGGTTGATTATAGTTGTTTTGAAGGATGAAATTAAAAAGCTATCTTGGATAAATTTTGATAAGAGATTGTATCAAGATAAAACTCTATCTTTTGAAGAGTCCCAAGTGAAACACGTTGAGATTTGGCTATGTGCCTCCTGCGATGTGATCTCCCCTATTTTAGTAGTGAGAATGTTTTTGGGAGGTGACATTGTGTGTGATGCAACTGTTTTTCTTAATGTAGATAATCACGCAACCCATATTGTGTGTGTGTGTTGTATTTTTCTTAGTGTGTCGTTGGTTGAAGAAAGTTGTCTTGAGTGATTGATGTGTTTTCTATTTGGTGTCTTTGTCATTGATTGGGCAACTTTGTGCAACTGGTTTTTCAATTGGAGTCTCATGCAATTTAAGTTGTGTATGAGGGTTGCACTTTTCTTGGTCGTGTATAGTTAATGGTTTAGTGTGCAGCTGTAATTTTATCTTGGCAAGTACGTGATTCAACTGTGTATTTGTCTATTCTTCAACATCAATTGAGGGTGGATTTTGGAATTTTTGCAGTTGGGACTTTGAGTGCAATATCTTGATATGTCTTATGAGCTGATTGTATGAAGATTGAACTCCATTTGTTGCAAACTTTTATGTGGATGACGTCATCTAGGCTAAATGATTTTATGTTTGTCTAAATGATTTTATGTTTGTTTTCTTTAGTGTGTTGTCATTGCTTTGGTATTCTTGCAGCTGTAACTTCTCTTGATAAAAGTGTTGTGTTTTCTGTCTATGGTGAGGGATTTTTGGTGCATTGATGATAGTGATTTTCATGCAAAAAACTTCCAGCAGCCTTGGTATTTCGGCAGCCCTTCGTGTATAACATTTCTGTGAAGAAACGTTTATTAATTTCAAACGTTTTGTAGCTATTCTGCATGGAATTTTAGTCACGGTATTGAAGCCTCATAACAGATCATTTTGATGGATAACTTCTCATTCTTTTGTTGATGAAGTGACATATCTAGGGGGTTGTTTTTATGTTCTTTCTCAAGTGTTTTTATTTATGTTGAATTTTTGTTTAACCACTTGAGTTATTTATTAAGTGTTCTTTCATTAAAAGATTGTTGAGAAAAATTCTCTAGTGAGGTTAACAAGTGTTGATCGTGTTATTGCATGTGAAATTCTTTTACGAGTTGTGAGGACGAGGGCGAGGAAGAGTGTCAAGAGTTGAGTGATGTCAGATCAGTAAAGCTTTGTATAAAACTTGCGGTAAATTAAAGATTTTTACAAAACTACTACTTAGTTCTTTCAATTGGTATCATAGCAAGATCACCGAATCAAAACTTGGTAAATCAAGTTGGGGCAGATTTGTGTTTCGCAATTATGACTATAAGAGAAGGGACATCAATTATCAAACCACTATTGTTAGATGATTCAAATTATCCTACGTGAAAATCACGGATGAAAGTATTCATTTAGGCACATGGAACTCAATTTTAAATGGTCGAACACATATAGTGATGACTGATGAGAAGGGAGAAGTGGTGCGTAAAGACGTATTTGAGTGGATAAAGGTTGAAGAAGAGAGAGCATTTGGAAATTCTCAAGCCCTGCATGTCATCTTCAATGCAGTTGATGAAGGTCGCTTTGCTATAATATCAACTTATAAATCGGAGAAAGAAGTGTGAGACACTTTGTAGACTATACATGAAGGATTAAAATCTGTGATAGCCTCAAAACTTCATATATTAACTTTGAGATTTTAAGACCTGAAGATGGATGACAGTGAGACAATTAGAGATTTCCATAAAAGATTGTGTGATATAGCAAACCAAGCATATAAGCTCTATTCTAACATGAAATTGGTAAAGAAGACGCTGAGATCACTACCTCTAAGATTTATTTTGAAAATTGCAGCAATCGAAGAAGCCCATGATATCACTGAATTGTCTTTGGATAAGGTAATTGAGATTCTTACCAACTTTAAGGTGAATTTGTTGAGGGATAATCGAGAAAAGAACAAAAGATTGGTATTGCAAGCTGAGATTAGTAAAGTCATGGATGACTTTGAAGATAAATCCGATGAGAATGAGGATATGGAGTTATTAACAAGAAATTTTAGTAAGTGGTTAAAGAAAATGAAGAAGGATAGATCCGATTTGAGGCACAACGAGTGGGAACTCATCAAATAGTAATTTCAAACAAGGGAAAACTTAAACGAATGAAAGAAAAGTGAATAAAATTCAATGTCATGAGTGCCAAGGTTTCGGACATGTGTAAGCGAAATTTGCTAACAACTTGAAAAAGAGAAAAGGGAAGTCTTATATAAGCACTTGAAGCGAGAATGAATCCGGAAGTGAGTATAATAGTGAAGAAGAAGCTGTGCATAGTATTGCGTTAATTGCTTTATATAACAAAAGTCCTGTTACTTGACAGCAAGCAAAAAGGAAGTAATCGATGATGAAAAAGTGAACAAATATGAAAATTTTGGAGAAAATGCAGACAAATCAGCTCAAAGCTCAATATCAAATTATGACAATGATGGCAAAACTTCATATGATAAAAAGGAAGGCATTTATAAAGCCTATGTGTGTCATGTATGTTAAATGAGTCCAAACATGTAAGAAAAATGAGAAGTTGAAGGAGGAAAACTCTACCATGAAGAACACCATTCAAGACCTTAAGAAGAAGTTGCTATCTACAATAGATGAGATTAATAAAACAAAGTTGAAGGTGGTCAGTACAGAAAAGGGAATAAGAATATTAAATAGAGGTACTGAAAAGCTAAAAAAGTTATTAGAAATTGATAAGACTAAAGGAGACCTTCAAGGCATTGGCTATGGAGATAAATGTTCCAAGTCGAATAATGAGAAAATTGGTGCGACTAGATCTATCCAAGGAGAAATCTCAAAGAAAAATCAGAGGTTCATACCTACATGTCACTTTTGTGGAGTAATCAGGCACATAAGACCAAAATGTTACAAGTTGTTATAAATGATGTTTCAAAGGGGTCAAAACTAAAAATCTAGATACTCTCCATTAAATTTCCAACAGCAACCTATATTACTGAAGCACTCTTGGGTTAGAAAGGGTCAAGTACAAGCACAAAGATGTAATAAAGAAAAAAGAAGAAATTGTCTAGATTCACAGTTAGTTACTACTTTTGAAGAAATTATTCAGACTAAGGGTAAGTCAATTGCTTGAGATAAAGAAATTAACCTGACAGTTGATGACCGAGATAGTGTGACAAGGAATAAGTCTAAGTTTGAATTTCTTCGAGAGGCGCAGGAACTGTGTGCTTTACTTTTTTGAAGTATAGTTTGACGTTATTTATTAAAAAGAAAAGGAGGTTCGAAGGAGTTATCGTTTAGGCCTTTTGAGTGTTTATTTATGGCTTTCTACCATTGCACTACATGCTTATGATTCTTCCGTTACACCTACTACTGATTTTTATGCTTCTTTATTTGTTGAGATTGAAAGCATTGAAGATATTTTTCATTTTGACATTGTTTTGTCCCAAGGGGAAGACATTAGATTATTTCGATAACTGTTCAATTCAGGGGGAGATTTTAAGGTATCTCTGTAACTATTAATCTTACTTTTTAGCATCTTTTTATCTCAATAGAATAAACAATAGTGATTGGATAATTGTTCACTATTGTTTATTTGGAAATTGATGTTAGATTAAAGGGAGTTCTTTTCTTATGTAGATTATATGTCCATTTATTTTATTCAGGGAGAGTTTCATATTTATGACAAACAATGCCAAAAAGGGAAGAATTGTTAAGATATATGGTACATATCTTATTATTTGGTTTTGACATTTTTCGATAATTGGATAACTAAGATAATGTTGATGAGTTTAAAATTCAAATCAAAGTGGGATAGAATAAAATCTACTATCTTGGATTTCATTGGTTGATTATAGTTGTCATGAAGGATGAAATTTAAAAGCTATCTTGGATAATTTTGATAAGAGATTGTATCAAGATAAAAATCTATCTTTTGAAGAGTCCTAAGTGAATCACGTTGAGATTTGACTGGTTGTGCCTACTATGATATGATCTCCTTTGTGTTTGGTAGTGCAAATATTTTTGGGGGTGACGTTGTATGTAATGCAGTTGTTTTTCTTGATTTAGATAATCACACAACCCGTGTTGTGTATGTTTATGCTACATTTTCCTTAGTGCGTAGTTGGTTGAAGAAGGTTGTCTTGAGTGATTGTTGCATTTTTTATTTGGTGTCTTTGTCATTGATTGAGCAACTTTGTGTAGCTGGTTTTTCAATTGGAATCTCACACAATTTAGGTTGTGTATGGGGGGTTGCACTTTCTTAGTTATACGTGGTTGATGGGTTTAGTGTCCAGCTGTAATTTTATCTTGGCAATTGCGTGATTCAGCTGTTATTTATCTATTCGTCAATGTCAATGAAGAGCATAATTTAGAATTTTTGTAGCTGGGATTTTGAGTACAACATCTTGATATGTCTTATGAGCTAATTGTATAAAAACTAAACTCCATTTGTTACAACCTGTGGATCACATCACTTGGGCTGAATAGTTTTGTACTTGTTTTCTTTTGTCGTTGATTGGATGTTTTTGCAGCTGTGATTTCTCTTGATAAAGGTGTTGTGTTTTCTATCTATGGTGAGGGATTTTTTATGTGTTGATGATAGTGATTTTTATGTGACAAACTTCCAGCAACCTTGGTGTTTTTGCAGCCCTTCATGTATGACGTTTCAGTGATTTGAGACGTTTTGTGGCTATTGTTCTTGGGATTTTCAGTTGAAGCCTTATAGCAGATTTTTTAATGAGAAACTTTTCATTCTTTTGTTGATGAAGCGGTATATCTAAGAGAGTCGTTGTTTCTATTCTTTCTCAATTGTTCTTATTTATATTGAATTTTTGTTTAACCACTTGAGTTATTTGTTAAGTATTCTTTTGTTAAAAGATTGTTGAGAAAAATCCTTTGTTAAAGTTAATACGAGTCGGTCATATTATTAGATGTGAAATTCTTTTACGGATTGTGATGACAAGAGATAGTGTCAAGAGTTGAGTGGTGTTGACTTAGTAAAATCTTGTATAAAACTATTACCATTAGTGAAAGAATTAAGCTAGATAAGAGCTCCGCAGAAGTAGGCAAGACGTGCCAAACTTGGTTATCAAATTTTAGTGTTGATTTATATTTGTGTTTAATTTTTTAATTTTTGATTATGCTAAAAATGACTGCGATAAATTAAAATTTTTTGCGAAATTGCTACACCCCTACTATTTTTTCAAATTCATATGACAATATAAAGCAATTATTCTCTTAATCCAAAACAAGAGAATCACACAAGTAGATTGGTAGAGAGCTAAGCAGCAGCTTCTTCCAATTTCTGGCTGCTAAATCCCACCCATGGGTCCATTCGTATTACAAAGAGCTTGACTCAGTCGTTGGAGAAGTTTTTTATTTTAGTATTAATTCTATAATCAGAACTAATCAATAGTTAATTTAGAAGTTCATTGGAATAATACCTTAATGAATAAGGCAACAAAAAGGACTAAAAAACCGAAGACCTCTTTTAAACGTAGTGGGGGTGTCCATCCCCAAACTGAAAGCTACTTTTCTATTGTTGGTGGCCAACAAGCATTGAGTGGGATTAATATTAACCTTACTAATGGAATCTCTTTTGAATGTTGTTTAATAATGAGAGAGTTTTGCAACAAGTAGGATCTAATAGTTAAAGTTTGATTATGACAAAATTCTCGACATCGTAGCAAATAAAAAATAATGTCAAGAAAAAGGTATAGAATAGGATTTTGGATGAGGATACCTACATAACACCTTTCGCATTTCTTTCGTAAAGCACATAATTATTGGGAACAAGGCACCGAGTAGCGCCATGAATCCAAAATACCACTTTCGAGAATTTTAGAAGATATTTTCGTAATTGGTGATTAATTGCTTAATAATCAGCTTGGTGGAAATATTTAATAAAATGTTTTTTGATAATCGGTACATTCCGGGTCTTGTAATTGGGTGCATGCTACTTCTCTGCTGTCTTCGGGGCCCACTTTGTGCTTTTGAGAAAGTTTATCCTTTAAATTGTGATTTCAGAGTGCCAACTCACAAATATAATATAGTGGAAGTTGGTTCAATGATTACTTCTTCTTCCAATAAATATCTGTGAATGTTGTCGTTGTAATATACAAGGAAATTACGTATTAATATTATACGAGTAAACGTTATAAGGCAAAATTTGGGATATTAAAATAAGTATAACTCTCAACATCACATTTATTACATCCATATATTGTGAACAATAATGTTACTTTTGTAGTGCTTATCAAGAAGTTATTAATTAAAATCTCAATCATATTTCATACACTATGAATGTCTAATGTTTCTCGTTATCTCCCAAAGTTAGAATTTAAATATTTTCTTCAAATTAAAGTTATATAGCACAGATGACCGCTTCGTTTAAGAGCCTTAATTAACAAAGGATCGAAAGGAGTCTATTGGAGTGTGTTAAAGAGAACTTGCCGAAAGGATGCCTCTCCACTAAGCATGCATGTTTCTCTATTCTTGACCCTATATTGAATTAACTTTAGCAGTTGGAAAAATATCAGAGAATAACACTAGTTAGCTTTATTTGCTCTCAATTTGGTGATGACCCATTTAAGAGACAAGTCACCAACGTAATGGTGAAGATTAGTAAGAGTGGTCCACATGTCTTCAATTCAGCGACTGTGTCATATAAAGGAATGGCTCTTATATTATTCGGATATATGCATCATTAAACAGAAATCAACGAGGTGATGATGATGTTTATGATGACGATGATGCAATTAGGACCTTTTCACTCAAAATATGTTTAATATTACGTATTGTAGTAACAAAATATGTATCCATTCAAGTGTTTTCTTCTTTAATTAGTGGTGGTCATTTTCTCTTCTAAACAAATTTGGATTTCCTTAAAACTGACACAAGAAAAACAAAGACTATGAGGCTAGTCGCATTAAAAGATCATCACCACTTAATATATCTACTTTTTTTTCTTCCAAATACTCTTCCGACAGAGAAGGATTTATACAATAATCGATCTAGTGGGATGAAATGCAATGGAAGAGCTTTGCCGGCGCCTGGAAATGATGTGGTGTGTTCCACTAAGAAAATGTTATGTAATCGACTGATTAACCACTTAGGGAACATATGTGTACGAGCATGTACTAGGGTTTTAAACAAATGTAATGTTGATGAATATTTAGATTTGAGATTATTGTCAAAACAGCGACATGGACTAAGAAAACAATGAATTAACAATAACAACCATATCATATTTAAAGTGAACACCCTTCAAAGTTGTTATTTGAATCGATTTTATGAAAGGTATCAAAAGTCACCATCGTACATAATAAGGGTCAAGAACTTTGCTATCTAACTAGATCCCATTGTGGAAACTTCCTCTCCATATTTTCTAACCCGACCATCAATTGAGAGGAATAATACTAGAAAAATATGCTCCGTCACTAGATACAAAAGAGGGATTTGACTTTTAGATGCATGAGTAGCGTCTGCTTTGCATTAATATATGCATATGTTTCTTGACATGGACAATTCATGTGGTAGATTTGATGGTTTCACCTTCTAACACACAATTTAGTAGCTAATTAAATTATTAGTTCTCACTAATCCTATTGTTTAGAAAGATGATGATTAAAATTTGAGGCACTTGGGAAAACAATAGTTAAATGATTATACATGTGAAAATGTTCTTACGAAAGTCTAATTTGTGCGAACCTAAATCCTGGCGTTGATGAAACTTCATGGACAATTATAGCATGGAAATTAGGGGAAAGACATTCAATTCCACGAGTACTGCATCAGTTTCTTGATTGTACATGGCGCATATTACTCTTGCAAAGCATAAATGTCACCTTCGTTAGTCGTAGAATCTATGCAGTGTACACAACATGACTGAGAAAGTCAGCTTTTGTGCTACTCTCAACAAGGATTGGACAGACTGATACCTATCACAAAAGACATTACCCAATCCATAGTTTCTGAGGTTATTCAAGACTTGATGGGTACTTTAGATAGGTGAGATGAGCGCACTTTTTGTGGCAGCTTTCCGCAGTGGTGAAATTAGTGAAGTGTCTGCCTGACAGGAAAAAAGATTTCCAAGCTCTTAGCAGGTTTTGATTAAAGAAGCTTGGGAAAGTATGAATTGACTGAATGACTTGGAAAAATTAGTACGTGACATGGCTAAGGGTGATGCGCATTACAACACTGCTAAGTAAATATACTAACTGTTCTGTTTCAGACTCAGTAATATCTGATTCGGTTATTAGGTTCTAATATTGTTTTATTAAAATTTATTTATATATTATTTATGTAAAATTTATATAAATGCATAGATAAAATATAATAAAATATAGTAAAAACATTATGATTAAAACAAGAGATCTAATCCTTATAAATGTTAAATTTAGCACCTGCTACCGCCCATTTGTTTAGCAGATTTCCATTAGCGAGTGTGACCTGGTTTAAATACCAGTCACATTCCCATCGAAGCTTTTACAGTAATAGTCTCTGATGGTGATGGAAGATTTCAGACAGTAGTCTTATATAGCTTCCAAGACCTCCTTCTGTGTCTTTATTGTTACCTTTTAAAATGATTTTCTAATTTTTCTAGTAACCCTTTTTTGTTTTCCGTCTCCAAATCAAGTTAGGGTGCTATGGAGTCTTGAAGAGGCGCTTAAAAAAGTAGAAAAGAATAATAGGAAAAAGACACAAAGTGGTGGAGAGGAAATACCAGTCACTGCAAACAATTTGAGCTAGATACAAACTAGCTTTTATCATTTGCTGGTGCATGGTAGGTATTGATTCTTCAACACCAAAATAAATATCCTTGTAATAACAAAAAAATAAGAAAAATTAAAGGTAGGGCCCTTTTATTTTGGAATGCATTTGATCAGGACTTGGACCCACTGTTGAATTTTGCAAATTAGACATGAATGATATTCATCAGATTTGACAATTTTAGTATCTGTGCACCCAGTTTATATCAGTTGGTAAAATTTTTTCAAGTTGCTCTTAAATTCAATCTAGATGTAGCTGAGAATTAAAGCAGAGGAAAACCGATCTTCCCTAAGGAGTCATACTGTATAAGAGTATATGATTTGATGTTATATGTGTATAGACCTGCAGAATGAAGGTATATTTCTATAAATATTAATCTCTTGTGGCATATAATTAGATGTAAACTTTTTAAGCATTAAAGTAGGTGTATTGTAGTGGTTGGCCCTGTGTTCCTTGGCAATTTAATTGCTTTATCTTCAAACTCTTGCATCCAACCACATAAAAAGAAAAGAAAAAACAGAAATTAAAATCGAAGAAAAGAAGTGGAAATACACACAGGAGTTCGAAAAAGACAAAGAGATATTTATTATTGAATTGAACAACAAAGGAACCCCTCAATTTCAACCCCACACAGTTTTCATCATCATCATCGTCGTCATCGTCATCATCTTCTTTCTTTCTTTTATTAATAATCAATTTAATCTTTTGGGATTTGGAAGGAGACGTTTCCTCGTTCTTCGTCTGTTTTTATCTTCTCACACACCTTGAAATCGCTATACTTTTCTGTTCTTTAATTTTTCGAGCAGTCCTTGTTTTTATTGAAGGTATACTGGCATACGCATACAGCTTTCTTCACATCTCTTTCTCTCTCAAAGGGTTGGGGTCAAATCGAAGAAGCTCCATTGTTTTGATCTCTTCGCAGGCACTGCCTCACTCAAAGGCCATAAAAGAGAGGGAGGAAGGATGACTGTGGTGTGTGGATAACAACCCTTCATATAGTTTATTATTTGCACACCCCCACTCCTAACCAGAGCAGAAACACTACTTGTCATATATAATTATGTTTCTTATATAGAGAATTTGTTCTCTGTGTAAAATTTCTCGACTACCAATTTTGCTTAGCCATAGAAATTCCTCCAAATATATCTTAATTCGATCCTTTTATGCAAGAAAAATAGCTTCATGCAATAATGGATAACTAGTGAATAAAGTGGAGTATCTTTTTTTCTCTGCCTTTTTAATTTAACCCCATCTTTCTTTTCATTTCTTATCTGTTCTCCTTTTCAGTGGGGGATGTTGCAGAGATTTGAGGGTCTGACAAAATGCTGAGACTGAAAAATATTATAGGATATTTAGATACATAGTATCATATACACAGATAATCACAGACATGGTGGGTGCGGTGTTTTTGTGTTTCTGATATACTTCTTTCGTTGTCAAATTATATCAGTCGTGACAGTATATATACACCTCCCTCCTTTCCCTTTCTCTTTATCTCTCTGATCAATTCAAGGACTTTAGGTCATTGTAAATGAAAATTCTTTCTTCTCCGTTGCAGCGGAGATGATCATGAAGCACGTGCACGCGAAGATTTCCATCACAACAGGTTCCAATGATATAAAACTCTTACTATAATCAACACCTTGTCTTTCTCTTTCCCTATCAAGCTTTGTACCATTCTCTCTCTCTCTCTCTCTCTCTTCCATTTCTATTTTCTTTAATTCCCCATATAAACAGCATATCTCCTTGTACTTTCCCTTCTCTTCTGTCACTTCTTCTAGATGGAACATATAGAAGAAGCTCTAGAAGTGGAAGTGCTTAAACATCAAATATAATTACATATGTGCTCCAAATGTTTTCAGTTAGCATGGGAAACTCGTTAATCTTCGCTCAAATCTTGGTATATTCACTAAACTTTTTCGTGTTTCTTCAGTTCCAAGCCACGGCTGACCAGAAAAGCATCTTATACCGACTAGCTTAATCACTGTCTGAAGCACTTATCAATTCTCAAGTCTCCTTGATGGGCTGACCTGCAAAGCACCCAAAACTCTTAAGGTATCTTCTACGCGTATGCGTACGTGGCTATATCTTGTGCACGTATAAGTATGTGCATGTATTTGGAGGTTATGAGCTAGTAGCAGTATATGATATGTGGATGTAAAGACCGACTAATAACGCTGTCTCTTTTTCAGAAGAGAAGATCATAGATTTTCACGAACAAATCGAACCAGATGGCGACGTTCTTTCATGGGAATCCCGAAATTCAAGCTGCTGCTGCAGCGTCAGCTGAGGGACTCCAAACCCTCGTACTCATGAACCCTACTTATGTCCAATACTCCGACAGCCGTTCTCCTACTGCTCCCCCGACCAGCAACCTAGTGTTTCTCAACTCCGCCGTCGCCCCCGCCAATCTTTCTCAGCCTCCACATCTCTCTGACGCTCCTCCCAACACCCAACAATTCGTCGGAATTCCCTTAGACCCTAGCCCCCACAATAGTTCTTCAACTTTGCATGGACTCATCCCTCGGGTCCACTACAATTTTTACAATCAAATTGATCCTGCCTCGACCGCGCGTGAAACTCCACGCGCCCAGCAAGGTCTCTCCTTGAGCCTCTCCTCGCAGCAACAGCCTGCTTATGGATCGCAGGCTCAAACTTTGTCTGGAGAAGATATGAGGGCTTCTGGTGGGTCGATGTCGCCTGGTTCGGGTGTGACAAATGGTATTTCGGGTATGCAAGGTGTGTTGCCGAGCTCCAAGTACCTGAAGGCTGCTCAGGAGCTTCTTGATGAAGTTGTTAACGTGAATAACACTGGAATCAGAAGTGAGTTGCCAAAGAAGAGTGGTAGAACTAAAACTAGCAGCGGTAATAACGTCGCCGGAGAATCACCGGCCGGCGAAGGGTCTGGCAGTTTAGAAGCAAATGGGAAGCGTGGAGCGGAGCTTAGTACTGCAGAGAGACAGGAAATTCAGATGAAAAAGGCAAAGCTTATGAGCATACTTGACGAGGTACGTCATAACTATTCATTTTGTGAGTTCTTGTCGATGGGTTTTTATGGCTTTTTTTTGGGTATAAGATGTAGTCTGGTTAGCGGAAAATGATGAAGTTTCGATGAATGGTATTACAAGTGCTTTAAGGTTTTATTTGTTGAGAGAGTACAAGGAAATTGATTTGGGTCTCTTTCAATAGCAGAGTTCCATTAAAGGAAATTGATTCCGAATTTGTGTCAGGTGGTGTTTTCAGTATGTTAAGGTCTTAAAAACTTTTGAATTTCTAAGTCCCACCTCTCTGGAACCTGGTTTTCGATAGACAACGGTATCTTTTCCTGCGAGTCCGATCTCCAAACTCATTTTAGAAGAATGTCCAAGTAGACATTAGCAATAAATAAAGAACTTGAATTTTTCGAGTTTCCAACTTATAAGGAACCTGGGGAGTTGCAGAGGTTAAATCGAACCCATTTCCTGTATTACAATTTACAGCCATAAATTGAAATAACTCCTCCTTACTTCAATTGTTCTGTTATATGAAGGTGGAGCAAAGGTACAGGCAGTACCATCTCCAAATGCAGGTAGTGATATCTTCTTTCGAGCAATTGGCAGGAATTGGTTCGGCAAAGACTTACACAGGTTTGGCACTTCAAACAATCTCGAAGCAGTTTCGGTGCTTGAAAGATGCGATAACAGGTCAAATTAAAGCTGCAAATAAGAGCTTGGGCGAGGAAGATTGCCTAGGAGGGAAGATCGAGGGTTCGAGGCTCAAGTATGTTGATCATCAGCTTCGGCAACAGCGAGCGCTTCAACAGTTGGGAATGATCCAGCACAATGCTTGGAGACCCCAAAGAGGATTGCCTGAAAGATCAATTTCTGTTCTTCGCGCTTGGCTTTTTGAGCACTTCCTCCATCCGTAAGCTCACTGAAAATTTCTCACAGCCCCATTTGGTTTCTTCAGTTTTTCATTTGGAAGTTCTGTCTTTCTGGTCCTATTTAATCACTTCAACGTCCAAAACACTGATGTTTAGTTTGTTTTCCTCCAAACTTAACAACTTGTTGAACTTGTATTTCAGATATCCCAAGGATTCAGACAAACACATGTTAGCAAAACAGACAGGGCTTACAAGGAATCAGGCATGTCCCAACTCTGCAATTTCACATTTGTTTAAGCTATTTTGTCTTAGTTCCCATGATCAAATTTTCTTTGAACTTTCTGTTTCAGGTTTCTAATTGGTTCATCAATGCTCGTGTTCGGCTTTGGAAGCCAATGGTGGAAGAAATGTACTTGGAGGAAATTAAGGAACAAGAACAGAATGGATCAGAGGACAAAACAAGCAAGAGTGAACAGAATGAAGATTCGGCTTCAAAGTCAGCTCCACAAGAGAAGAGTTCTGGCAATGAAAACCAAACCAAGAGTCTCAAGTCCTTAGACAATTCACCAAACCCTAACACTCCTGGAATCTCAATATCTGCAACTTCTACATCTACAATGAGAGGAAATGTCCCAAACCAGTCTGGTTTTTCCTTCATAGGAGAGTTGGAAGGAATTACACAAGGAAGTCCAAAGAAACCAAGGGGCATTGAATTGATGCAATCCTCGATTACTGTACCATCCATTGGCATGGAGATCAAGCCTTATGAGGCAAACAACGATCAGGTTTCTTTGAAATTTGGAAATGAGAAGCAGGGTAGAGATGGGTACTCATTCATGGGAGGTCAGACCAGCTTCATTGGAGGTTTCGGGCAATACCCAATCGGTGAAATCGGAAGGTTCCAAGCAGAGCAGTTCACACCAAGGTTCTCAGGCAATGGTGTCTCTCTTACTCTTGGCCTTCCTCACTGTGAGAATATTCCCTTACCTGCCGCGCACCAAAGTTTTCTTCCTAATCAAAGCATTCAACTGGGAAGAAGAGCAGAACTTGCTGAGCCAACCGAGTTTGGAACCATTAATACTTCTACACCGCATTCTTCTACTGCCTATGACAGTATCAACATTGACAACAGGAAGGGGTTTGCTGCACAGCTGTTGCCTGACTTCGTGGCTTGATCGGTATATTTGGTGAAGTACATGAAGGAGTGAGTGCAAGAAGGTTTCATAGGCATAGCTCGATGATCTCTTCTTTACCATCTCTTACTGTTCCAAGTTCCAACATTAATTTCGTAGCAGGGAAAGTGTAATGGGTAGTGTAAAGAAACATGAAAAACTTAGTATAGGTCTACACTCTGGCATAGAACTATTGAGTTCTTAGACAGTTTAGGGATCTTGATAGTATATATGGTTGAACATTGTATATTTTTTTGTAAGTTCCGCATATGGATAGATGGATTGGTGTCATAAGAATTAGATATTGGTGTATACCAATACAGTATCTATTGTGAACAAATATGGTGTCAATGTGGATATTATATGGGAATAAAGAGCAGTAAAAACCAAAACTCAGTCTTAATAGAGTTCTACGGGAAATGAAACTTTGTGTATTGGGATAAAATATTCTGTAGACCCTGTATGAATGTGTTGCTAATTCTGTCAACGTTCTTAATGAGATTAAAGAAATTGGTTTTCCGGATGACAGTGGCTGCGGGTAACTTTTTTTTAATCAAATCATCTGACTTTAAATCAGCACTGCTGTCTTAGATTGAACTGGAAAAGGTTTAGGATTGGAGGAATCACATCCAATGCGAAACTACCTTTCAGATGACTCTGGTACTCAACATGTTAGGTTCCTTTCAAGCTTAGGTCTCAAAGCAAAAGATGATTACACGACACATAACCTTTGGAGTGCAAGTTGCTTAGAACAAGACATCTGAAGCCCCCATAGATCTTCTCTAAAAAGTTTCAGGAAAATGTCAAAAGTCCAAAGTGTACAGAACGGATAATGCATTCTTCCTATTTGTGTGTTTTTCCTATAAAGTATTACTTCTCTTTAACGATACTTATGTTTTACAACTTATCAGCTACCAGTCGCTGAAAAATTTGCAAAAGGACATTACATTAATGAGACTGTTCCGTCTCTCTCGTACGTGCACATCACATGGCTCAACAGTCGTCAGATTCGTAGTTTCGCAACTGCCATGAAATGACCATCTTAAAAAGTGCATGTCAGACAGTTTCTTGTTCTTGAATCTAGTGAGGCTAGGCTAGCATGAATGGAAAGGAATCGAAATAAATGAAACGCTTAATTGGAGCTGAATTGGCACAACCCCAACCCCAACCCCAGCATAACTATTTAAGATATATATTTTAATTAGTAATCTCATTTAAACATGTGAACAATAAGGTTATGGTTATGAAATTTAATCTTTAAGAAGTTTTCAAATTAAATGTGAATCATATGTATGCACCATCAGGAAAGAAACTAAACGAAGTGTCCCGTTGATAAGAGTATGATAGAATCTCTCAGCTCCAGACCTAATAAACCAAAGTACTAAATAGGAATATACAATAATTATTGCGTTGGCAGAAAGCTAATATGATAAGATGATGCCATGAAAATGGCTAAGGCAGGTTAGATATACAAAAACTTCAAAGCGTAAACAAATTGTTTAGCTACAATACAGTCGGTAACAGTTTAGAAATGCATGATCTTACAACCAATGTAAAATCTCAGTATGTTAGATATGGTAAGCATTTGCAAGCAGCTTAGACACTTCTTATTGCAGTGGCAGTTGCGTCCAAAACCAAGCGCCAGTCTTTGCAAAAACAAAGTGTAAGATAACAACTTAACTGTATCCATGTACGGTGATTGGAAGCCAAATTACATAATATCGTAAAGATGATTTTCACATGCAATTGATTAGACCTATGTAGCACGGACACGAAAAATGGAACCGTGTCCGTATCGGACACTCACTAACACGAGGTGAACACGTGCCCGACACGTGTCAGAATTAAAAAATAATTTTTGTCGGCTCAGACACAGCTCGGACATGTCTGAAGACTACTCGGACATGGCTTAATGGAATAGATGCTTCATATTTTTTGAGAGGGGCTTATAAGGTAACAAATATGTATGACCTATCAAGATGTTGGAAATCTTCAAATACATCAATCAACATATATCATATTATGAATTCCGAATTTTTTTGTTAATTCTAAATTTTTTAATATATATATATATATATATTAAAAAATTTAGAATTAACAAAAAAATTCAGAATTCATAATATGCCATGTCCGTATCCCAAATTTTAGAAGTTAGTGTGTCCCTGTATCAGTGTCACGTGTCCGTGTCCGTGTCCGTATCCGTGCTTCTTAGGTTTAGACCAATATGTGCTTATGTTCGTTCCCATGGCAACCTTTTGACTTGTACACCACACTTCTGGTTAAGACAGGTTAAGGATGTGCTTATTTTCAAAATCATTTAGTCAAAATCTATGCCTGCTATCCGGATGGCAATGCAAACAACTATTGAAAATGTAGATTCCAAGGAATGCCAGACCTTAATATCAATCTTAAGCTTCCGAGAATCCTCATCGCTAGTTGCAGTGCAATCAATTAAAGGATTTGTGACCTTAATCTTCAGCTTGTAAAGTCGCCACGCTAATGGCCTTAACGACCTTATTTCAGTGGCTTTAGCTGTTGAATTTGTGTGCTCAGGAACCCAAATATTTTTTGTGATTTATCTACCCAACTGTAAACTAACTCCTTCGAGATCCCTAAAGTCCTAAAATTTCGACAAGCCGATCAGAAATATGATAGATGATGTAACATCCCATCACTTATAGGAAGGGTAAAATAGTAATTTGTAACGGGTTATGAGTGTTTAGAATTGTCTTGGTATGTCATGCATATACATACATGTAAATAGTGATTTTTTGCACATGTAAATGATTGTACACGCATTCATGACATTTTTCCGGTATATGTGTCTCTAATGTGTTTGTTGTGAAAAATGTGATTTTTGTGCTTGAAAATTTAATTGGAGTGGGTCTTTGTGTGTTTAGAATTTTGAGAGAATTTTAGAAATTTTTCTGAAATTTTTCGGGGAAAATTTCTGGACCGGAAAAAATTGCCAAGTGGCAACTGATTGGTTTCCGGTACTGGAAATGACTGTCCAATGGCACTGAAAAATTAGATACATTATTTTATGATTTATTAATTCGAGCCATTGAAATTTTGGGACAAAATTAGAGTAGAAATTCAATTTTTCTTGGAAAGGGGTTTAAGAGTGTGACATGTGGCAAGTGACACTTGTCACTTGCCTACCATGCCACTTTGCCATAAGTTGATATAAAAATCCATTTTGCTTTAGTCATTGCCGATGCTTTTCATAAGACCAAAAGGCTTTTGTTTTCTTCTCATCCAAAGTCCCCTTTTTCCTCCTCCTTCGTAGGTTTCCATCTTCTTGGAAATTTCTACTCTTCTCCACCTAACCAAAAGCTCTCATATCCTACTTATTGCCTCTTCTTTTGTTTACAAAAAGATACAAACCTAAGCTTTTCCCCTTATGAAGGTGATGGACGTTTGTGGTAGGGAAAGTTAGGAGGGTGGAGAGATTTTGGAGTTTGGAAGTTTTGCAAGCTTGTGTAGGTAAGGACTATGCTTGATGTTCTTAAATTGGTAGTTAGATGCATTAATTGTGATTTATTGTGCATTAATTTCATGAAGCTTGTGTTTTGATTG
>JAOSBK010000005.1:39984610-39997196 GCA_027568895.1 Erythroxylum shatona | reverse complement strand
CTTTTTAGGACAGGACAATTTTGGTTGCAGACAGCAACCAAACACGATTAAGGACAGGACTTTAGCGTCCTTGTCCATTGTCCTCACTCCTGCGGACACTAACTAAACACAGCCTTAGTAACAGTCTCTCTGTTAGATACAGGTAAAAATGCAAACAACTGAACCTCTCTAGATCTCACGTCTCAGTGAGATTTTTACTGATTGTTGTGTTATGGTCGTTGTCGTCATAAATTATCAGAAAAATAAAACAAAAATTAAAGTAGAAATTTAATTAAATAAAAAATAAAATTGAAATTGAAATTGAAATCGAAATCAACTTTACGGATAGAATTTCTTTAATCCAAGATGAGGCCATCCAAATTAAAGAACAATACATATAGCCAGAAAAGTTGCATATGAAATCAATAAATTGCCTGTACAAGACCTAAGTAATTAATGCTCATATAAATTAGCAATTTGTATTTGGTTTCAATCCGTAAGTTTGTTCAAAATCCAGAGGCCATATATATATCTACGGTAACTGCATAAGTAACGATTAGTGTGTATTGGCATACGTGTAATATTATATGTCTATCAGTCGATGGATATGGCAAAAATTAATGTTGTTTGACCACCGATACTCTGGCTTAGAATTATTTGTAACAGGTCCATCGTCAGAATATACGACCAAACATGAGAAGACCAAATACCTGTTCTCTCTTCCTCTCGATAAATAATGAACACAAGCAGCCGCATTCATTTAATGAAACTTAGAATACGAAGCCTCTCCCTCGTATTCATTGCTCACCGTCCTCATCCAGTCGTCCTTATTCATTTTAACGTTTTCTTATACACACAATCATCTTATCCTAACTTTGGCTGTGTTCACAATCCTAGCTATATCATATGGATGACGTCGAGGTTCCTCAGTATTTTGTCTGTCCAATATCTCTTCAGATCATGAAAGACCCTGTAACAGCTATCACAGGCATCACCTACGATCGTGAAAGCATCGAGCATTGGCTATTCATCGGCAAGAACACGACTTGTCCGGTCACGAAACAGCCCTTGCCAACAGATTCCGATTTAACCCCTAATCACACTTTGCGCAGGTTGATCCAGGCTTGGTGCACGGAGAACGCGTCCCGTGGTATCGACCGAATCCCGACACCGAAACCTTGTCTCGACAAGTTCCATGTTCAGAAACTCTTGAAAGATATTTCTCGACCCGATTCACAGCTTAAAATTCTAAGACAATTGGAATTGTTTGCAGCAGAGAATGAGAGGAATAGGAAGTACATGATTGAAGCTGGCGTGCCTAAGGCCATGTTGATGTTTATCGTGAACTGTGGTAAACATGGACAATATTCTGGTCTCTTAGAGGCACTTAGTATACTTAGGTTTGTACGAATTCCTCGAGATGAATCGAAGGTAATTCTTGCCGAAAATGAACAGGTTATTGAGTCGTTGATTTGGGTCTTAGGGTGCAATATGGATAATCAAAGCTCTGTTAAATCTCATGCATTTTGTGTGTTGAAAGTACTGTTTGAAGATGCTAGCTCTAGTGTTATGGAAAGGTTGAAACCTAAGTTCTTTGAGAGCATAATTGGCGCTTTGAGAGAGAAACTCACTCAGCAAGGAATCAACTCCGCTCTGCAAGTTTTGTTAGACGCTTGTCCAGGGGGGAGAAACAGAATGATGATAATTAAATCAGGTGCAGTTTTTGATCTCATTGAGCTTGAATTGGGATCACCAGAAAAAAGAACCACAGAGCTCATCCTAGGAATCCTATGCCATCTATGTTCTTCCGCTGATGGAAGGGCACAGTTTCTGAGTCACAGAGGAAGCATTGCTGTGGTTGCAAAGAGGATCCTCACTGTCTCTACAGCGGCTGACGACCGAGCAGTTCTAATCCTTTCAATGATATGTCAATTTTCTGGAACAATCTCGGTGCTTCAAGAAATGTTGGACGTTAAAGCTGTGTCAAAGCTTTGCTTGTTGCTACAGTCTGACTCTGCACCTTATTTGAAAAATAGAACCAGGAATATCCTGAGATCATGTTCGGAGGAGTGGCAGAAATCTCCTTGCATTGATGATTCTTTTCTGACAAATTAATGGTTGCCTTTGTGAAAGAGTGCATACTTCCCGCATTCAGGTCGTGATGACGTTCTGGCTTTACTATGCTTTCAAACCTCCAAGGAGGTGTTTTGATATGTTTATTAAATAGCTTGTTGGTCAACTTATTTAACTCTAACAAGATGATTTTCAAAAGCTAAACTTTTTGAATAATTAGCTAAAAATTAATAGGTAAAAAATCAATTATATTGTCTTTTTATAATTTTTGAATTATATGATATATGTCGTATCTGTGTAATATTATAATTATAAATATTTTTAATTTATACATATTATATAAAAATACTAATATGATGTAGATCTCTGTATCATTTATATTAATAAAGAATTTAACATTAGATTATTATTATTATTATTATTATTATTATTATTATTATTATTGTTGTTGTTGTTGTTGTTGGTATTATTGTTTTTGTTTTTGTTGTTGTTGTTGTTATCACCACCATGATTATCATCATCATCATCATCATCATTATTATTATTATTATTATTATTATTATTATTATAAACTTAATTTTTGTAAAATTAAAATATCTAAAATTTAAATTTTTATAAGAATATTTAACGAAATATTAAGAAATATAATATTTATTTCCTTATAATTTTTTTAAATCATATTTTTATAAGTCATTTTATACATTAACAGTTACTATTAAATAGCTAATTTTACCAAACATCTTTAATAAATTATTAATGTTATACGCTAATCAAATTAGCTATTAGCTAACCGCTGATAGAAAGGGAATATAATCTACTATTTGCCAAATGTGGCCTAATTCTTTAACTTAATTAGTTACGACGTGTAGCTAGCTTGGGGTCCATAAGTATATGCCATGTGATACACGCCACCACCATGTGAGCAATTTCATATCACCTTCGATTTGTATGTGAAACTGGTGATAATGAGAATTTGGTACGAGCCCTTCTATGGAAGTTGGAAATCGTTGGCAATTGAAGAGGGGCTAAATCAACTAACGCTAGAAAGCGTTTAGGAGTTTTAGCGATAAGAAACCTACGTGAAGGTTCAGTGTAGGGTTTTAAAACTCGGATTGAATGTCGAACCGGAAGTTTTATTAATCACCGATTCGAACATCGGTTGAATTGGTATGATGTTATAATTACACAATAATCATATTTAATTATATATAATATTAGTAATATTAAAAAACAATAGAAAAATATATCAAATAAATATAAATAATCGGTTGAGTTCTTTGAGTTCTGTACTTCTGTTAGATTTTTTGAAAAAATGTGAGTTTTATTTTTGAAAAAATCAAAAAACCCATCAGCGTTTTAGAAAGAAAAAAAGAAAAAAAATCATTAAACCAATGACCAACCGGTTCTATCAGTTCCGGTTTAACCGATCAAATTGACCAGTTTTTACCGGTTCGTATTAGTTCAATTGAGGACTAATTTTTAGGGATTACCTGGACCAGATAACTTACCGGTCACCGGTCAAACTGGCCGGTCCGATCCGGAATTCAAAACTATAGCTCAATGAAAAAACATCATATTAGGTTACCTATTGTCCTTATAACTCTACCTTTGATTGTGTTTGTTACTTCGATGGTCCTGTAGGTTCCATTAAGACCAAAACAATAATAAAACAAAAAGAAAACTACAAAACTAGCTATTTAACAAAGAAGTTAACGTCTTATTTTTCTCGTGAAGTTCAAATTTGGTGTGGTCTTTAAATCTTTTAATATAATGGAGAAAAAAAAAGCTATGCATGAACATACAAGTATACTCATCCTGTCCGTCAATATAAAGCTTTTAAGCATGTCTGCCAATAATTTCTTCACGTTTTTCATATTCAGGGACACGGAGGTTTTTATATAGCGTCGGTTTGTGCGTGGTTAGAATAAAATAGAATTAGGTAACGAGAAAACACTTTAGAAAAGAAGTTTAAACAAATGGAGATAGGTTTTGTGCTTTAAATGTAAAGTTATAATCTACTAAAATGGAAAACGGGGACTATCTAGTGTATAGGGAATCTCTTCGATTCAAAGGCATATATTTTTTAAATATAAAGCTACAGGTCTACCATAATAAACTAAAATAAAAAAGACTTCATATGTAGCTAGTTTGAAAGATTAAAAAGAACAAAGGAGGTTGTAGTTATGTTTCCAAGGCCAGAAGCTTTAGTGGATGTTCTGCAGACAGACCACCTTAATTCACGGGAAAGAAAGTGATATCACAAAGATTCGAAAGAGCATCGTTAATTGGCTCCAGGTTGTTTCATGCTTTGAACTTGGGTCTAAGGTGCCTTTTAAGTCATGAACATAAAATGAAAGAAATTTGATAGTCATCAATTATTAATAATATTATCAATAATATAAGTACCGTTTTAATTAAAATATAAAATTAAGTGCGCGTGAAGTCAATAAATCTTCCATAATAAAAAGGAGAACACGTGAAAAAAATAATTATTCATTTTAATTTGTTAAAATAAATAATTGTTATTTCAAGGCCTGATTAGTAATGTAAAACACTACTAAATTTAATCTCATTAATCATTAAAAAATATCGTTAGTATAATTGTTAAGTCTAGCAATGGCATAAAAAAAGAGAGGAAATAAAAGTGATAACGTAACTAATAGCTCTGCCAGTGCCTAGCTAGGACCAATTCTTGAATCATCGCGTAGCTGCCTGAAAGTGATTGAAACTGACTAGGATAAGCCTATTCAAAATTAATTTAATGGTAACAAGGGAAAGTGTGTGGTTTATTGGAGTTTGTGTTTAGTCGTTAGTGCTAAGGCTGAGGGACTCCTCACAGGTTCACGAATCCTGATGAGTTGTTATAAGGCCCAGACTATTGTACAGAGATCCATTTTAATTAGCAAATTGAGGAGGGCCTGTGCATTACCTGAGCCGCCCACTGCTCATTACAATCATTTTTGCTGTTGGAGACAATTGAGCATCGGAGCCTCGCACTCCAACTGTAGACAGTCCTTAGCCACTAGAGTTAGACGGTCACAAAGATTATCTCTTGTGATTTTAGTTGCCTGCGACATAAGTTAAGGGCATAGAAAATGAAAAACCAAAACATTAATAGAGACTTTTCTGTCCTTGAGCTACAATTTAAAAAAGAAAATTTCAATCTTAGCAGTTGTTCCTCTACAACTAACAGATTTCTTGGCTTCTTTTAACTTTCGGTATTTCCTTTGCGACTTGACCTAGCCAATGCCAGATTTAAAAAGTTGTTAGTACGCTTAGCGTACTAACCTGGCTATTAATAAATTAGAGGGAAGAATATTACTTTTAAATGTGATTTAATCATACTTTTCTATTAATAAGGTATACAATAAGTACCGGAGACTTACTTTTTGATCCATTCACATACACTGCTTTTCTTTTTTTTTAAGCACACGCTATGTAAATCAGAGGACTAGAAATAGTAAACGACAAATACGGGATCAAAGCAGAATAATTGGGATGTTCCTTCTAGCCTGGAATTAGAATGAACTGGATACCCTTAAATTAATTAAGAACACTACTTTCAATGGGCTATTCCCTAGTTTTATACTAATTCTAAGTTCAAAAATCTAGAGAAGTAAAAGGTCAACCGTTTCCCCACTGGATACGGATCACGAGAGCCACGACAGAGTCCACGTCAAAATAGGCACGTGCATATCGTGTAAGAATTAAGGTGAGTTTAGGAGGCACAAAAGCATTATCATCCAAACTTACTCTTAACGACCATAAATACAATTGACTATCCACTAACGTTTACTTTTACTAAGAAAATAAAGCTCAATTACGACCGGTACACGTACATCCATTTTTCTCAGTTATCCATAATTAAGCACATGGGAATGAACATTTCTCTTTAGGATTGGATTTGTTAAACTAAGGAAAAAAGGCTTATTAATTAATTACCATTTATACGCAACCGGTGTAGTGGCTATCCTGTTCTTTTTGAAGGTCTAAATTTAAGGGTTTTAATTTTCTTTTGTTGACATTGAATTATTTATTCTAACAACCCTTCATTTATTAGCTCATTAATAAAATCTTCAAGTGTGAATTGTTTTGACTTTTGTGAATATTGAAGTTCTTAAGAATTTATGTGCAAATATATTTTACTTAAACTGTTCAATTTAAATTTAAATTAATACTCTTTCTCTTACTTATGTTTAACATAGATATTATAATATATATTTGGTTAGATCTAATTTACTTAATAACTCTTACCTCATTAATAATCAGTGCCTAATTAAAAAATATTTACCATAAGATACAATATTATGGCATTTAACAATCTTAATTAATATCAATTTTCTTATCAGATAAAAAATATCTCATATTTTTACTAGAATAATACTAATATGTCCACACGTTGAAGTTTGACCACATTATAACCGTCAAATATGAATTGACAGTTAAACTACTTTAAATATTTACTAATGCCAGAACTTAGAAGTTTAGTGAATACTCTCTCCTATCTAAAATAAGCGTCGTTTTAGAGAGATTTTAATTATTCAAAATAAGTGTCATTCACGATTTTTCATGCATATTTATAATTTTTTCAAAATTACCTTTTAATTTCTCTCACATCCTAATTATACATTCAGATTATATTTTCAAGACAATTCAACATGTAATTAATAGGGGTATATTAAAGATTTCATTAGCTTTCTTAATAAGTGTGCATTTCTCTAAAATGATACTTATTTTAAATAAGAGGAAGTATTGATTAAATAAATCATGATTTACGTGATAAATTTATGACTTTTATTAAACTAGTTCTATCATGATTTTTTTTTCCAGAATGAAATCTGTATCTTGAGTATTAAATTCAAAACTCATGAAAAGTGCAAATTTCAAACGACAACGTGTGTTGTGTCTGGCGGCTCTTGACGACTTTTCTTGGTATTTGCATGCATGGGATTGGTGGGATATTGATCCTACTAGTGGCTAGCCAGGCGCCAACGACCACTGGCTCGCGCTTGCTGACTTGTGACAAGCAGGTGACTGACTTTCGATATCCGCAGCCGACATCCGTTGCACATATCACGCCATTCACTTTATCAACTTTATCTAAATTTCTGCTCCACAGTTTCCTTTTTCTTTTTCCCGATGGTTACGGAACTTAGGTAAATTAAGATCGAGCTTCATTCATTTTTTCAAATAACTGACCCCAGGGGGTAACCGCAAAAATACAATTGAAAAATTTTTTGACAACCCATTACAATAAAATATTTAGGCTAAGTAAGAAATGTTTACACTAAATCATTAAAAGTTAAGTATTACATATTTAAATATTTAGCTAAATACAAAAGGAAAATATTTAAAAGACCTATAAAATGATTTATTCGTAACCTAGTTCGTCAAAATTTTCTATTAAGAGTCAATGTCTTTGGTAAGTTCTAACAGAAGCATATCATTATTTATCACCTCATCTCAATTCTTCTTAAGCCTTCATTTTTTCCTCTTATAGTCTCTAAGTACAATATTCTCACTAGAATATTTAGGTGTCTCCTCTTAACATATCCAAACCACCTAAGTCTTGTCTCTCTTAAATTTTATTAATATTAGCCCTTTTATTTGTCTCTTATTATTACATTCATGATCTTATCTTTTAGTAAAATTGCACACCAAACGAAACATTCTCATCTCTATCACCATTAACTTCTACCTATGCATATGTTTGATGAGTCAACACTTTGCCCCATAGAACATGGTCAGCCTAATTGCTAAACAGTGAAATGTACTTTTTAGCTTAAGTGATACCTTATTGTTATATAAAACTCTTGATGTACTCTTCCATTTAAGTCACTCTGATTTAATACGATGATCTATGTCTTCATCAATCTTGTCATTGTTTTGGATGAAGGATCTCAGGTACCCAAAATACTCTTTTTGTGGTATAAATTATGAACTAATCTTTATTAATTTTCACATCGAATGTCACCCTATGGCCTCAAAAGTTATAGTTTAAATACCCAGCCTTGGTCTTGTTAGATTTAAAGCCCATCGACTTTTATATATCCCTTCAAAGTTCTAGTTGGACATTGATACCCTCTTTTGTCTCATCTACTAAAATAACGTCATCAATAAATAACATACATAAGGCACATCCTCTTAGATATTATTGATGAGCTCATCTATCACTATTACATATAGAATGGGACTTAATAATGAGTCTTGGCGTCACTCAGTATTGATAGAGAAATAATTTGTATCTCCTCTTGTCGTCCTTACTATAGTCTTAATATCTTCACACATATCCCTAATAACTTGTATATAGATCATATAAAATGTCTTAACTTCTAAACATGTTCATATAATTTCTCTAAGTACCCTATTATGGGCTTATCTAAGATAATGAAAATCAAGTATAGGTCTTATTGTCTTTCTCTGTAATATTCCATTAATCTTTCAATGAGGTGTGTAGCTTCTGTCGTGGAGCTTCTTAACATGAAGCAAAACTAGTTCTCTAAGATAGAAGCATCCTTTCTCACTTCCTTCTCAACTACCTTCTCCCATAACTTTATTGTGTGACTAAGTTGTTTGATGCCTTTATAATTGTTACAACTTTGGATGTTTCATTTGTTCTTGTATAAAGGAATTAACATGCTAAGTCTTCACTCATCCGACATTTTGGCAAACTTAAGAACCACATTAAAAATTAAACTTGGCTAACTAAGTAAGACTTTTTTTGTTTACGCTCTTTCACACCTTTATAAGTATCTCATCAGGTCCTACTATCCTTCCACTCTTTATCTCTCTCAAATTTTTTTATAATTTCTTCCCTTATAATTTGTCAGTAGTAAGTAAAGTTACAATATCTCTAGGAAGTGATAAGATAACGTAAAGAATTGTTGTCTTTTAGCCACAAGCACCTACCCTGCTTCAGTTTTTATACAACAAACTTGATCCAAGTCTCTCAATTTTTGTTTCCTAGCTCTCACCAACTTAAAAATGTCTTTGTCTCCATTTTTATTTTCTAATAGTTGGTATAATTTCTTTTAATTTTGGCTTTTAACTTTTGAGATTATCTTCTTTGCCTTTTTCTTTACCAGTTCATAACTTTTTCTATTAACTACTCCCTCTACCTTTGTGATGCTATGTAATAGAACTTTATATGCATTAAGACTCTATATTACCACCCCTAGGCCCTTTAGAAACATCCCAAGCTCTCTATAGTTATATTCCTTAAAAGAGTTACTACTCTCTTCCAATTTCCATTCTTGTCCATATATTACTCTATCTCTAACATATATTACTCTATCTCTAAGTTGTTCCATAGTATCCCCTTTCAAATTCCACCGTTTGACTTTAGTACATCTCCTAGGGCTTCTTTTCTTCCTTTAGCCCTTAATTATCAGATCCAAAACTAATAATCTATGTTGAGTTGACAAGCATGCATTAGGTATCACGTTACAGGTCGATTGCTCTATTTTACGAGGAAATAGTTGATTTGAGTTTTTGTGGTTCTACTCTTAAAAGTCACTAGGTGCTCCTCGCTTTTCAAGAAAAAAAGGGTTGGCTTTCACCAACTCAAACACTACCATGAAATTAAGCAAAGTAGTCATACTATCATTTCTATCACTGTACTTGAAACCTTCATGAGTCCACGAATATTCATCCGAATTTGTCCCTATATGATCTGTAACATCCCGTTACTTGCGGGACGGTTAGAATAGTAAATATGAATGACAAAAGAGAGCTCAGAAAAGCATTTTCATGCTCATGCATAATATGACATACATATACACATGAATAGTAAATTTTTCTGCATATGAAAATAATTGTACATGTATTCATGAATAATTCCGGCTATAATTGGACTGAGTTGTAATTTTTGAAAATTTTTTAGAATTTGAATTTTATTTGCATTGAAAATTTTACGGGCTAGTGAAATTGTAATATTTTTGAATTTTGGTGATTTTAGGATTTATTTTTAGAAATTATAGAAATTTATGGGGAAAATGGAATAGGAATTAATGATGATTAGAGATAGTTGGATTGTAAAGATAAAATTAATAGAGTTAGTTTCAAAAGAAACTAAGATAGAGCTTAGACCATAGGAAATTGACAAGTGTTAAGTACTTTATATTTTGTTAGAAAAGAGAGTTACTGTTATTTGAGAGTTAAAGGCTAAGTGTTTATGTCTTAGTTCTTCCTTTAAAATCACCTCCTCCGAAATTCTTCCCATACACAGAGTTTTTCATCAAACTTCTTCTAAGAAATTTCCTTGCTTTTCCTTTTCCTATACAAATCCCACCTTGCAAGTTGTTTCTTCTACCTTAAGAAAAACCAGAAGATGGTTAATGTTCACAGTGGATTAGGTGTTTTGCAGGGAGTTTAAGGCTTGGGATAGTTGAAGATTTTTGGAATCTTTAACAAGTATTGAGAAAAATCCTTTAAAGTAATGGATTTATGGGATAAATCTGAAGAATTTGTTGTTAATTGCATGAACATAGCATAACGTGTATATATTCATGAACACAGTGTAGATGTGATGAAATTTTGGTTTTAGTGTTAACTTAATATTTAATGGATTGTTATTGATTAAGTGATGTAAAAATGATTTTTGAAGTTAGAAATAGAAATGAAATGATATACAAGATGAGTATAAAAAATTAAAGTGTAAAATGATGTTTTAGGGATGCATGTGTATACGTGAGTAGATGGAAGCTTTAGGGATGATAAAGAAAATGATGTTTGAGTTGAAGAGCAATTGTAAAGTGATGGTTTGAGATGAGAATGAGTGTTTAAATGAAAGTTGAGAAGAAAAATGGAGAATGTAAAAAGGATGATATTATGATATACTCTGTTTCTCTTCACTGTGAATATGTATATATTTATATGAGTGTACGTGAATATGTGAGTGTTTAGAGATAACCAAAAGAATGGTTGTTGAGTTGAAAGACAATTGTAAGATGATGGTCTGAAGTGAGAAGGATTGTATAAATGATAGTTAGAGGAAAAGAGTTAAGAAAGTGCAGAGAATGTAAAATACAGAATAGGAAGAGTGAATAATTGATATTTGGTTTTTGATGATTTGGAGATTTTTTTAGTAAACTTGTATATTTAAGGGTACTGTGAAATTTATGGTGAATAAGTTGATTAAAATGGAGTGAAAATGACTAGAATAAAAATTAAAGTTTTAGATTTTGGAAAGTGAAAGTCTGGAAATTTTCTGAGAATGAACAGTGGAGAGTTGGATTTTCGATCTGAAACTTCTATGATTGTTCTCTGTTGATCTAGGCAAATTTTGACAAAATGGTCTTCACAAAAGTTGTAGATATTTCTTTAATCTTTCTATTGATATAAAGTATGGAATTTTTTGACATTGGAGTAGAGCGATATGACCTTTATAATTTTGTAATGCTGTATACGAGGGACATTTGGGACAGCTACATCATTCTGAAAATTTGACCCTTATAGAGGCAAAATGTATTTTTGACGTCTTCATAGAAGTTGTAGGTCTTGAATTTCTCTTCAAAACGGTCTTTGAATCACCTTAATCCAATATTTTTAGTGAAAGTTATGCCTATTTTACCAAGACAGGTCGGAGGAAGAATAGAGAGAAGAGGAAAGTGGCGATCGTGACAGATTGCAATTGCGACATTGCTCTGGCATGTGGAAGTCGAGATCGTGACTCCGTAGCTCTCCTCCACACCTGAGCACTTCTCACTCGCGATCGTGTTGGCGCGCGGAAGTCGCGATCCCGACTCCACAACTCTCCTCCAGACCTAAACACCTCTTACTCTTTTGGCCATAACTTTTTCGTCCGACCTCCAAATGAACTAATTTTTGAAGCATTGGATTCATAACATATTCCTCTATCTTTCCATAAAAATATATATAGCTTTTGGTTTTGAATTGACAAAGTTTGATTAAATCAAAGTAAGGATATCGGTTGGAAGAGTATGAACTGGATATTTTATTGAACATGTTCTAGTATTTTGATAAAATCTGGATCTATAGGATTCCAAATGAGATGATTTTTAATTTAGAGTAAACTAAGAAATAGGACTACAAATCATATGAAAAAGTCGAATTGTGATTCAGCCTCTAAGATGTTGAATTTCTTGATCGAAGTTGTAAATAGTACACTATTTTTGAATATGGATAAACCGATAATGTTGAGGCATATCTTCCAAATTACTGAACCAAATTGAGTGATTTTGATGTCAATGAAAAGATAAGACATAGAGGAACACTTTTCTAAAAGAGAGTTTGACCAAATTACCTCATTTTGATCTTTTGATTGAATGTGAACAGTAGACTCAAAAGGGGTGTCTTGGAAAAATTTGAAGTGATTCAATGAGAAATGAAATGTGCTTTCAATGGTTTTAGTGAGACATAAGCCCAAGTATAAGCTATACTTAAATGAGTTTTGGTATGAGAATGATTTTGTGATGAAATTGATGGTAAGATACTCAGGATTGTCATGAACATGCATTGTACATATTTCATTTCAGTCATGTGCATTATTAAACACTTATGATTGTACAAAGTG
>JAOSBK010000005.1:39919714-39952345 GCA_027568895.1 Erythroxylum shatona | reverse complement strand
AGAAAAAGCATGAGAATATGAAATTGTGAATGATTGAATTGAGCATAAGCTTTGATTGTGTTTGGGCGAGAGAGGAACTATTTCGTAGTCACATGCACGTTGACATAAAGCCTTCTCCCGGCTATCCACTTGTGGCCCACGAGATCTGAAAAGTGGACTCGTTTCGTTCACGGAGTAACTTCTGTTTCTTTATTTTGTTCCAAGGAACCCTCGAGCCATTTGATGTGCATTGCATTTGTGAATTGCCAAGTTGATACATACATGATTTGCATTATTGTGAATTGGTTGAAAACTATGTTTTTCTTGAATTCCATAAGAATTTAATATGACAAATGAACAATTTCAATGGTTTTTCTTTTTATCGATTATAAACTGTTACCCACGAGCTTTAAGCTCACCCCCTCTTTCATTCCCATCTCAGGTAATGAGAAAGATATCGGGTGAAAGAAAGTCAAGGCATCATTTGATTTTGCATATGTTGTATCTTAAGTTAGATTGATGTAAAAATAAGACGTTAGACATATGTTGAGAATTATAGGATTTTGTATCTTTTGTTGTATTTCGGGTATTTTTTTATATTGATGATGTAATATGGCTTGGAATGCCATTAAAATTTTGTAAGCATTTATCTTATGAGGTTAATAAAATATGAATTGTGCATGGATGATGTTAAATGAAAATAGGTATGTTTGAAATTATCAACTTGAGATGATGAGTCTTAAGCATGAACTATTGTTATAAATATGAGTGAGATATTATGGAAAGGAAAGATAGGATGTTTGAAAATGATGGATGTGCTTATCATTTGGTTGAGATTTCCAATTGTTGCTAGTGTTAGAATAGTTTGTTGGAATTGAAAAGATTAGGTGTGATGAATCCTTTGGAGTTGAGATTCAAGTGTTAATGAGATGTTTTTAGTAGTTAAATGGATATGAAGTGGTTTTTGGCACTAGAAGGGTGGTATTAGAGAAGAGTATGAGGAAAGGGGATGTTAGGATGGGTTTAGGATCCTTTGGATGGGTCTTGGAGGGTGAAAATTTCGTGACCCCCGAAGGTTACATGGCCTGCTCATGTAAAATCACACGGGCCGTGTGTTTCAGGCGCAGGAGCACATTTTCACCCGAAGGTTACACGATCTGCCCGTGTTGGTTTACACGTACCATGTTTTGACCCTCCAAATGACCGAATTTCATTTCGGATTCTTCACAAAAGTTGTAGATCTAGAAGTCTTCTTTCAAATCGTCAAAAATGAAGTCAATACGACACCTGTAGTGAGAATTATGGCAATTGTTCCAAGGCATGTACAATATGAGTAAGGACATGAACACGTTGGATTCGTTTGGCCATAGCTTCTTCGTTCGACCTCCGATTGAGATGATTCTTGAAGCGACAAATTCCTAAAACATTTTTCTACCTTACCACAAAAATTGATAGCCTTTGGTGTCGAATTTCAAAAGATTGAGAAAAAGGAAGTGAGGGTTCATTGAAATGACCCTTCAAGGAAACCCACTTACGTTTTTTGATTTTGGAACGATAGTTGGATTTCAGGAACGAGGTCCAATATCTTGGTTGGGCCCCGAGAACTGGACTCAACAATAAATATAAACAGAAAAATCCGATACAAGGAAGTGACATTATGAGATTATTTATATATCTAAACTAATCAAATAGGGAACTCATTGTAAAAATAATCTAAACATTTATGAAAGTTATACATTTAAAATATTAAAAATCATATAGCTAAAAATTTGTGATATATCTACATTAATTTAATGCAATATTAGTTCTTTAAAATAAGCTTGGATATAAATTTCGCTACCAAGTAATTTTATTTATTCAACTTGAGGATGTATAATAATTTGCAATTAATCTATAATAATGGAACATTTCACCTATATTGGATACTCCTTTTTGCCCTATCTGATTCAATCACTAAAAGGTAATTTTTAAAAAAGATATATCAAAGTTACATATATTATCTTGAAGTTGAATCAATAATATGAACATTAATAATAATTTGACTAAGGATAAACTTATAATGTTATTTCCTATTATTGTACAATAACAACCTGACTTTGATTAATAGTGTTTTATAAAAGTGTGGATTTTTCACCTTAAATATTTCAGGTTAGGCTAGTAATGAGTACTCAAATGTTGCCATATCAATTAGAATTAGTACTTGTTTGGTTGAGCTTTTAGAGAGTGAATAAGCACTTTTTTCTACTGCAAAAGCTTTTTTTTAAGAAAAATGAATGTTTTGTTGTAAAATAAAAAAAAACACTTTTTAATAGATATAACTTTTTTGGTAGCTAAAATATAACTTTTTAAGAAACTCAAATATGAAGCTTCTCAAAAAAACAATTTTTCAGGTAGATTTTTCATATCAATTAATGAGTCTAATTTTTAGTCACTTTTATCATTATGTTTTACACATAATTCTCACAATACCCACAAACACATCTTCACGTTTATTTTAAGTTTTATATAATATTATTTGACTTTTTATATATTTTAATATTAATTTTTTATATTAATTTTGCTTATGTTATAATTCATATAAAAGATTTGATTAGATATATTTTCATTTATGTTTCATGTGGTTTAAAATTATATAATAATTAATATATTGTGCTTTGCATATTGTTTAATATGTTTTAAATAATATGTATATGCATAAATAATTTTTATTACAAAATAAAATATACTTAAAATAAAAAGTACTTTTTATTTTTATTTTATTAAACAATTTATTATATGAAGCTTTTTTTTAAATGACAACCAAGCAGTCAACTGACTTCTTAAAAAAACTCTTCTCAGAAAAATTTTACTAATAAAAGCTATACTGACAAAAACTCGTATATTAAGAGTTGCTCTTTTAGTTTTAGTAAATATAATTCTCTAGTACATTGTCCTACGTCTTTTGGTCATTGTTGAACGAAAAGGATTTTAAAGATAATTGTAGAATTGCTGGGTTCAAGTTACAATACAAATCCTACCCTTGTTAAAAAGATTGTCTTAAGACTAAATAACTAATAGGTGAGTCAACATACTGAGGTAGTTGGGATGCCTCGTTGAAAATCTGACCTAAATATTAGAACCTAAAGTGAGAAAAAATAAACCTAAATATGAACAAATTGTTAGCAGTACTACCAATCTTTTCCTCTTTTCCAGTTTTCTGCTTCAGTTTCACTACTGTACTGTTGATCAACCTAGCTACCATGCGGTACGCGTACACCACAGCAGGCCTCGTCAATTTTAAACGAAGCACGGGACACTTGCTTTCTAAATTTTATTTTTGATGAATGAAGAATGAGCCTGGAGCAAATTTGTTTGATGTTTATGACAACTTGTTAAGTTAGATCATTAATCTACCACCAAACTGAATCAGTCTTACCAACAGGTAATCAATTCATCACAATACTAAGGCATTCAGAAGTATCAGGAAGTCAAACACTCAAACACTGGAGCAATAAAATTAAATTGGAAAAAAAATTGTAGCTTATATAATTTTTTGAATCTGGCAAAAGCAACATAACTCTTTACTTATAGATTTTCCATAGAAATTAAAAACTCAGAACTGTAAGGTTCTATATATATATATATATATATATATATCCTTGTATAGATTATTTTCAATTCTATACACTATATAGCAAGACAAAAAATTAAGAAAATCCATTTCATCAAGTCCTTGAGAAAGTATGATAATTAGATAATTCGAATGGACTCCAATTACCGAATAGCATGTTGGGATCTTGAGTTTCAGGGCCAAACACTGGCTGGTGATCCACTTGCAGGCTATGATAATCCATATTGTTTCGAGAATTCGGCCACAGCATTTCCTGAGGAACAGTCATTTCTTCTCCTGGCAAAGGTGGCAATGCATAGTTGCTTGTTCCATGACTTGAACAATATTGTGTTTGATGATCACTATCTTGGTTTTTGTGTGTAGGATCAGTTAATCCACCATAATATGTCAAGTGGTCGTTGTCGCTTAGAGGAGCTTCAGCAGACATGTCAGAGATTGCAAGACAACCAAGGACTCCACTGTCTTCCTCTAGATGAACACATGGTTCAAAAGCTGTGTTAGAGATACTGTTAGTGAACTCAAGAGATCGACCAAGGTCACTAGGAAATTCTGTCATTTCAACACCAGATGATGACTTGGATTCCGGCTGTGGATTCAGGAAGTTGGCGTAAACAAGCGCAATATCAATATGCGAACCATCAGCCACCATTGAGCTAGAGGACTCAACCGAGGAACTCCCTCTATGCCCACTGTTACTTCTCAACAGATGGTCACTTCCATAGCCTGAAGTTTTGGAATTGGCAATCTCAGTTGATAGCCTTAAGGACTTCCCTCTTCTGTTCTTCCGACAACCACCGCCAACCGGCACGTTCCTCAATGATCCGCCTTTAGTCCAATACCTTCTACAACCTTTGCAGAAGTATCTAGGTTGTGTCAAGCTGTAGTTATTGTAATAACAAAACTTGGTGTTTGTCGAGCCACACCTTGGACAACTTGGCGAAATCTCAGCATTAGGAGTCCATCCTTTCTCCATCCCAAATTGAACCAACCTTCATAGGGCTCATAGAAGTGAAGATTTTCTCACAACCCCTTTGATGGTAGGAGGGAGATAGAGAGAGGGGACACCTGAGAACAGAAAAGAATGATAGAATTATTGGCAATTATATGAGAAAATGAAAAAAGAGTGAAGCCTAAGCACATGCAAGCGTGTGGCTAATTAGTTTTGTTTAGTGCACAAAGCACATGAGGAGTGCTAAGTGAGAGTCTTGGAAATGTATGTGTAGTCATGCACATGAGTGCGTTTAAGGCAACTTTGAGTTTCCGGAGCCGTTAAGGACGTCAACGACGGGGGTGGTATGTTACAGCCCCGGAGGCTAATACACGTTGTCGGTGTTTCACGCACTTGGCTCGATAATATTGGCTGAGATGAAGGTGATAAAGGAAGCAATGGCATCGAGAAGCTGACCTCAGGTCAGGTTTCTTGCAATAGCAGACAGCCTAATTAAGTTACACCATAAAAGGATGCATTGATTATCTAAACACTACGTGGTATGTGTTTTCCTGCACCCTTACTTGTAGATGTCAATGTCTTCAAGTAAACACAACAACTCACCCCCTCTATCCTTGTGAAGTGGAATTAGCTAGGATCTCGCATGCTAATTAATTAACTCCAAAAGCAAGATAAAAAATCTCCTTTCTTTTTCTGTTTTTAACAAGGAAATATATATATATACGATATATATATGATCAACATTGTACTTGCTTGGCCAGTTGCATTTGTACCGTTATGTAATTATTACAAGAAAATATTTAGATGTATTGTTTTAACTAACCAATGAAATGGGCCTCAGTAGCATGAATAATAATATTGGACTTTCTCTTTTCTTAAGACCTCTTAAAGTTAACGTATGAGTTATCTTCCAACAACTTAAATTTTGGATTGAATAGTTTCTCGAAGAAATAGAATCAAAGAAAGGGAATTAAGCAAGATACGCTTAAGTTAAAAAAGTTCAAACATACACTCGGAAGAGACCACATAGTATATAACGCTGAAGCCAGAAAGCGGTTCGTTTATCTTCGAGCTGTCAAGATATATCTTTGGTAATTTGCTTGGAAAAGGAAGCGTAGCATACCTATCATATGAGATGCAAATGCGTAAAGGAAGGACCTTCCTAAAAGAGGAATGTCTATACGGTCTCTGGCTCGTCATATGATATAAAATTAAGTTGGTCAGGATCTCTTGGATCACGGCATCCTCGGATCCTGTGAACATCTAAACTTCATAGAACTTGGTTATAATTCCAAAACTCAACTGCCACTTCCTCCAAGACCCTTATAACTGATTAAGTTGGATTTTCAGTTACGTGATTTCTCTACAAATTTAAAAATAAAATGAATATTTTACAAAGGCTAGTTATTTATCATTTGTTATTATTATTAAATAATTTGACGTGTTTTAAACTTTTTTAATGCAAAATAACTAAATAACAATAAATAAAAACCAAACTAAACCGAACCGATCAATTCGACTGGATTAAAGCTGATTTATTACTCTTCACCTTTATCAATAAACCGCCCGTTTTTTCTAAACCTCGAACCGTCTTGCTAATCTAACTTAAAAAATCTTATCTTTTTTGCTCCCAACAAATATCGTGATTTTTTTAATTTGAATTTCGGTTATGAAGGCAAGGATGGAGAAAGAGCAGTAGATGGTGAGAAGGTCGGGAATCATGTCGTGGAAAAAGCCTCTTGACTTGTAGTCTGCTCCAGCGAAGAGTTGGGAACAGCGGTTATGGAGGAGGAGGACAATGAGGGATGGTTTGCAGAAGAAAGATAAAGCAAGTGGGCAGGGATGGATCCAGGGGGGCCTAGCAAGGGGCTATACCTCCTACAAAACTAAATTTTTTTTTCAGAATATATATATATAGTAAACTATGTAGGGCTATAGCCTCTACAAAATTAAGTTCCTTGCCCCCCAGGACTAAAATTCTGGATTCGTCGCTGCAAGAGGGTGAAACAATAAAAAAGAAAAAATCAAGCAAAATATAGATCAGCGGACTGCATTAGTTATAAGTTGATTCTATCAGTGATTAGCTTATCATAATAGATTATATCATCTGATTTGATCAGTTGATAACATTAGTTGTTTATTAAAGATATTTAGTAAAATTAGTATATTATTATTAATTATTTATGTATAAAATAACTTATGATGACATGACTTAAAAAATATCTTATTTAGGAAAGGATATAAAGTAATCATAGCTCATATATATGCATACTAATATGTTTAAGACACGCAAAGAAAAGGATTTGGGAACGTGAAATAGAAAAGTAGAAGCAATCATAGTTAAAGAAATGTAAACCGGAGTTAAATAGTTGCATCCACTCTCTGTCTATTCGTCACCCGAAAGGAAAGTGTTGTCCCATATAAATAAATCACATGCATACACAATACACACTCTAAATTCTTCTTCGTCGTCTTCTTCTTGCAATATTCACTATTATTTTGGTGAAAAAGGGTCACTTTGCTCTTCCTTATAAGTTTTCGGTTTTGATAATCCAACGCAGCCTCCATTTTCTTCTCTACCTCTCTTTCTCTCTCTCTCGCATCTAAACTTATAAGCGCATACTTTTTGGTGAACTTCATTTTAACGATAATCTCCGCTGGACTTTCATCGCCATTCTTCGAGATGTGTTATTCCAAAGGTCAGTCGTTGAAGGATCAGCAAGAATTCAAAGGGCACCATTGTATTTTCATATTTTATATGTTAGCTGTTGGAGCAAAACGCTCTTATATACCAACTTTTTCATTTTCAGCTGATTGAAAGCAATTAGCCAATTAATCAACTAAATTATCAAACAACTTCAATAATGTTTTGACCTGTCAAATAGCTAAATACTACCAATCTACTAAAAAATTGGTTGATCCGTCATTAACCAAACAAAGCCATAGAAAAGCTGGCAAGCATTGTGAGAGTGTCAGATACCCAAGTGAACCAAACAAGCCAATTTAAAAGGGACATCATTTATCAATTAATACTACACGAAACCATAGAGGTTATTTCATCTGGGAACAGATTACTTGTTCCCGTTACTTTATTATGTTTCATGAGTATCTATCCATTTAATAAATGAGACCAACATAAAATGGATGGATAAGAGTAACGGATACAGGATCTGAACCCATTTCATCCATGCGATTTGATGGTCAACTTTTTTTTACTTTCATTGAAAAAATGTTTTGTTAATTTAAATTATTTAAAATAGTACATTATGCTATTGTACACAATATCTTTTCATTAATTGTTGGTTAAATTATTTTGTGTTATAAAATTATTATTTTGACTTGATGCTTATTAAAATAAGTTAATAACAAATATATTTTTAAATGAGTAAAATTTATGATTTAACAACCCAACCAATTCGGCCGTTTAACTGCAAAAATTTTAAACCTTCCAACTTATCAATTCATTTTATTTTAATAACTTTTATTATTAAAAACTGATCACTTTATTAATTAATCGATCAATTTTTGTAAATTAATAAATTCTTATAAATTTTAATTTAACAATATCTTTTTTATTAAATTTTAAATTTTTAAAATATCCTTTAATCATATTTCATATTTTTAATTTTATTTAATCTTTAGCCATTTTTATAACAGTCTAATACTGGTTGAATCTTTTAACCTTAACCATCTTATTTTATCAGTTTAACTTATGGTTCGATTTTTAAAACATTAATAATATATAAGATAATCACATTAAATGATGAATAAATTTGTATATAAAAATGTTTTCAATTCATATCTATTTTTTTCTCTCCAACTATTATATTTCTTTAATTTCTTGACTTATTATATTTTATATCTTGCCTATATATTACAAGACATTATTTTATAAATATTATTTTTTAAATGTATTTTATTATATAATTTCCATGATAAAATAGACTTGATTAATATAGAGATAGATTTAATCTACTTCATAAATACATTTATTAAAAATATTTATTAAATTTTGAATTTACACTTAAGATATTAATAAATATAATAAATATAAGTACACATTTATTTAAAATAATTTACGACAATTTTCGAAATACATTTGTTTTAAATGTAATTTACCAGAATGTGTCGTGTCAAGTCCTATATAACCTCTGGGGATTGAAACTCTTACAAATAACAAAAGTGCTTCAATATTATACGGGCCGTTTAATATAGTTAGTTAATTAATATGCCATAATTTAATATAAAATCATTTGGATTCAATATCCGATTGTTCCAATCATTGTTTCCCTACAATTGAACCTAACCAACCATCTGGTTTAGGTCACCATGTCCTTGAGGCTCTTCAAATAACCACTCCCTTCTATTTAAAATAACTATCATTTTAGAGAAATTTTAATTATTCAAAATAAGTATCGTTCATAATTTTTTATGCATGTTTATAATTTTATTTCCAAAATTACTCTTTAATTTCTCTCACATACTAATTATGCATATTATATTTTCAAAACAATTCAACATGTAATTAATAAGGATATATCAAACGTTTCACTAACTTTTTTAATAAGTGTTCATCTCTCTAAAACAACACTTATTTTAAATAGGAGGGAATACTAGTTAGCTTGGAAAGAGCGGACTTTTGGGGGCCATCACCAACGTACTAGGAACTTGTTACCAGAACAATTACCGGATGCCTACCCTGCTCAATTCTAATCGGAAATTATGGGATTTAACGTATTTCAGAATGAAAGAATATACAGATTTAAATGGTACATCAAAATTTTACAGAATAAATAGGATGGTTCTGCTTGCAGTACAGAAAAATGGGGCAATGATTTAATGAACACCGGATCGAAAAGCAACTCCAAAAGTATTCCGCAAATTGTTGCTATTGCTGGCCCAATTTTTCCTGTAAACCACAACAAACAAACAAAAATCACTTCCCAACTTACAGGTTCGTTGTCAAATCTCTCCATATGGTATTTATCTATATAAAATTCGCTTGGGTGTACAGTTATATTTAAAAGATACACATTGCTTTAAGTATTTGGTATCAGGATCGCCCTAACTAACAGTTCAGATCAAAGAACTAAAAAGCACAACTAATTCAAGCTCAGGTAATACATCTCTAGTCACCAATCGTGTAGACCATTCAAAGAAAAGGAGTAAACGCCGCAAGATTAAGAGAACTAGTAGAAACCAAGTAGCACGAACTTCTGATGTTAAAACCAAAGCTTTATGTTGGCATCCTTTTTACAGATAACATAATCTCTTTCGGTGCTTGAATGGAGAACAGGAAAGAGACAGCCACACAACCAGTTCATGATGCAATTTGTTGCTTGGGATATTATGGTTTAGAGTTTTAAAGAATATGAATGTGAAGAATTATTTGCAATTTTAGGGAGTTTCAGAGCCTCTGAAAGTGTGTGTGAGGAACAAGCTCGAAACCAACCTCCAGTTTATTACTGGGTATCACAGGATCTGCTTGATCACGAATTTACAGGTCCAAAAACTCATGACTCAACAAACCTGAGCTAATAAGCTCAACTTGGAAAGACAATGGGATATAGAGAAAATCACCACTAAACTAATTGCCCATCAGTTGGCTTACTGCTCTACACACCAATAATTGAGAATTGATGGTTAAAGGAAGCAAAAGAAAAAGAAAAAAAACATATCAAGGACACAATACCAACCTGAAGCATCTGCATCAGTTTAGGATGCTGCTCCAAAAGCCGGCAGAGTTCTTCTTTGTTACTTAATAAAGCCTGCCATGAAAACAAGAGACATGATGATTAGCCAATCCTCGACATTTACTCAAGCTAAATGATTTTTTTGGACAATAAGCTGCAAATACCGCAATAGCTTTTGGATCCTTGAAATATTCATGCAATGACATTCCCAGATCTTGTTGCTGCTGGGAAGCAGCATCTCGCTGAATTATAGCATGAGATTGAACATGTTCAACTTGCTGCTGCTGCTGCTGCTGTCGTAACTGAGCAAGCTCTGGCAGTTGCCCTTGATAATGGGCATGCATAGGAGAAATTTGTGGCTGCTGCAATGTTTGCAATTGATGTACTTGAATTTGAACAGAACTTGGCATTGGTACTCCTTCCAAATGCTGAGCTGATTGTATAGGCGGCCAAAGATGTTGAGCTGGCTGTGGAAGGCGCTGAAGTGGAGGTTGAAGAGGTTGCAGTTGATGCATAGGCTGAGGCATTGAAAGACTTTGCAGGATACCAGGACTGTCACCTTGCTGCTGAATTGAGGTGCTTCCATAAGGAGTCACAGGGACTGTAGCAGGTCTACTGTTGACCAAAGGTGGCATTAGAGGTGGTGGCAAATAAGAAGGTAGACCAGTACCTGATGAAGAAAGATTTCCATGGCGCGCATCAATTAAAGGTGAACTAGAGGACTGTGAAAGTTCGGCTGCTCCAATATTGTAAGATGAAAGGGAAGATGAAGCCTTCAAAGTTGGTATATTGTAAGGACTAGAAGAAAAGGGAGGTGGTGTGGGAGGAAGTGGTGGATGAGGCCCAGATGGTACACTAGGAGAAGAGATGGGAGTTCTCGAGTACTTGGAATCTGGTACAGAATGGGAAGCTAAAGATGCAGAATTGCTGCCAAATGTAGATAGGTAATCTGAGTGGGCCTGCAAAAGAGTAAAAAGATAAAAGCAAGGTGAATACAAGGATAAGCCATAAACAAGTATACCAAGGATTTTTTTTCTAACCTGGAAACCCATAGGAAGAGGCGGCTGCCCCTCAATCAAATTAATGAAGGGAGATGATTGACTTGGTCCTGAATCAGGCGTTTGAGGTATTACAGTTGATATAGTTGGAGGCGGCATTGGAGGCAATGGTGGCTGATTTGGGGGAAGCTTTTGATCATACAGTATTCGAGATCCTGAAGCATGTTGTGGGCTGTTTTTTATGCATAAACTATGTGCACTCATCCTAGAATCTACAGGTAAGTGAACAGATGATACTCCGGTATTATTATAAAGAGAAGTAGGAAAACCTGAAGTACTAGCAGCTTGAGCAGAATCAAACCCAGGGGATGTCTTAACTGGACCAACATTCTTTGACTCATCAGATTGCTCAAAAAATTTCTTATCTGAAGAGACACTTGGTTCTCGTGTCAATGGAATTTCAGGGCGGGAAACCGACATTCTTGAAGAGAACTCAGTTGCAGTATTTTCATCCATGTCAGATGCTAATGGTGTACCTAAGCGAGGAAAAGGACCACTTCCATTTGCATCACTCTCCGTCTCTTCAACAATGGAGTGGGGAGAACTTTGCTCAACCATAACCGGGGCAGGCTGTAGGAGATTATCATCGGGCTGAGGAAATGGTAGTTTGTCATCTGATTCAGACCCATCGCCATCAAAAACTATATCTATTCCTTGAAGATCATCATCAAGGTCTGTTTTTAACGGCTTTGATTTACCAACCTTCTCCTTATCTACATCATTCATGGGAATGGAATTCTTCATTTGCAAAGATGGGTCCCCAACTACAGCTGCAATAGGATTCTGGCGTTCTCTTTGTCTGGCCATGAATTCATCCACATGAATTGAGGGCGGCCTACCACCAGTAGACCCTACTCTCTGGACTGCTATAACATTGGAATTGGTATCAACACTTCTTTCTCTAGCAACATAGTCATCAACATGCATGGACGGGGGCCTGCTGGTATTTGGCTTCCGCTGCCTAAAAGTATCCCTTCTGGTTGGACCAGAGGACGTTGTAGACAAGCCAAGTCCCCGTGAAAATACACTTTGCCCAACTGTCTCAGCCATTGAGTTCTCTCCCTTACCACGTTTTCCAGGACCATCTAGAGATGAAAGTTTCCTTTTCATAGGAATATTTGGTGACAATCTATCAGGCAGTGTTTCTGGACACTCCCACGAGAATTTTTCTGAAAGGTCTCCAAGGTAGAGAGAATCATCGGCCTTGTCGATACTAGCATCAATCATTTGATGTATTTGTGATGAAACCATAGCATTGCTTGGTGGCAAAAGAATGCCTTTGCTACAAGAAATATCATCAAGCTCAACTGAACCGGTTGGAATGCCCTTGTCACAAGAAATATCATCCAGCTCAACTGAACCGGTTGGCTTTTGTAACAACAGCAACAACGACCTAGCAGACTCTGAAGCCTGTCAATAATAAAGCTAGCAATGTATCAACACCACAAAAAGGGAGGAGAATGCAACCAACATCACAATTCTTATCTCTTTACCTTAAATAGAATGTTTGAAGTATAGGTGGTACTCAGATCTTCATCATCAGTGACCTTAGAACTCAAAAAAGCAATCATTTCTTTTATTGAACTAAGACTTCCTGAAGAGCTACCTGTACCTTCTGCTTCCATAGCATCATAAATCCCAAATAGAAATTTGATTGCACCCACTGCATCCAAGTTTAAACTAATAAAAAAAGAAAAAGAAATCAGTTAAACTAGTTAAATATTTGCAGCACAAAGTTAGGAGCTCAAGTGTCAATGGGAAACAATTTGAAGCCAATGTAGATACCAGCTATCGAGAAAGCCCAGCCAGGTTATCCAAAGAGCAGACACAAGGGACAGCATAAGACGGTATGCAATGTATTTCCAATCTAAAAATAATCCTAGATTCTCCAGTGTAAAAGATTTCAGCCAACACAAATTTTCCCAGTGGTAAACATTCTTATTATTTTTTTCACCATATAACAGAGGGTAGGCCTTTAGTCACTGCTCATTTCTTCCTTTGATAGAAAAGCAGAACAATGCATTCAAGACCAGTTCAAAAGTAATAATTGATAAGCACTCTAATCGTCCTAAGGTAAAGGACATGGGAATCTCTCAACTTAAACAGAGCACAGTATGCTAAAATGCCTGTCATTCTTCTGTTTTACAATTCTCTTGCTTGTCTACTATAACATTCCCTTGTTAAAGTATACACAAACATCAATTGAAGACATTCAGTCAAAGTTTCTCTCGAAGTAAATTTCTGTATTCAATGAGTGTCATAGTATTAAGCTATATGAAATATGACATCAAATACTGTACCATAAGAATGAAAAAGTGGGAATAAAGACTACCCAGGTTCTGCAAAAACCTAGAGACACACCAGTAGGGATAGGTAATATGATGATTTGCCATCAAGAATTCAGCCGTAGAAAATGTCAACAGAAAAATAGATCCAATAAATTGAGCCAAGTTCAGTGTGCGAATCATGATTTTCATATTTCAGTGCTCTCAAATTTTATTATATTCTATATTTCCGTAATTGTTTTGATAGTGATCTTATTCAAAATCTGCTTGTGATTTCTTCAGTGAACTTAAATTTTTTCATAGTTTTCTTCCTAATCTATAGGCATTTCCTACTCCATAATAGATTCTTATGGCAAAACATTTCTCAGCCAAAATGCTTAAATTTTTTCATAGTTTTCTTCCTAATCTATATGCATTTTCTTCTCCATAATAGATTCAACATTTCTCAGCCAAAATTCCTTTCACAAGGCCATTTCACATTGTAGTGTACTTGCATCAGAATATACATACCATCAGTCTCAAGACAATTGGGAAAAGCAAGAAATGTCCCAGTTACTTTTACATCACACGGCATTATCCAGCCTAATCACCAACCATCATAAAATATATAGCTTAAAACCTATAGAAGGATGGTATACCCTAGAGAACTCTTATGTATAGATTTACAAATTTTACAGCACAACATGAAAATAATTGTGACTGATACCAAACATAAAATAAAAACAAAGTTTACACCCCTCAAGCAAAGTTAACAACCTTAAAATTTGAACAGAAGCATAAACTTTCCGTTTTACATATTCCAGTCTATTTTTGATTGACTAGTACTGCCACGTGTAAAATGGAAAAATTTTACCTTTCCCAATTACTAATATGCTCTGTAGTCAACAAATGAAACAAGAGTTAATATTACAAAAAGAATAGTTGGCTCACCTTTTACCATCCACACAAAAGGACAAAGAGCCCACACATAATATATGAACGGCCTCAATTGCAAAAGCTGACAAACTATCATTAGAATCAACTGTACTCATCAACTTTCTCCAGCAAAATAGTAAAGGAGGACACTTTCGCCATTCAAAATCATCAAGATAATTCCCATCCTTTTCATATCCTTGTTCTGATTCAAAATCATTATTACTGGAGTTTGAATGGCATAAAATATCCACCAAGGAACTTCGACCTTCATTACAGGAACTTAACTCCTTGAAAGATGCAAGACAATAAAGTAATTCCTTTCCCACTGGTAGGACCTGAAAAGTAACAGAAGCCTTCTTATCACCATATGAGCAAGTAGTTTCAAATTCAGAAGAGAAAAGGTAAAATTCATAGCTGAAGGTGCAGATCAGTTGTGCTCATACGGTATTTCTTGTGGATTATATTTTCGCATTTTCTGAGGCTTTAGAGCAGGTTAAAGCAGCATATACACATGAAAAGAAAAAGAATCCTTAAAGGAAAGAAAGAATCCACATTTTCTTTTTCTGAATCTTTAATCAGGTAGGACAATTTTTAAAAGGGTTTCATGAGTGCAGATTAACATGTATCCGACCCTTATTTGTGAGAATTCAAAAAAAACACAAAAATATCAAATCACCAATAGCAAACATAAAAGAGTGCCACAGCTCTGACATCTTAACATTTAACAAAATCAACAAAGAAAAAAGTGGTTACCCGGCAGAAACTCAAGATATGAGGCAAAATAGATGAACAATCTTTAGTACTCAACTTGCTGGAACTTGGCCTGATCAACCACCACAGAATTTCAAAACAAGGATCATCAACCATCAAGAAAAGAACCCATCACATCCACGGTGCAATAAGATATGGACATATGCATGTAAGAACACAGATATATACTCACAAAAATATCTTGCTCTAGGAATAAAATTCACTCACAATTCATATCTCCCAGGATACGTTAACGATGTTTGAGAAACACATAGCAGCGAGAAGGCCTTGAATACAGGAAGGCACCAGCTAATTACAGTAATTCTGCACTTAGTTTTACCATCCAAAACTTGTTTATCATCCAAATCAATCGCACCATAACACCTCTCCAACACTTCTAATAACAACGGAGTAACACCCTCCTCCAACAGTAGTCCCTGGAGCAGGGATTAACAAACAAAAAACATATTGCAGGGGAACAAAGAATTAGGTAAAACAAACCAAAATGTGAAACATATCCCAGAAGCATGCAGTAAGAAAGCAAACCTTTGTACATGGATGTTCCAAAATGCTAGCAAGAAAGTCAAGATATCTGTAAACCTGTAAATTGACAAGAAGATGAACAAATTTCACAAGATTAAATGAATTTAAATAGGAAAAGGCAGAATCACCTTATAAGTATCTGCGTCAGTTGGATTAGATAACGTAGAAAGATGACCACGAATGCATGACAATATGGGCCGTAGAAGCACAGAACCGTTTTCAGATTTTAGGCTAGCAACACGGACAATAAAAACTCGAAGCATATCCCTGATGACTACCAACGCCTGTATATAGTTCATGACAAGCAGAAAAGACAACATTTTGTCATTCCTTAAACTGCAGGCTACCTTGATTCAGAGCATAGACTCTAACAAGAACAAAGGCAATAGCTACAACAATAGGAGATACGTACAGATATGGCATAATGTTCAATAATTTGTGCAATTTTTTCAAGCTGTGGGTTCAGTTGGCCAAGAAGTTTCTCAAAGTGTGAAGACTCCAGATACCAGTTGACTTGTCTCTCCTTCTGTGGACCCAACAAAGTCCCAATAGCCAATGTTCTTAGGGCACTCAACAAAGGCATTCCATTTGTCCAGTGCCAGACAATTTCTTCAGGCAATAAATCATTCTTCAATCAGAAGACAGGGAAAAAGAATGTTGTTAAACAATAGTTCATGAAGACAGGGAAAAAAAGTAGCCCAAAGGATCACAACACTGTTTCAAACACCCATAACCTTCACATGAAGAAAAAATATCTGATGATTATAAATCATGCAAAAACAATCAGGCAAGCCTGAGACTCAGTTACAAAAATCTTTGCTTGCTATTTTTCCTTTTATTGTGAAACTGTTTTATTTTGTTTTTCATAACCATTAGACCAGTCCGAAATATGTAAAGAATTGCATCCAATAACATGCATACCAAAAGACACAGCAAACTGCATGTTTCCTTCGGACCCAGGGCTAATAGCGAAGCTGCTTGAACATTGGCAAGAAGAGAGTTGAAAAGGCCAGGAGTCCAGCCATATATTGGCCAACAAGAAAGGGCAGAAACAACTAAATGTGACACAGCTCCAAAACCGAGTGCAGAATCAGGATAAGAAGATGATAGATCCGCAGCACAAGCAGCTAGCTTAGGGCTGCAATCAGCATACTTGATTAAATACAGAAAGAAAGAAATGACAGGTTGTGGATAAGTAAAAATGAGAAGACTGCAAACTACCTTACTTCTCGATGCAAACGCAAAAGGGCATTCATTAGTTTTGTATTTCTGTGCTGTTCCCCGACCTCCTGGACATAGAAAAAATGGAACAATTACATTCTTGTGGAGCCAAGTTCTAAAAAGCCATGTTCTGGTATATGAGTCTTGGGTCAACCACCAGTAATGGTGCATGATAAACAATGGAAACAGGAAAATATAAAAGGCTGATGTTGCTAACAACTAAGAATTGCACACACATGAACACGTAAAAAGCAAGATATTTAGGAGATGTACTTTTAGCTCCCGCTTACCAAAGAAAACATGTGATCACCTTTTTCAATCCTATAAAGATGGAGATAAAAACAAACTCCGTAGTTTGAGGAGTAACAATAACTTGACAGTTGATCTAAAACAGGGCAATTGAACTCCTTTGCATCAGGATTAAAATGATCCAAAACCTAGTGCAACAGTCAAGTACACCATTCACAAGTTAATCATCTCTGAATAGACAAGTACGGTAATCATCTAAAAACTTTTTTCACTCTGAATAGACAAGCACAGCTCCAACATGAACTTCATATGTGGTTCATAATGGAACATACATACAAGTAGAACAACACGGCATCTCTTAATACGATCTGAAGTTGCCGGGAATAAGACAATTGGCCTTATAAAAACTTAAGGATTTGCTTTTATATAACGTACAATCTTAACCAGTCCATATCACATCAGATTCAACCACCAAGTAATCAATACTTGTACTCATGCTTCTACAGTTCAGTAGAAACTGTCCTTTCGGAATAAAAAGTAAAGTCACAGTATTATCAATAGACTCAGAAAAGTAACCCACCTCTAATTTTTGCAGAAGAGTGATCAGCAATACGAGAGAAGGAATCAACAGATCAACCAAACTCTGCTCACGGTTACGTTCAGACAGCAAATCTGTTGTTGAGTTGCATTCTGTCCCATCATCAATAAGGTAATCTGCTCCATAAAATTACACAAATATTTCAACCAGCGAAAGACACAAAACAATCCCCATAAGAGCACAAAAGGCAAATGTTGACGGCTAACTTTTGAGGCTATGCATGAATACATTGCATGTCATTAATTTACAGGAAAAATGAAAATCAGTTGACCAGTGTTTTATTAATGGGAATCTTAAATGTTCAGACCACCAGTTTGAACAGTATGTTTAATTTTCTGAAATTGCACACTCAAGATTGACTTTTAGGAGTCATTGGAAACCTCAAAGGCCAAACACAGATTCTGAGACTTAGTCACAATTCCTCTCACTAAGCTAGTACTATATCCAGTGTTTAGTAGTGCCTAAATAGTATTGCAATAAGTTTTGTGCCTACATTCATTTGCTCTAATGTCACAGCAATTAAAACATTTTTTATTCTGAACCCAATCATACATATTTATATCTTAATTTGCTTTTGATTTGAATATCTTAATTGATGGTTTGAACCTTCACCTTCTTGTCTTGCAAGTTTTATGACCAATCCAATCATTCACAACTTTCAAAACCCATAGCAGACTAGTTTAATCATTATACATCACCTAGATATCATACTCAACCATAATGGTGCTGTTTCCAACCATATGGTTACATTCCAACTAGATAACGCCCTTCAAAAGCTGCAGTGCAGATGTGCAATTAATGCAAACACTCAAATCAACAAGTATTTAATAACTAACCATAACTATTTGAGGACCTCTCAAGCATGAAGCTACAGTTGATCAGAATTGCATAGATAACAGTTATGGCACCTTCATCATACATGTTTGCAGCAACAGTCTACATCAACAAAATTACAGTAAGCCAAGTTCAAGTCAATCTTTCGAAAATTTAAGGATTAAAAAGATCAACGTACAGAGTTTTCTGAAATGAACGCTAAAATTCGAATGGCAGTTGTCAATTGTGCTACAGCTGAATCACGTAGTATAAGACCATCAAATGTCTTCTCAGACACAATTTTTCCAAGATTATCCAAGACATTTATATCAAAACCACTGCAAGTATCCCCAACAACATTTTCTGTGTCTGCTAAATCTGACACCAGAATACTGGCTGAGGATAGATGTGCATCTCCTCCAGAAACTAAAACAGCACAATACCGTAAAAGACCAATAAGCCCACTTTTATGATATACAACACCAGCATCTATCCACTCCAACAGCCGAGTTGGAGCATCCTTCCTATTGGACCCAGGAGAAGAAGAATGCAGTGCCTTGTGAAGTTCCATAGCATGTCCTATCCAAGAATCCAAGGATGATGCAGTTGAATCAGTTACAATGACTTCGAAGATTTCAGCAGCCGAGTGAAGAATTGCAAGATTTATTGGTGAAGAACCTGCATACTCAAAATTTCAGTAAAATTGCATGCATAGCAGACAATTAAACATGAAAAATGTGGCCAGTATACACTTCAGAACAGAATAAAGAGAGTACCACTATTATTGGCAAGAAGCTCCGATTCCTTAGCAGAATGCAAAGCTTCAATCAATATGGATATCACCTACAAAATAAAACCCAATTGGAAATTTTAACTGACCAGCATAAGAAATTAAGATCCTATAGATCTCAATAAATGACTATTTCAATTCATGACAACAATTTCAATTCTCTGAAAACAATTGGAACTGCCTTCATTTGGAACTAGAAAGTTATGTACAGGAAGCATGATTATATTTCACAGTTGTCCCACCTCTGGAAAAAATCCCACTACCAACAAAGCTTGGCGACCACAATCTGACCTGCAAAGCATGAACAGAACATCAGTTAATTTCATAACCAAAACTGTCCCAATATCAAGAGAACAACAAAAATCCCAAAACTTTCAACCTGGACAGAGCACACAGCTCCCATAGAACCCATAAAAACTCTTCAGAATGTGGAGTTGAAGTGAGCAATCGGTCAACAGCATTAACCTGGACAAAGCAGGAGCAACTAAAATAGCTGAGAACTAGAATTAGTTAAAACTACAGAACAGTGAATATTGATCGAGTAAAGGAACAAACCACCCTCAAATGCATCTCAACAACCAATCCAACTTCTGGCAGACTGCAAACAAAACCTTTGGATAATAATACAGATGCATATCGAAGAGGAACGCATTCCTCCTTGCTCATAGTAGTAGTACCCCTTAGAGCATCAATCAACGTAGTTGAAAGTTCCGGATGATCCAAAAGGAAGATCAATCCTACGGAAAACAGCATGATGAATCACATCAATGTCAAAAAACTATATGTAAAACTGCAAAAAAGATTAAGCAACAAACCTGATCGACACATAAGGAATGAAAGAAGTACCGCTCCAAGAGTTGAAGCAATATCAACAAATGTTTCCATAGTAGCTCCATTTTCTGAAAGCAATAGAGGAGATGACAGCAATGCAGCTGACAAAGGAAGGAAGCCCCTCTCCTGCTTCCAAAAAGATAAATGGATAATAAACAGTGGATATGGAGATAATAAAGTTATTTTCAATGCCAACTATTTTATCCTCTTGTTGAAGAATAACCTTTTAACTGAACACGTATACAAAGCACAAATACATGGATAACCACCAAGTCCTTAAGCTAAACAGATGTTAGGCAAACTACTATGTTCAGTTAACCACAGAAGGCCAGAACCAGCTCTGTTTTTTGTGTTTTTATTATCTGCTAGCATGTAATGTTTGTTCGCTGTCATTTTCCTAGTCTTCAGAGTTACCAAAACGTTGCTGTTTTGTTGTAATAGCTTGGCTTTGTCTCTTGTAAGGACGTTATTTTTATTTATTAAAATTCTTTAACTTTTCAAAAAAACAAAACAAAACATTTGCACATGCAGAGAAATCTCATTATTATCAGATTGTTTAGTCCAAAGCATAAAACTTTCTTTTTTAGATAAGACAAAAGCAAACATGCTCCAACAGTTCTTGATACAAAATACAAAAGGCTTAGAGGTAACAATATGTCTTACATCTAAGAGAGAATAACATGAGCCAATCAATGGTTTACCTTGAGGAGTTCTAGCAAATTTGGATCCATATCCCAATTTGAAAAGCAGCAAACTGATGAACCAATCAAGCTACATGTTGCTTTGTAAGACAGAAATCCTTCAGTTTGACCAAGGATCAATGACCTGCTAGCACAGGCCACTGGAGAAGGATCTTCAATTGGACCACGCAACATTATTAATTTCTGCATCGGTACTTGTCAACAAACACGAAAATTAAAAAATGTGTAGAGCTTAAGTAAATGCAAGTGAAGACTGAGAACTGACCAAAAGCTTTTTGAGTTGAGAATTTGCCATATTAAGCATGTCTGAGGTAGCACTTGAAACATTTCCAGCAGCAGAAAGTGCTCCCAAGACTGACAAAACAGCACACTGCAAGGATAAAACCACCATTAAGTTACCAACATGTCATATTGAAGACAAAGACAAATGTGCACACAACTCAAAAATGCACCTCATATCTCGAAATAACTTCATAAAATCTTAAGCGATGAAGAAGACAAGTTGCGAGAGTAGCAACATCATGGCTGGGCTTTTGAAGGAGTAACTCCAACAATTTACTATAACCTTTACTAGTACCAGATGGGATGTTTTCATCCTCACGAGGCCACCAACCTAGCATTCCTTCACAGCCAATTGCATGTCGAGTAGCTTGCTCAGTCACTCCAAGTATCAATAACAGGATAGCCGAAGAAAGCCGACCGTAATGGGATAAAAAGTATGCAAGCTGCTCCATACCCCCACAATCGACAAAATGAGAGCAGCTTTTCCTACCAGAGCACAATAAAAGGGCCAAACTAAGCCCCAGAATTATATTCTTGTTCTGAACATAAGACAAGGAATCAGAGACAGGTTCCATATACCAAATAAACAAGAAAGTATAATGTCAACAAATAACACAATCAAGTGCACTGAGAAAATTACCTGTTGATGATGACAATGTTCAATACGAGTAGAATTTCTGTTAAAACAGAAGTACTGGGACAATAAGTCCACCAACTCTTTAGAAGTTGCCAACTCAGCTTCAGATTCCAGAAAGGTAAATCCTGTCAGCAACTCAGCTAATTCATCTCCAGAAGCATGTTGAAGCATTCCAACAAGCTCCTTTCGAGCTTCAAGAATAGCACGGTGCAATCCTTCAAGACCTTTAGATGCACCAATTTTTAAATCTCTCTGATCCATTGCCAGACAATCTAAGCCAACAGTGACATAAGAACATACAGCTGCTACTACATTATCTAATATCTTAGGCACAGAATCCTCAAAATTTGGCAACTCTAACATCTTCAGAATCAGCTGCAAAAACTGTTTAACCTCAACGGTTATGTCAGAAGCTATAGTAGGTAAAGATAACACACTAAGAGGTGATAGTGACTCATCAGTTATCCTAGAATTTGAATGTAATGCAAGAGGGAGATCTTCGAGCTTTTCCTCAGTTGAACTAACAAGACTAGTTAAAGAGTTATCATCAAATTCAATGTTGAACTGTCCCAGATCCTCTGCTGTGTTTCCATATATCACCAAACTTAGACTGCGGTAAGTTCCCCTAATAACAAGACGATTAGTTACAACTGCCTGCAACAAACAAGTGCCGTACATCTTAGTGCAAATACAATCCTATGCTTCCTCCAGTTTTCTCATGATAATGTTATAGCTATAGTAAATAACAGAAGAGAAACGATAAGCCAACAGTCACCACAAATGTTGACTATCCCAAAAAAAGGACCAACAGGAAGGAAATAAGCAGAATATAACACCTATAAAAAAACAAATAAACTAATCAAACAATAAGTAGTCTATTGCCTAAAAAATTGAATTCAAATTATTGGTAGCAAAAGTAATAACAATAAATATACTGATAATTTTACCTCAACTTCAAGCACATTTGATGAGGAATGAGAATAGAGGAATGGCTGGCAGAGGCGCCTAAATCTTGTCTCTCCCTCACACTGAACAAACGCCTCCAAAGCAAATGAAGGGGGTGAAGTGGCCCTGTTACGGTGTACCAGCAGATCAGGAAATCTCAACCTAAACTAAGTACAATCTTTCATAAAAACCCCAGAATTTTAGCAAGCACTATAACGAATAATCTATAAGGACCTGAATGTCAATCTTCTCGGGATCTTTCTCATTTCAAGATCCCAAGTTCAATCTACATGCCACAAAAAAAAGAAGCAAAAAATAAAAGACTTCCTATAACATTAGACTAAATAGAGCATGTTACTTCCATAACAGGTAAAGAATTCAGAGCTAAGTTAAACAACAACAAAGAGCTACTAAGTAGGTAAAGAATCCAGAGCTAAGTTAAACAACAACAAAGAGCTACTAAGTTCAAAATTAAAAACAACATTCATACCCAACAAGCGGCACAACTTGGGACGAGGAAGACCCATTCTGTTCCAGAAATTCGCATGCTGTAATTACAACTGGTTCACCAAACAAAACCTGCAAAAAGAAATTGGAAAGACGAATTAAAGAAAGAGATTAATTTTTTTATGAAGGAGTGAAAAGAAGATAGTGACCGGGTAAGTTACCTCGTCGACGTACTCGTCGAGTTGGGGATGGACAAAGTTCTGGGAGAAGAGCACGCACGGCTCGGGTCGACCCATTTCAGCTCTTGAAGATCTGGGGAAAGTGACTAGGGTTCAAGTAAGTTAAAAAGGAACGTGAAGATTCGCTGATTCCGATGAGGACATTATAGGGTTTTGCGGCGGCTAGACGTGGAGGTTTCCGGTAGGTTAAGTCGCCGACTTAAAACACGGGACGAGAGTACTCTGAAAGAAAATTTGTTATATAATTATGTGCTACATATCCGAGGCCAACCCGGCCCAAATTGGTCGCTGTTTTTAGCTTTGAATGAAATAGACAATACTTTTGAAATTAATTATATAATAACTAGTTTCATGCTTGCACCAAATTTAAAATATTCAATAAACTTCCATGTTTTTAATAAAATTGTAGAAACAATTTTTAATTATATTACATGTTTATTCGATATATTTGTATCCTACTAATAGTAGTTAATAATCAATCTACTATTAGTATTGATTATATATAAAATATGATTTTAAAATAATATATATATAATATGGTTTATATAAAATTTAGAAACTATTTATTTAATATATGTTAAATTAATTCATTAAATTACATATTTAAAGTGTTTATCGAACAAAAGTTTGCCAGATCTTCATTTATATAGTTTTGGTTTTGATGCACTTTATATAACATGAAATACTAAAAGTTTTTGTTATTAAATATGAAAGAGTATTTTATATGCAGTACAACATTATGAATTAGTTTATTGTGATAATTAATAAATAAAAGACATTGTATTATGAATCTTCCATTTTGATATTCATTAGAATATAGAGGTTAATTAAAGGCACGCTTAATTAATGGAATCAAACCACAATACATTTTAACATAAAGAGCATGTTGAATTATTATTTGCAAGTTTAAGATTTATTTGATGAATATTAAAATTAAAGGTGTCAACTGTATGTTTAATAAAAATTGAAAGATTAAATTGAAATTATTTGTCATATATACCTTTTATTACATATGTAGATGCATTGAGTTTGTGTGAAGCTTTATTTATATATTAAGAGAAATTTACTATTTACAAACTTCAAAATCATTAAAGTACGCTAAAATTATATTTTTAATGTTTTTGATTTTTGAATGAACTTAATTTTATAAATAGATATTAATTTGATGTAAACATTTTACCAAATTACATGTTAAATTTTTTATGAAATTGAAAACTTATATATTAAAGAGTCTATAAGGGAGGAGAAAAGTTCGACCAAGCATCACAGGTAAAGCAAGAAAAAAAAAACACTAGAGAAATAATATGAAGGCAAATACAAAAGGTGTTATATTGACAGACAGAGGTTATAAGCATGGAACAACTATAACACCCAGAACAATAAGCCAAAGTACAATTCTTTTGGCAACAATCACCTTTAGCAAATTGAGGATAGCCACTTCTTCTATTTGTCAAACCGCCGAAGCTCTAACAGGCTTTGAAACAATTTAATCAGTAGCTTGACAATCTTACATTGAATAAGTAGGTTCTATTTAAGAGTTATCCCCACACTAATGCTTGAGTGGATCTCATTTACCGTAATGATTCTTCTTCTTTTTTTAATACAAGGGAAAAAAAAAACTTGAAAACTCGATTAAGCTAACACACGCAAAGCTCGGCGGTAATGTGCTCCCTGCATGTCTTGATGTAAGATCACGAGGACAAGAAATGGAGGGCCCTGAAGAATATGAAGCCCTGGGCTGCTCTGAGTAGCTACAGTGGCCAATGCATCAGCACACTGATTGCCTTCCCAGTGGACGTGTCGGAGTTGCACCTCCCAATCTTGTTGGAGTAATCTACGGGTGCCTACCAACAAAACAAAATTGAAGTCAGTCTCCGTGACAAGAGTCGAAAGCAAATTAATGACTTCCAAGGCGTCCACTTCTAAGATGATCCTGCGATGGTCGAGGGACCAAGCAAGTTGGAGGCCCAAGTGAACCCCTCGTAGTTCGGCTTCTAATGCAGAGCAGCAGCTAAAAAGCCGGAAGAAACCACCGCACCACTGACCATGATAGTCACGAATAAGGCCGCCCGCAGTAGCGATAGGCGAGCCCCGCTGGTAGGCACCATCCGTGTTAACCTTAATCCAGTCCGTGGGGGGCTTTGTCCATCCCACATGGCTCCCGAGGAGGAGCCCCTGGTGAGGAAAAATACTGTCCTCCAGCGCACGAGCGCGAGAGATCCACTGAACATACTCTAGGACTACTCGCGAGCCATTATCCGGCCACACAAAATCTGTGACAAACAGGCTCTTATTCCTCTTGCTGCATATGACATAGAGACCACAATTGAAAGCAAATTTAAAGATTTTTACATCTCTTTTGTGTTTGTAATTGACCTAATTAGCCTATTTCAGTGCCATGACTATTCTAATTGTCGAACCAAAACCAAGTTGATTTTCTATTGCCAATCATGTTTTTCATCTTATAACAAATTATGTCTCTCATTCTCAACATTTGGTTGATAGTTCAAGAGTTGTCTAACTTAGCTTTAAATCTCAAAAAGTTGCATCTCTTAAAGAATTATACGAGTATCGAGTGCAACTAATTTACATAATGTTGGAATTATACACTTAGAATTATTAAATTAATATCATGGAATGATACTTAATGTGCATCAAATTTTAAACCATTAAAGTCTACTAGTAAATAATTATCTTTGATTTTTGTAAATTAAACTTAATTTTTAAATAGATATTAGTTATCTTGAAAATATAACAATTTATTTAATATATTTTAAATTTTTATTTTCTTTAAAATTTAAAGTTTATTTAATATTTATTTAATATTAGCATTATACTTATTATAATTGTTACATGAAAAATTTATGGTAAATGTAACTCTCCTATATATATAAAATGAGAAGCATTTTTTTTACGTGGAAGCTTGAGATCTTTTCTTTTTATAGTAGAAATATTGAAGTATATTTTTTGAAATCATTAAAAAAGAATTTATACAATTTCATTTGGATTAAAGAGCTAAATTATTTTTATGATTTATCGTTAAAGCTATTAATAAGATATAGTCAAAAGATTTAATTAAAATACTTTTAATAAAAATGTGGTTCATAGTTCAAACGATGCTTTCTGATCTTTTTGTTTTGCTTTTTCCCAATTAAAACGATTTATGGAAGATAGTGTAATATTCTTTTTTCTTTGTTCATAATTTTATTGTATTTTTAACTTGTTATATCTTTATGGTGAATTTTCACTATGTTTCTCAAATATAATTTTTAGAACAGTTTCATTGGTCTTTAATAAATTAATTATGTATTAAAAATAAAAAATTCTCAACTTTCTTATTAGAAAATACTTTTTGATTCATCTTCGAATCTTAAAAGTAGACAAGTTGAATAGATTTACAAGCATCGAAATGATTAGGTGTAGTCTAAGAAGCAATGCTTTCGAAAGACTCAGTCTTTATAATTTCTTTGTCCATCTAACTCTTGTTGTTCATTCTAATCTCTAAACCATAACGTTATTTCTCTTGTCTTTACAAAAATGTTAAAAGTTATGCCTATCAACTACACACTATGGCTACAACTGAAAGTAGACCTTGATCATATAGAATTGTACTTAGGCAACACATTAATACCATAACGATGCATCTGATTTTTTTAACCTAGCAAGTATGTCTTGTTTATTTATAAAATGCTTCTACAAATCCAATCATACTACTAACCAAAACTAGGTGAAATCTATAACAATTGTTAATATTTACTTATATACATAAAATAATAGGATCAAAAATTGCATCCCGATCTCTTAATATAAATCACTTCTAGATTTCATTTATTTTCACATGTTTAAATACTAATAAAACCACTTCTTCTATCTATTATCTTTCTTCTTACTTATCTTCACAAGTTTTGAGAAAACAAAACTTATTAACTACTATATACTAAGCGTGAATGGGATGACGATGAAGAATTGTAATCCAACCGCTCAATTTATCCAACGGCTGTCCTCCTCCTCTTCTTGCTTCGCTCTCCAATCTCTCTTGTTGTCACCAATTAATAACCCTTCACATTAAATGGTCTCAATCATATTAGAGCTTCATTTAATTAAGAGACCACGAGCCTCACTCTCCAATCTCTCTTGCTGTCACCAATTAATGACTCTTCTTATTAAATAATCTCAATCATGTCAGAGTTTATTTAGTTGAGATACAGAGTTTCATTTAATTGAGATACATATCAAACATAAAATATAGAAACTCTCCAAATTTCTACCTTTAATTAAGTATTATATACCAAGTGCAAATGGGGATCGTCGTCATCATGCCTACGTGTCCTAATCCAACGACCCCAGTTTATTCCTATAATTGAATGGGCCCAGTTTATTCTGTAAAACCATGAAACTCTTGCTATACTGAAACTCTCGAAGGTTCGACCTTAAACGTATTCACAAAGCCCTCTCGTTCTCTCCTTGGAGACAGTTTCTACTCTCTTTTTCTGAGGTTTTGAGTAGTGCTAAGTGAGTTAGAGATTTGTTCAACTTATCACTGAACAAACTCTACGCCCGGGTTTGGTTTTGTTCCTCTTTGTAATATCCTAATATTCTTATTTTTCTTTTTCTTATTACGATGCAGGTGTCTACGATCCACTAGATGACAAGCTTTCCACTAAAAGAGATCGCTCTCAGCTCCGGTGAGGATGAAGAAATGCTCGATCTGTGAGTGCTGTTCATTGTTATTTCCCAATACTCTGCTTTCTCTGTGAGTAAGGTTTCTCCTTCATTATTCACCTACTTTTCTATCTCATCTATTCCATAAAGATCGAAGAAGCTAGCTAATCCACTTCCTGCATTATCCTTTTTTCTTCACCATGGTAATGAAAATGGGATTATATCCTTTAAAGTTTAAGTCTTTAATTTATGTCTGGTTTCTCAGAGAAATGTTAGCCATTGGTTATATCTTTCTCAAAGTTTGGATCTTTCTTTCTTTTTTATTTCATGAGTGCATCGTTGATTTCGTAGGCCTTTTGATTTCGGTGATTCTTATCTCGGTTGCTTGGTTTTGTGATTTTGTCTTTTTTCATGTTCTCCTTTATGGGTCTCATCTTTGGAATTATATGAAGCTTGTTTTTGTATCTCCTTAACATTTGGTGTGGCTATTACGACTTGGAAGAATTGATGGAGGAGGTTCAAAAAGTGAGAAGGATCAAAATGTTGCACCAACCAAGCAAGGTATTTATAGGCATCGCAATTGACAACAAAATATCATTTGTGAGTGATTATTATATTCATTGATTTGAAGACGATATTATCTTCTCATGTGATGTTGGAAATGATTGATCACGAGCTGCTTCTGGTGAGATTTTTATGGATAACAACATTAACTTATGACTAGTTTATTGGCATCTGTTAATACAAGAGCTACAAAATCGGTTTATGCTCTAAAGCCTTTTGATGTTGGGCGAGTCTTGTAAGCTGAAATTGTGTGTAAAGATCAACATATCACATTGTCTACAATTGGTGCCATTGATCCAGATATTCTCTTCAACTACTTTTCTGGTTTAATTTAGTTTACTAATGTAAGTTTCATGACGACATTTTTTCTCAAAATTTTCATTTCAAGATCGTCCTTTTGCAAGTACACGAGTATTTCATGTTTACTATACATACTAAATAGAATTCAAATCTAACCTAATTCTTTACTCAACTGCTGGTCTGGGTAGCTATGTAGTGGCACTTATTCGAAAGCATAACGTTGAATTTAATGTAAATGTTCCTAGCATAATTTAAACATTTCCTAAATTAGTTAATCGTGCATTAAGTTGATTTATGTCTACAACTGGTGCCATTGATCCAGGTATTCTCTTCAATTACTTTTCTAGTTTAATTTGGTTTACTAATTTAAGTTTCATGACGAAAATTTTTCTCAAAATTTTCTTTTCAAGATTGTCCTTTTGTAAGTACATTAGTCTTTCATGTTTACTATAAATACTAAATAGAATTCAAATTTAACCTAATTCTTTGCTTAGCTGCTGGTCTGGGTAGCTATGTAGAGGCACTTGTTCGAAAACATGATGTTGAATTTAATGTAAATGTGCCTTGCACAATTTAAGCATTTCCTAAATTAGTTAATCGTGCATTAGGTTGATTTATTGAAGAGTTGTTCATTTTCAAAATATTCTAGTATTACATATGTGCCTAATCGTGGTGTTCACTCTATCAAGTTTATGTTGGTCTCTGTATAGCTTATGTTTGATATTTGTGACCTTTTTCCTAATGAAAAGGGATAGCGATCACTATGACTGTAATACATTCTTCAATTATTTACTTACCTTTTCATTTTTGCTTCAAATTCTTTGCTCCGCATGTTTATAAATATGAGCATTCGATATGACTTTTGACACTCATAGCTTTCATGGTTCTTTAGGAGTTACCATTCCATGAAATGTGAATCATCCTTTGTTTTTTGCAAGGAGTAAGGGGCATATGTTAGAAGCGAAGTCTATAAATCTATCACTTAGTGCACTAGGCAAGTGCATAAATGCATTGGCAGAGAATAGTTCTCATGTTCCAGTTCGTGATTCAAAACTTACAAGATTGCTTAAAGATTTGTTTGGAGGTAAGATGCCTTTCATGGGACTTTGAGATGTTTAGTGTATAAATGAAGGTATAATAAGCACTATTACAAGTTTATGTTTTACACCTAATGGCTTTAGCATTTTATCATATTTCAGGTTCAGCAAGAACTTCATTAATTGTGACTATAGGCCCTTTACCACGTCATAAATGAGAGACCTGTAGTACTATATTGTTTGCACAAAGGGTGAGAGTTTAAATGATTTGATGTATATAGATCATCTATGGTACCCTCAATAATTACAGTTAATTTAACTTCCAAACTTCAATGCGTATAAATCTTCAGTTGCCTGAATTCATTTGCTAATTTTCTTTGCATCCCGTTACTTGATTATTTTTATAATATGCAATAAGATTACTATTTCTGCAATTTCTTATTGTCTATATACATATTATAAGATTAACCAGCTTGTGGTTGTTTTGCAACATCATTTTTTTGTAGGCTATAAAGGTTGAGAATATGTTAAAAATAAAGGAAGAATTTGATTATAAAAGTTTGTCTCGAAAACTTGAAATATAAGTTAATGAGCTCATTGCTGAAAATGAAAGACAACAGAAAGATTTTGATGACGAAGTCGAAAGAATTAACTAAGAAGCACAATGTCGAATTTCTAAGGTGGAAAGAAACTTTACAGAAGCCTTAGAGGTTAATCCACTACTTACACATCCTGCATTTTTCATTAAAATTTTGTTGATTACTTTTCTGTGGCCACTAATTCTTTTGACATCGAATAAGTTACAATTGTGCAAAATTTACTGTTCATTTAACCTTTGGCAACTGCATGAGGAAACAAAAGTGGAATGAGTGAACATTTCTTAATTAGGAAACTTTTCTACTGAAATCTAATATTTGTTTTTTACATGAAAATGTATCCAATTTGGGATTTGTGTTGTTTCTGCAGAAGGAAAAAATAAATTGCCAGATGGAGTATATGGAGTTAGTCAAGAAACTCGAAGAGAAAATGATGATGACTCAGCATGATAGCTTCACCAGTAAATGTAATGGAAAGGTATTCTATCTATAACTGATATTTTTAAGGTTGTCAAATTGTTAAGATATCTTTACTAGTTAGACTGATCAATCTGGCCAGTTTTGAGATGATAATGCATTATCAACTCTAGCTAGGATACTTCTGTTGTATCTTGCCTTGGTATAAGTTTGTTTTTTGACTCGGGACATATATAGCAAATGTTAGGCATAACTTGACTCCTTTGCTTGCATCTTTTATACACCATAAAAACAATCATGATGTGTTTCAAAGGTAAACATGTTTCCATTATGTGCTACCCTCATCATTGTATATCAAGTCTCTTTGTGTTTTACTTTGCGATTAGTTTAAACTTGATAACTATTGTTCCTCCACATTTTCCATCTCTTGTTATTTTCAGAAGTTGGGGGTTTCTATTAGTGAGGACATTGCTGGTTAAAGAGATTGCTTCAAAATGAACTTCAGTTAAGAAAGTGAGTTGAAGAGGAGGCCAACAAGCTCAAGAGTTAATTAGAGCAATTTTTGTAGTCTGCGGTATGTGTTATATGGATTACAATACTTTACTGTTGCTATACTGCTTCTGTGTGATTCCAAGCTTTTCTTACTTCCCTCCCTACTTATATAAGAAGATAAATGAGTTTGGAATTTGTTGAATATAAGGAGTTATTTCATGCACTAGGCAGGTGGTGATGTTGAGGTTATAAAGCTGCACAAGAAACTGGAGGATGATGCCAATGAAAAGAAGAAAATGGAAGAAGAAATTATGATTTTGAAAAGTCAGTTATTGCACTTGAATCTTGAAGCTGATGATGTAATTTTATTTAGATATATACTCTTCTTACTTTAAGCCGGTAATTATTTGCTTTTTAATAGTAACTGAAATGCTTTCAAATAATTGTTTACATCAACATCAGTGCTTTTGAGAAATAAGATGAAGCATATCTATCTCTTCTTCAATCACAAATGTGTATTTTTGAAATTCTTGCCCTGTTAATGTCATTTTTATGTTTGCAGACAACAAGGTATGTTGATAAAGGCAGATCTGGAAATGGCTTCGCTTCCTTAGATTCCCTTGTGTCCCAATATAGGCAGTCCCACTTTAGTGAATCCACCAATGGACACAAACCACCAATGGCCTCTCTTTTTGAGCAAGGTAAACAAATTTTATGCATGGAGTTGTACAATAACTGAGATCCAATTCGTGTGTTTCTTATATAAATTTTTCATAAAATTATTTGACAGGTAGAAGCAACTGGTTGAGTCAAAAGATGTCATTGACAAAATCCATGCATTTAAAATGGTGGATAACTTAATTGCTGAAGGTCAGTATTGCAGAATTACATCTTTTACCTAATGCCTGTAAGTTCAATTGCAGCCAATTAATAGGAATTATAGTTCTAAGGATACTATTTAATACTGCTTATGTTGATGGGATTTCATCCCTTGTGTACTTGCTAATAATTTAATAAATTTCAAAACC
>JAOSBK010000005.1:39856440-39910461 GCA_027568895.1 Erythroxylum shatona | reverse complement strand
TAAGCAGGGGCTCATTGTGCAATGATTCATGTGATAATTAAGTGCACGAGTACCTATACTTTTTGAATCGGCAGCATACTCTTTACCACAATAATTGCATCTACCTTTTCTACTTCCATCTTCAGCCACAAATGCAGTAAAATGATGCCATACCTCGGATCTTTTTGCCATAGCCTTTCGCTTTGGTGCTTGTGGAGGCCTCTCTTTTCCAGAGGCCTCTCTAGCCTCTTCATTCGGAGACTCGACATTGATTGGAATCATTGGATGATTTGACCCTCCTTCTTCCATCTAAAAACAGGAAAAAACAAACCCAAGTTTGAGAGTGCAACAATAAGTATCACTAAGACATACAATGCAAAGCAAACAGCACATTAGATCGACAAAATTAACTTGGCTATTGTTTATTGTTAATAGAGAAGCAAGTGTATTGTTAACTATTGTTAACTTCATTCTTGAGTATATCTCAAATTGAGCATGTTATAGGAACCGTAGCTCCTGAATTTCCCAGCATGAGTGAAAGGAAATAGAAGTTTAGGGATATAAGATAAGATCCATCGACTTGGGATAGATTCAACTTTTTAAGAGTCTATGTGCAGAAATCCAAAAGGACCAAAACAACTTACTAAAAAGAAAAAGCTCATGAAAAACGTGCAATTCTCTTAGTTTACAATCTACATAAGAAACCTTTTGGAAGGTGCAATATTATATTTAAGGTCTGAACTGGTACATCAAAGATTTAATAATGGTGAAATATAATCTTCATTTTTGGTAGTTACTAAGATCTGGTCGACCAAGTTGCACTCTTAATGATTAGGGTGCATTTTACACCTAATTGATTGAGATCCACTTGGTTACATGAAATTATAATTAACACACCTAGTTATCCTTCCGCTTCCTATCTATCCATTCAAGTTGGCCACTACGCAGATTATCAAAATCCTAAACTTAATGGCAAGATGTGCTCTTCCACAGTTCCACTTTCTGTGTTGTTTATTCTCAGCACAAGAACATAATTGCAGTCCACAATAATGAGTGAAAGGAAATAGAAGTAAACTTGAGACCCTAAAAACTGTGAACATTGAGTTCCCAGAAGATCAAACCACATGAGTACATGACCTTAATGGATCAAAGAAAAAGAGGACTATATAAGCATGCAAACAAAGAAACTTAAAATTAATAACAAACAAAGAAACAGGGATGCACGCACACACCAGCTACGGTACAAAGAAACAGGGACGCACGCGGCACGCAGAACTGCAGAAGGCTCACCCCTACACGGCTACACGCACCAGCTACGGACGGTGACCAGGGACGCACCACGCACGCACGCAGAACGGCAGAAGGCACCACCAGCCCCAGGCACCAGGGACACACCACGCGGAAGCACGCACCAGGGACGCACCAGCTGGACGAGGCTGACCCACCAGGCACCACGGACGGAGGAGGAACCGAGAAGGCAGAAGACGAACCGAGAAGAAGAACCGAGAAGACGAACGCAGAAGGCAGAGCCGCACAGGCGAGAAGGCAGAAGGCAGAACCCGGCCAGAAGACGAACGCAGAACGGCAGAAGGCAGAGGCGAGAACGCAGAAGGCGGTTCAGGCGAGAAGAGAAGGCGAGAAGAACTGAAGAAGAATCGGGAACGGAAGTCAAGTTAGGATAGGAATTAGGAAGCCCTAATTTTAATTCAACTTTCAAAGTAATAATACTAAAGAGAAAAGCTTAATTCGGGTAATCGGGTAACCCGAAATTTTTCGGAGTTACCCGTCCCTTACCCGAATTATTTCGGGTAATTGTCGGGCCGGCCCGATTTACCGACTTTTTGTCATTTTGTTACCCGAATTAATTCGGGTCGGGCCGGCCCGAATTATGCTCACCCCTAGTAAAAAGAAACAAAAAAAGAGATAAGAGAGAATAGCCCATTAAGCCATCTGCGACGGAGAAGTTTCCTGTAGTTTTGCAGGAGTTGGCAGAAGCTTACATATAAATGCCCATCTGCAACGGACTACTAATAATAATAATGCAAAGCCATAATCTCAAGTTCTCCCACCTGAGAGGATCAAAACTCATAATCATCAACTGGATCATGATCGTTGATACAGACACATGGAACCAAAAGAGAGTAAAACGAAAAAGGGATGCAGGCAATAAAGATACAAGGAGAACCACAAAAGCAAAGGCTTTAGTTCGATGTCAACTGCTAGCACTTAGGCAATGGCATTTCCAAGACTTTTCCTTCTTCTGCTGCTTGACTAAGATCTATAAATTGATAAGCTTATATCTCTGGCAACTGTTAATCTAAACATCCATTTGCTGCTAAAAAAGAATTTCCTTTAAATGATCATAGAGGGAATACATTTCAGTAACGAATATTATAGCTGTGCAATAATTCAACTACAGCAGAGACAACCCCTTTTCCTTCTACTGCTATGTCCAGTCCTGGGTCCTCAATTTTCCTACTTAGAAGCTTGTCAAGTTCTGACCGCAATTTCTGCAAAACAAGATAAGAGGAAATGAAAATCAGGTACGTCAGGCTTACAATTTTAACAACATGATTTGGTATGGTTTATTGAAAGGTGGCAAATTAGAACAGTCAAAATCAATTTGTTGAGAAATTACCCTAATCAGCTCCAGTACATTCTTTGATGAAGAGAAATGTAGGTAACCTCCAAGCATCTCAATACCATCACCAGTTTTGCTGGGAATCAGATTACCTCCAAACAGAAGAAGAGCATAATCTGATATATTTGTCGAGTCTCGTACATAAATGCCTGTTGTTTTCACCTTTTCACCGTATACCATGTATGGCAAAGGGAAAAGATAAACCCCTGCATTCACAGATGCAGGATGGATATCCACTTTGCCAACTTCTCTACTGTAAAATGCTGTGCGTTTTCCTCTCCTTTTGCATTGCAAAACATTTGGGTATAAGCCAGCACAAAGAACTGCTGATACCATTTCCAAGTCATGGCTGTGTTGGTTATAAGCCTGCAGAATGCACACATATTTAGTAGTTAACCACCAAATTCCTCATCTTCAGACTAATACAGCACAAACAATGCTGCCATAAAATTTAAAATAAGGGAGGGAGTGGATCAATCACTGCAACTAATCTTTGTAATGCAGCAATTTAAATTGGGGAGATTCACTCCAAAAATGGCACTTCTGAGATCTTGTACTTACACTAGGACCCCTGGACTTCTCTACAAAGCCAATGTCAGACAGGAGAGTCAGGAACTGGTCTCTCATATCCTCCACCATCTTCAAAGTTACTGGGGACAGAAAATTCTCCCAACAGAATGCTCTTTCATTTCGATTACGTTTTGCTTCCTTATATCCTTCAAATGCTTTAACAAGTGCTATGTGATCACTGCATTAAAGAAAAACATGGATTCATTATCTATGGGATAAATGTTCACCATACAAAAACAGAAAGATTGCTTAGTTTCATGCAATTACCTGCAAGAATCACCAGCAAAGGACCGTTTAGCATCATCAGCTTCTCTTTTGCGATCTATTGGAAGCACAAAAGGGTCACGATGGGCCAGAGCAGCTGCAATTGTTAAAGCAGGATTGAGGCATTGAAAGATACACCCCATCAGAAGCATCTTTCCAATATTTGGGTCTACTGGTAGATTGCATAGGTGGCGACCTGTGGAGCTTAACAATTTAGAAAGAAGCCTTAAAACCACAAACAAAACGAGGTACAAAAGAAAGCACCAATTCATACCCAGTGGGGTAAGGTCCTCTTTATCATCTAAAGCACCAATGGTTTTGAGAAGTTCAATGGCATTTTGGACAGATAGTGGATCTGGCGGCTGAAGAGCCTTTGCTAAGAATGTTGCAACAGGTCCAAGTTCCAAACTCTTGATTTGTAGGCATAGCTCTTGTAAAGGTGTTCGGAGAATTTCAGGTAACTGATAATCAAGCATTGCATCATGAACAATTTTTGGATATAGCTTGTAACAAACTCCAGGTTGCACTCGACCAGCACGACCTCGTCTCTGTAATTATTCATGCAATGAAACACCGAAATCCCATTCAATTAATAATCTGACGAATGAGACTAGTTGCAATTTTTAATATTGATGAGCTGAATCTCTTGGTAGACTTGGACATTATAAAGTAAGTACCTGATGTGCTGAGGCCTTTGAAATCCACGATGGTAGTAGACAAGCCAATTTGTTTAGAGCATCATAACTAGTTTCTTTTGCCTTTCCACAGTCTATAACATACACAACATCGTCTATGGTGATACTGCTCTCTGCAATATTTGTCGCAACAACAATTTTTCTGCAGAAAAAATATAATTAAATTTAAGGAGAAACAGCACAAAATTTCCCAGCTTTACATGGGTGAAACTGAATAACTAAAAGAACTTGTTAACTACACCTCTACCATCAGTTCACAAGCAAGATAACCAAAATCTATTGTCTTGTAATTTGCAAGATCACTAGACTTGAAACTTGGCACTATGCACCAGTCTATATTACAAAAGACACAAGCACAGCCATTGTTTCTTGTGATCGTAAACTTATTGACAGACTGAGATTGAAATCTGACAATAATTTCATCTTAGAAAGATGCTCACTAAAGTGCCCCTAAGAGATAAACTCCCACCTCATGTCGTGAAACGGCATACATCTCAGTCAAAACACATAAAATTCTTAAGCATATAACAAGAGGTGTACTCAGACTTCACATCATTAGAAGCTGGACTGCGAGATGGAAAAGACAAGGAAGCTTGATTTCAAACACCCAAGACAAAAAATATAAGGAAGCTTGATCTCAAACACCCAATTCCATTGTATTAATCCAGGCTCATGCTCCTCTTTTTATGAATGGAAGGGGTATCCCACAGTTTAAGGGGTTGGCTTATGCAAGTTCACAGGGTTGTCTTATGCAATCTCACAACAATCATGAAGGCATTAGTTTGCACCCCTGTACAAATGTAAACACACATGCCAAGACACATAGACAAGTAAATATTTATGCATGAACAAAGACTACGTGATGGTTAGAGAACACTAACACAGGTGACTGGTGCCGATGTCTGACTCATTGCAATCAAAATGCAGCCACAAAGAGATGCTAAAGATTCAAACCGAGATGGAAAAATTGAATAAAAGAAAAACATATCATCTCCGGATTCAAGTACAAGTAAAACTGAAATCTCATTTCTAGGCATAGACTTGTATTATGTAAGCCACTTACTGCTTGTTAGGGGGAGGGCGATTGAATATTTCACGTTGATTTAGGGTGGGCATTGATCCATGCAAGGGAATGACTAGAAACTTGCTCTGGTCTCCTAGAAGTTTATTTGATTTAATCTTGTCAACCAGCTTTGAAATATCATCCCAACCTGTAAGAAACACAAGAATTGCTCCAGCAGCTTCATGGCGGCATATGTATTCAATTGTTGCCTCCACCTACAAAGAAGTTTTAACAGTAACTTAGTGTCAAAGAGAACAAAATTTAGCCAGAACAGGCTTTTAGGTTTTGTTTTAGGTGATATATGAATTATGTTGAAGAGATAACTGAAACAGCTAACTAAGAAGTAATATGATCGTAGGCGGAATCTTTAAATATTAACAATAAGAAATGCAAAATGCATTAAGGAAGACCTGTAAAATCAAGTACTTCCTTTACAAGGAATACACATACTACACAGGATAATCAGTTTCTGATAGAACTAACCAGTCCCAAGTCAATCTGTGAGCCTGGCCAAGATTCAAGAGAAAGCCGTGTAGAAGCACTGTAGTTTTTGTAATGAGAATCAATGTCAGTGTCCTAAAAAAAAGAAAAAGAAAACATTCAGTGAGACTACAGAACATTGTATTATAAATCCCTAAGCTGATCAAAGAGATATTTTCATCCATTTCTAGCAAGGAAGAGACCAGCTCTATCTAACATTTATCCCAGTAAGCCAAACTTTGGAGTTCTGCACATTATATGAAAAAGAAAAAGGAAAAGTGGGAATGGAATCATCTTTCACACAATTGTCAAGACAAAAGAACATTATGCTATCTGTTAAAAATCTACATAGAATCAGAAAATATAGCTGTTCCAAAAAGGCAAATGAAACAGAGAAATACTTATGACATTATGTATTCTTCAGAGAGATAACTTAGAAAAAAAAAAAGAAAAGCTAGGGGTGGGGGCATCAGATTTATACTTCAAAGTTCAACATGCCTCAAATAATTCAGTTATAGGATCTTTCTTCAAATCTTGCTCTCTCCTTCTTCTTCTTCTTGAATTCCCATGAATATTTTCAGACTCTGGTTGTATACTATAACGAGTTCTCTCCAACACATCTTCCAGAAATAATTCTTCCACAGGGAAAGTAAATCCCTGCAAAAATGCAGAGAATAGTAATAACCACTTAACCATGCCCTACCATGATTGATCCTTATTGAGAATCCCTTAAAAACCCAATGCGACAAATCAAACAATTGGAGTACCGGTATGTGAATAATTGGAGCGTTTCCAAAATAATCTGAGAACAAATTGGCATTGATGGTTGCACTCATAAGAATAACACGTAAACCTGGACGCCGAGGCAGAAGATCACGTAAAATAATTAATAGAAAATCCTCATTCATGCCTCTCTCATGAATTTCATCCACTAACAAATGGCTCACACCAGTTAAATCTGGATCCTGTACCTGTTGTTTAAGAACCAAATAAATATTAAGTAAAAGTGCCAGCAGAAATCACCAGAAAGAGTCAAGTAACAGGCTCAAGATAGTTTCAGTGATGGACAAGTTTAATGTTTTGAAATTTCACAACCAAAACATGAACCACTACTGAGTCGCATAGAATCCAAATAAAGTTTCTCCAACTAGGTTACACGGTGAACATAGAAAAACATTTCGAGTGGAGTAGCTCCAAGGAGAATCAGAGGACAGCTAAAGCTACAAAATTTAGTAGGAAAACTATTAAAAAAAGAGCTAATGAAATCAACAACAAAGAAACCCCAGGCCACAAGTGGAAGATGCAATGTTAAGATCAGTTACCAGCCGCCGAAGTAATACACCCGTTGTGCAAAATAAAAGCCTGGTCTGAGCAGATTGTTTTGATTCCAAGCGTATTTGGTAACCAACGGTTTCACCAAGACTTTCTCCCCTTTCAGCTGATATTCGAGCTGCTACAGATATGGCAGATATCCTACGGGGCTGTGTGCATATTATGTTGCAGTCAGCACCATGCATAGATGATATCTCCTCTTCTAATATATACTGCGGAAGCTGTGTTGTTTTCCCACAACCTGTCTCTCCTGAGATCACCAATACCTGCATGACAAAAAGCAGGGATTGTCCATATGTCTTAAGCACTGAAAAATAACATCATCAACAGGAAAAAAAAATACTTGACTTGGTAATGTACTGTACAATCTATGGATACTGACATCAAAGTACCCAAAAGTTTATTAGAAAATATGAGAGACTGAGAGTGATAGTAGTTCCCCTTCATCTACCAAAGTTCAATCCAAATGGTTCCTGAGGAAGGAGGGAGAGTGAGAGAGTGATTAAGTAGAAGTTTCACTTGAGTGTAAAACTTTCTTAGAAGGATAAGATACTATTGGCCAATTCTCCTCCAGGCAACATTTGCATGTGAAAAGCTCTGGACTAGCATCCAATGCACAATACCTACTACAACTTCGATTATTTTCTTCACCATTTTTGAAGGAAAACGAAATTTAATTAATATCTTAAGAGCATGAATTAAATGTCAGATTTCAGATCATAACCTACAGATGCACAACTGTTCCAATATAGCAGGTGTTGAGATATGAATGGAGTATGCTGCAAACCTGTGAAGTTAGGTGTTATCTGTTGAATTCATAATGCAGTTGAAAAAAAAATTGAATTAGGCTAAAAAATCCTGATCCAGGTCTTTGTCAAATTAACAATAAATAGACAGATAAAATAAAAGATGAGACCAGTTCCTAATGCTAACATCTAAGAATCACAGAGCCACATTACCAAGCTGAAGTAAGCAAAGAGATGGAAACCTGATTTTCTGAAACAGCTTTCAAAAACTCGGGTTTCACTTTGAAGGCAGGAAGTTTCTCTCTGAATTTCAGCATTTCCTTCACATCATCACTTGCCTGGAAACAATAAAACACATAAAAGAAGGTACATATAAAAGCAATGTGGCATTTTACTTCTCCACTTATCACTGTAAGGAGATGCCAATAGTATAGCAGACAAGGATTAGAATTTTAACCTTAAGTTTATCTTGTCTCTGTTTCAGTTCAACACTGAATTTCTCATTGTCGGAATCCTTTCCCAGGGTGGGAACAGGTTGTTTTACTTGTAAGCTCAGTGATGGTTGTTTGGGTCCTTGCCCAGGACCTCCTCCAGGATCATTTGAGGATTCTGCTCGCTGGGAGCTATCCAGAAGATTTCCAACTCTTCTTTCAATTTCCGTAGACATTCGGATCTGCACAGAGGTCTGAATGAAAAAGTGTTACAAAAATAATATAACTATTAACCACTTGTTTACCTCTTTCTGTGATGAACCATGGCGCTCATCAAGATCTGCCCTATAATTAGGCAGCGGAACTTTGCTGACCACAAGAGTCTTGCCTTTATTATATGCATGGCTACCTTTCCACGATTACAAAATCAGGGAAAAAGATGATTAGTCCAGAAACTAAAAACATACACAAGGAAGAACAACAAATTGAGTAATTGCAATTGCTGCTTACAAGTAGAGACCCAATTGATAAGCCATATCAGAGAGAGTGTCTTGGTCAGCACGATTGTAATTACACTTTACTATCATCTCCTGCTCCCCTCCATTTTTCATTCCCTCCATCTTATTCCACCATTCATCCTCATCAAGGACATCCATCTAGGCTCAATAACAAAAATTTCTAACTCTTAGCGTCCAACTGAATATATTCCAAATAAAGAGACATCACTCTAGATTTGAATCAACACACAACAATCACACACACACACATTTAATTCTTCACAAGTAGAGTCGTATTTTTTGTAAATCAACTCAAGAATTTGAAGTACAACATTTTCAATTCTCAAACAATTTTTTTTTCCAATTTCACATTTTTTAAAGAGTTTTCTACAACCAACCGGAAGTTTTACACTAACTAAAAGACTTCTTAAAAGCATGATTACCAGTAAATTAACAGAAGAGCGACGATCACCATACCTCAGCTTGTTTCTGTCTCAAGCGCTCCGCTCGCCAAACTGGGTCCCACCAGCGCTGATCACCACGGCCTCCTCTTCCTCCGCCTCGGCTGCCACCACCGCTACGGCCGCGGAAGTTGCCTCCACCACCGCCACCGCGGCGGCCGCCTTGGAAGTTGGGACGGCGTGACATGGTGAGAGTTAAGATCCGTCGACGAAGAGAGAGAGGTGTGGGCGTGAGTGTTGCTAGTAAATGTTTGGGAAACAAAGCAGTGAGAGTTTTGGTGGCGCAGTTCAGGGACGCACACATGGAGTAAACTATCGAGTGCCCACTGCCCACTCACCAATTGAGTATATATATTTTTTTAATAGCATAAATGTCTTTTTACTTCTTTAGAAGTTATTTTATTGCAAATTATATATTAAAAGATCGTATTAAGAAAACAACAATTAGGAACTAGTGAAGTGGACCGCGAATCCGAATAAGTCAGGAATTGGCTGTATCCATTAAGAACGAAACGGGTCAGATCCGAACTCACACGCCCAACAACATTTCTTTTTCAATCCGATAGACCAATTCCTCCACCTGCCTTTTTCCTCTCCGTCGGCAACAGGAGACCGATAGAGATCTGATCGGACTATTACTCTCCTCAGCCACGTACTGACCGAACTCCGGTGGCCAATGGATCCGACGACCACCCCACTCGGCCGAATGCTACTAGATGAAATCACTCCAGTGGTCATGGTGCTCCGGACTCCTCTCGTCGAAGAAGCCTGCGCAAAGAACGGCCTCTCTTTCATTCAAATGCTCAGTCCTTTCTGCAGCTTTAATAACATCGACGGTTCTCTCTTTCTCGCTCTTTCTCTTTCTCTATCTTTTTAATTGTGTTGTACACGTGCTGTGGATTTGAAATGTGTTTGTGGTTTTTGCGGATTTTGTTTCGTTACTCAATGCAGTGCCTGTACGGACATCGAGTGATCAGCCTTACAGGCTCCAGAAATTCAAGTTGAGGTTATTTTACGAGTCAGATATTCGGCAGCCAAATCTGGAGGTAAATGTGTGGGGCTTTCCAACGAAGTGATGCTTTTGGTTTCTAGGCCACTGAAGTTTCTAAAACCATATAGACTTCTTTTTCTATTTCAGTGAAGCTGAGCAGTGCCTTTGGCTTCCTTGAATTGTTTGATGCTGTAAAGTAATCAGAACGATTATGACCCTATAAACTTGAGCTCATTTTTAGCTCTTTTAAATGCTGATTTTGTGAATGGAAAAAAATGTTGACTTTTACTATCACTGCTTCTAGTCTTAAGCTACGTGGGTGTAGTTTTGTTCAGATGGATTTTGAACTTTTTGACATTACTTTCTTTTTAGATGTAAATGAAAGTTGCTTTTCATTTTTGTGTTTTTAGATTATGTGTTTCATGATGTTATTGGTTTAACTAGGTAGCAAAGGATCGATTGAGAAAGGTTATTACCCATGCTGGGGAAAAAGATGATTCTGAATTGTCTTTGGACCCACCTCCTCTTAGCAATATACTTGCTGGTAAGTTCTTCCCATATAATGAGAGATACATTCTCACCTTTGATTTCACATTATCTTTTGCATATTAATATTTAAAATTTTGCATTTTTTTTTCAAATTTCAAGCAAAAAACAATTTCTTGCTGCTAATTTATTGGGTCAAGGTTTAGCTGCAATAGACCAGCTTTGATCTATGGTCTTTTCCCTTTAACTGAAAAATCGATAGACATCGACTCGGACTTAAATTTAAATAATTATATCAAATTGAAATCATTAATTCTACTTTTTTATGTGGCTGAGGAAGTTACTAAGTGGCTGGCAGTCCCTTCTTAGAACCAAGATGTCTTGAGTTTTAAGTTGGATTCAAGTGGGTGGGGTTGGGAAAGGAGGGGCTTACCCACTATTGCATAACTCAAATGAGTTGCCTATAAACAAGAAGGAAATGAAAATTTGTACTCTAATTTGAGTCAACATCTATTGTTAAGATTGATTTATATTGTGAAACTTTTTGAACATCACTACATCAGCTTGTAGTCTTCTGTTTTCTCCTTTCAGTTTGAGGAGTATATAGACATTCGTATTTCTATTTACCTCTCTTGGATTATGAGTAGTATAGGTGATATGTATAATGTGTGAGTTGGTGCAGGATCTGGATTGGATATTAGGCCATCATGGTTTGAATTTGTCAATAAGGAGCTCATAAATACAGTAGCCTTTTCAGATCATGAAGCTTTTGACCATCCTGTGGCATGTAAGCTTTTGAATTTGTTTAAAATACATGTGATTTTGAGGCTTGTTCCACTTCTTTGGGAGCTTGAGAGGTTCTGTCTCATTTGTATATGAGGTTTCAAATATTTATTTCACGTCTAATATAGTTGGTTAGCAATGATTTGCAGGTCTTTTAGTTGTTTCTTCAAAGGATGAACAACCTATCAACAAATTTGTAGACCTTTTTAACTCTAACAAGTTGCCATCTCTTCTTAATGATGGTGCAATGGATCCCAAGATTTTGAAGCACTATTTATTAGTACATGACAATCAAGATGACCCCTCAGAAAAGTAAACTTTCTTGTCGTTTACTCTTAAGTTTGAACTTCTTACTTGTTATGGTCATTAACATAATGATAACTAGGTGAGGGTTTTTGTTATCTTTTTCTTTCCCTCATTACTCTGTATGGATAATCTTATTCAATGCTTGTTTCTGATGTCTGTTTTTCTATTCAAATAGTGCACTTCATTTGTTTCCTAAGGTCCAAAATGAGGTTTCTCTCTTTTTGAGGGACTTGTTATTGGCAAAATCTAGATCACTATTTACTTTTTACCAAAAGATGTGAAATAATGGAGAGAAACACCTGATTATGTATGGATATAAAGTGATGAGTATTAGTCCACTGTATGAAAGAGCCTTACAAAGGAGAGGTCATTGGAATAAAGCATTGTGTAGGAACATAACAAGTAAGAATAATTCAATAAGGAGATAGTGCATTTATTACATGGGAACAAAGAAAAGAAGATAAATATTAACTCACTTGGGTAATAGAAGTAATAGAAATAAGTGGGCTTAATATTGTTAGGTTGCTTGGTTTTGAACACGGGTACAAAGATTTAAGGAAAGGCGGTTGATACGTCCCTCAGCAGCAGGATTAGTGTAAGAATTACTCTAAAAGATTGAAGAAATTCTCTTCAAGGTTTTTGATTGATTATTAACAATGATAAGCTAACTAATTACATCAATAAGAAAGCCTTTTATAGGCATAAAAACCCTATGAATTAGTTTCTTAAAAGGAAATAACATTTTGAAATAAAAAAATCCCAATTAGCTAAAATATGTGATGGACACTTGTCTAGTTTTGTTTCTGACACTAGTTTCATTCTGTAACTTCTTTCAAACACAAACACAATCAACACAGCAACACAGTACTGTGTAGGTGTCATGTTGGTTAATTCTCTAATGTTCTCCAATGTTCTCTAATCTCTAGTAACTTTTGGCGCTTCATTTTAACTATTATACCTTGTTCAAACTGCTCTTCATGCCTCCTTTGTGTAGAAGCTAGCTTGAGTAGATGTTTAATTCCCATCATTTTGATACGAAATTCAAATACAACACTAGTCAACAGGATTAGTGTGATTCGATATTAATATGAATAGAACCAAGGATCATTTTATTGAAACAAATTTGGTTCAAATTTGTTTTAGTAACACAAGCATGAAAACACAGAGAATGATATGAATCGCAACTTTAACAAATAGAAAGGATTGGTAGTGATAGGATTTTAGGGTTTGATTTTCACTAGTAAGCTAGATAAGATCACATGTTTTTAGAGAACCTAAAACAAGAGGTACTCTAAAAGGTTGAAGAAAAATCTCTCCAAAGTTTTTGATTAATCAATGACAATGATAAGCTAACTATACATCAATAAGAAAGTGTTTTATAGGCCTAAAAATCATAAGAACTAGTCTTAAAAGGTAATAATATTTTAAAATAACAAAACTTTTGAGCAACTAAACTACGTGAGTGACGCTTATCTAGTTTTGTGTCTGACACTAGTTAATGTTCTGGAACTTCTTCCGGACACAAACACAACACTAACAGGTATCATATTTTGGAATACTAATCCAACACAGTACCATATAGGTGCCTTGTTGCCTAATTTTCTAATATTTTCCAATCTCCAGCAACTTTTGGCGCTTTACTTGAATTATTAGTAACCTTTCCAAGCACCTCTTTATACCTTCCTTGTGTAGAAGCTCATGTAGATCGACTAGATGCTTGATTCCTATCAGTGGTGACTTTAGAATTAGTAGTTTGATAAAAAAAGGTTTAAATTATGAATAGAACTAAGGAAAAATTTGTTTACTTGAGATTAGCATTGTTGGGTTTCCAAATCAGGGAATACAAGTGGTGACTTTAGAATTAGCAGTTTGATAGAAAAAAGTTAAAGTTATGATGGTATAGAACTAAAAATAAATTTGTTTGCTTGAGATTAGCATTTTTGGGTTTCCATATCAGGTAATATGTCTGTTAGAAAACTCTTTATATTCAATAATAATTGCCTCTCGTGATTATTAGGATCATTTGCCTCTTGCTGCAAATGTTTTTTTCTCTTGGTATGACAACTTCAACATCTACAATCACACAATGGAAGTCTATGCCTTCTTCTTTTGACTTGTTGTCAGGGAACCATTAACTTATTTTGATTGCTACCTTCATATTCTTCAGTTCTGTCAATTGTCTCTTGAATATATTCTCTAGCACTATCTTAGTGCACCGGACAATCATTTTTGTCATTTGCAGGGCAACACATCTTTTAACGGATATGAGAAATACATTTGGCTCAAATGACTGCAAACTACTTTGCATTAATTCTTCTCGGGAAGGGCAGATGGAACATCAGGATAGCCCATGGTCTCTCTATGTATGTTACTTTCAAGCATTCTTATTCACCATCTTGGAACACATAATATCTTTTCTCTCTGTGCTATCATCATCATTATCATTATCATTATCATCGTCAGCTTCTTCTTCTTATTCTTCTTCTTCTCTTCTTCTTCTCTTCTTCGTCAGCTTTTTGTTCTTCTCCTCCTTTTCTTTTTGATTATATGGTTCATGTTACCTCTATGACAGATATCTGACTCTTCTCCTGGTGAACATCTTGGTCATTTCCTTAGCATTGATGATATTAACGAGGTAAATTGTTTTTTCTGTTGTTAATTCCTCTTCTGAACTATATTTCTACTTTTTTGCTTGTGATATTTATTTTTTTATTGTACTGAGTTCGTAAATCTGGGAACAGATAAAAGATCTGATGCAAGAAATATCAACCAAGCAAATTATTCCATACATGGAGCAAAAAGTTCGTGTGCTCAATCAACAGGTCATGATTTTAGGCACTTTGTTATTTTCTATTTTTCCCGTTTTGAAACGTTTGCAATTGTCTTATATAATACACTACTTGTCTTCCCTTTATACATATGCATATACATACAAACATACATAAATATATGCGTATCTGATTTTTTCTTCCATTGTCTTCATCTTTGCTTTTTCTCATTCTCGACCATGTTTAGATTTCTGCCACAAGGAAAGGTTTTAGAAACCAGATTAAAAACTTATGGTGGAGAAAAGGAAAAGATGAAACAGCAGATTCTCCCAGTGGCCCCACGTATGTTGCACCTTATGTCGTATGACTGTCAATATCACAGCTTTTTACTTATTTTATTTTGTTTTTTTATAATTTAGGTTTTGCATTTACTGTTGAAGGTATACCTTTAGCTCTAATGAGTCCCAGATTAGAATCCTGGGGGATTATGCCTTTATGCTAAGTGATTATGAACTTGCATTGTCAAACTACCGGCTTATTTCCACAGATTATAAGCTTGATAAAGCTTGGAAGCGTTATGCTGGTGTGCAGGTACCATCTGATCATTGAATTCTTTCTCTTATGATTCCATTAATTTGGTCTTTTTGATAATGATTCTATATCAATATGCTGGATTTTAGATATTAGAAATAGCAGGTTTGGGGATCTGGTAGTCTCATATTATTAAATTTCTGTCTATACTATTTTGTTGTGACTAGCCGTGTGATATGTGTGAATTGAAGGCTAGGTTATCAGAGGTTTCATGTTTTTCAATAAATGTGTTCCATTTTAGTAGTGTGCACGACATCAATGTTTTATGGATATGCTTGAATGTTTGACTTTTCAGCTTTGTGTTATGTTGAATATATGTATTGTGGCATGTGAGAAATTCTTTACTTGAATTGTTATTTTGTTTCCTTATCTGTCTTATGTTTTTAGTTTCAGTCCTTCTTAATGGTTTAGTATCTTACCTTGCCAATCATCTGGTCTAGAACATCCTTGATTTTTTAATTTATTCCTGCAGGAAATGATGGGGCTTGCTTACTTCATGTTGGATCAATCAAGAAAGGATGCAGAGTATTGCATGGAAAATGCATTCAATACTTACCTGGTATGTTTAGATTGTTCTTGCCATGTCCTGTGGATTCTATATTTCAGTTAGTCTGCATAATATGTTTGACCATGTTGAATATGGCATTCCTTTAGAAAATTGGAGCTGCTGGTCAGCAAAATGCTACACGCTGTGGTCTTTGGTGGATTGAAATGCTAAAGACAAGAGATCAATATAAAGAAGCCGCCACTGTTTACTTCCGTATTTGCAATGAGGTGATGCCTATGCTATCTTGCAACCTGAAAGTGGTCAACAGTACATTGTTTTCTGTTGCTGACAGGTTTCTTCTCTTAGGAACCGTTGCATTCAGCTGTTATGCTTGAGCAGGCATCTTATTGCTACTTGTTGTCCCAACCTCCCATGCTACACAAGTACGGATTTCATCTTGTTCTCTCAGGAGATCTATATAGGAAATGTGATCAGGTACCCAACGTAGTTCAAGTTTCGTTCCATAATTATTATACAATTGTTTTTTTTCCTGAAAATTTTCCTTTGTCCTAGATTAAACATGCAATTCGCACATATAGAAGTGCAACTTCTGTTTATAAGGGAACCACATGGAGCTACATCAAGGATCATGTTCATTTCCATATAGGACAGTGAGTTATTTCAACCTGATTCGACTGGAGATTGCCCGATGATTTTTGAAAACACTTTGCATTTTAAATGTTTCTGAACCCAAAAAAAAATATTGGTGCAGGTGGTATGGTATACTTGGGATGTATGATGTTGCTGTGAAACATATGTTGGAAGTCCTTGCTTGTACGCATCAATCGAAGACAACACAGGAATTATTCCTAAGAGACTTTCTCCAAATTGTGCAGGTGACTTAGTTCTAACTGTTTCCATTCTTGCTTCTTGGATATTGTAAGATAAACTCCAAATTCATATTTCCTGAACTTTCAATTTAACTCTTTTTTTTTTCAATTTGAACTTGGCATTTGAATGTGATCTTCACCATTGCACATCTGCCAACTAATGTTTAGCACTTTGTATCTTCAGATAAGAGCTCGATTATCGTTTAATTAGCTCATACTAGGAAAATGCAAGACTTGGATGTTTCATTTCCAGTCTCTAATTCATAAGTGGGTAAAGTACGATTGAAGTCTTCGTAGCTTCTTGTTTCTAGCAAAACTTCTCAAAGGTTCATGTTGTTCGATAATTAGCATATAGATCTATTGGATAGTATTTTATTATGTGATATTGCAAAATTGTGAGTGTGATGGCATAATTGAAAGTAAGGTCTTAGTACTAATCTCGTTTTCCAAAATTGGACAAAAATAATTTTAATTGCTAAGAGAATATAGAAAAATGGATGCAATTTGCCTATGATCAAATTGGAGGATTCTCTAAAACTAAATTCGTACTACATCAAATTTTTATTGAAAATAGTAAAACTATAGGTCTTAGTATGTTTGTATATGTACCACAGTATTCGTCTATGCCAACTTTTCCTTGATATATTGTGTGAAACGAAGTGTATCTGTGATCCCTGCTGAACAATACGCCTTAAAATCTTTTTAGACTACTAATATACGCGTCATCTTTGGTCCTCTCCGTTAAGGTATATGATCTAATGATAGCTTTACAGAAAGCCAATATATATATATGTGTGTACTAAATACAAGATATTGTACTCAACTCAAGACTTAAAACTTATCAGATGAGCTTTGAGGATGGATCCAGATTTCAACTTAACAATAACCTTTGAGGTATATTAGATAGTGGACAATTTTTTCTGGTTTGAGCCAAAGGATTGTCTACAGGTTTGAGGAGATCTCCTTTGTTGTGATTTACTCCTTCACTGAATGAGTTCTTAGGGTAGATACAGAGAACTTTTTCCAAATATTTGTTCTTTTATACTCGATAAACTGCACACAAGTCCACTCCAAAATGCACCTAAAGCCTAAAGCAGAGGACGATTGCTCAAGTCTTACAAAGAATATTAGGGTCTTAGTCATAGGCAACGTGGGATGTTAACACACTTAACACAAGTTTATGAGTTGCCTGTTCTTGATAGGAAGACCATGGTGCAAGTTTATCAAGGACTTGCTATGTGCTCCTAGATCATGGACATTGCTATTATTCTTAGTCCAGATGGTGAGCTATGTCATCCTTCTCATCATCACTAGCAAAAGCATTGTTAGCCTTGGAATTGGAGAGTTCCAATGTTACAGTCCCGGGTTACGGAGTGAGTTATGGGTCGGCTAGTGTGTCTAGACTGACTGGGGTTAACAGGTTCTAGGGGATGACATGATGGTAATGACGCCCTATGGTGTTAGTTTGAGTGTTGAAGGAACTGAGAACTTTCTTGAGTTTAGAAGTATCCAAGAGGGGTTGTTATGGAATTCTTGAATACCTTCTTTATTAAATACAAACTAACTCCCTAATACTAGAACAGGAAATGGAAAGTGGAGCCTTATAAGGCTAATTAGGCTTTTGCTCTTAGTTGATGTTGGATATCAACAAACTTAAGAATAATTATGCTTTCTTATGTAGGAACGAAAATTTGGTGATTTTCTACCAAGACCAAGCATGGAAAGAAATGTTCTTTTCTTTTTTGCATTAGATGTTTTACTGGAACCATATATACAGACCCAATTCTTATCATTTCATAACTAACTCATGTTTTTAATTTAGTTTCACATCATTCATCAGCATGAACAAGGAAATTTGTCTTCTTCCTTTCTGGTTACATCTTTTCTAAAATCAAGTTTATTGTGCCTGGAAAATGCAGAATACGGGGAAAATGTTTGAAGTATTGGGACTTCAGTTACCTGTTATCAAAACCTCGTCGCTTAAGGTTATTTATGAAGACCATCGAACATATGCATCGGCTACAGCAGTAAGTTGAATTTAATCTTATGTTTTTGTTTAGCTGCAATTTTGTGTTCATACATTAAGGCAGCTTCAGATTCCATTAGGTTAATTGACAACAGTAAATGTTATTGCATTTTCTTAGGAGGGAATGCCGTAAATTATTGGTTCAATTTCTTATGGTTGACATATGCACTATTTATTAAGAAATAGTGCGAATGTCATCAGATGATGTGAATGGAAGCAAAACAATAAATGTGATTGCATTATCTTAGGAGGGAATGCAGTAAATTATTGGCTCAATTTCTTATGGTTGGACATATGCACTTTTTGTTAAGAAATAACATGAATGTCATCTGGTGATGTGAATGGAAGCAAAAGTAGTAACAAATTCTGTACCGTCATGTAATTTTCCTTTTGCAAAGCCATATGCTTTACACTTATGTTGTCAGTACTAATTACCAATTCTTTAATGAAATACTCCAGGAAAAATTCTTTAGATATGAGTTGTAGCAGATAGTAAGTTTCCTTCCAACTTTGCAGGCTAGTGTTACAGAAAGCTTTTGGCATTCATTGGAGGAGGATATAGTTCCATCATTGCCTGCATCGAGGACTAACTGGTTGGAAGTACAATCAAAGCTTCTACCAAAATTGTATAAAGAATCCAACATTTGTGTGGCTGGCGGTACGTACATTGCATGTAACGTTGTGCAATGTGTGTAAGATAGTTATTAGTTATTCTTAATCTCTATTACACGAGGTGTAGATCCCTTTGGAAGAGAGGAACTTTGTGATAATGAGCACTTGTATTGATGTTTCTTCATGGGTATCTGCAGAAGCGATTAAGGTTGATATTGAATTTGAGAACCCACTGAAAATACCCATTTCAATTTCTGGCGTTTCTCTGGTATGCGAGCATTCTGCCAGTTTAGATGCAGTAAAACTCAGTGAGTATACTTGAGTCTCTGTAGATGTTTGTTTAATGTTTTGTGGTGTATTTAGTTGGCAAAGTTCTTGATAGATTTTTGTGACAATGATGCAGATGCAAACGATCCTACTGAACCTTTGGAAGATGTAGATAAAAAGTTGGGGTATGTGTTTGAATATTTCATCATATCTTTCCTGTAGACTTTCTTTTTATGTGGGATTCTCTTTTTATTTGTTTCTGTTTCTTTTTATCTACATTCAATCATCAAATTTACGTTTTGCTTTATGCCTTGTAGGGAAACCAGCTCCAGCATTTCTCAATTTACTTGTTCAGAGGTCAACTTGTCATTGGGAGGGGGTCAAAGCAATTTGGTGAGTCCCTGGAACAGATTAGTTGAGAGACTTTTTCCTGTTTGACGGAGTTAAGAGTTTTTTAGTAGGTTTTACATGTAGGTTACCATTGTGATAAATCTTGGCATGAAAGTGAATTAATTGAGTAGTGTGATACTTGATCCTTTTGTTGCTAATTTTGTCGCCAAATTATCATGCATATGTTTACCTCCATCTGGTATTTTATGTCATTCCTAGTTGCATTTGGCTCAGATAAAATAAAAATGTTGTACTTGTTCTGTACATGTGAAACGGTGGAAATCTAGTATAAAAATATCTGCTGGTTTATACTGTGAACCTTTATTCATTGAGATTTAGATTAAGACACTCCAAAGATTGGTTAACATGTACGAGTTCATTAATCAGGTGCTTGCTCGTAATTCTTTGATAAAAAATTAAAAAAGTGATTGCTCTGTTGTGTGAGCTGTGTAAAAAGGCATTGATTTTGATAATACATGATCGCGTATGCTTGAATCTGTGAATTCCTCTGATCTCTCCTTTCCATTTGTTGGAAAGAAGTACAAGTGAATCCTTTGTGTTAAGTAACCAGAAAATATGTTAAAACCAGTTCGCATTTGGACAAGTTAGTGATAGTTGACATATCATGCTTTCATGAACCTTAGCGAAATAACGTATCGGTAAGCAATCCGTTACTTAACTCCTTGTCATGATTTGTGGCTGTTCACATCTACTTTCTTTTGAGTTCTGGGCATTAACAATCTCATTTTCCTTTTCAGGTCCAACTGTCAGTTACTCCAAAAATTGAAGGCATTCTGAACATTGTTGGTGTTAGATGGAAGTTGTCGAGATCTGTGGTCGGTTTGTACAACTTTGACGGCAACGTGAAGAAGAAAAGTTCCAAAGGAAGGAGAAAAACTAAGGTTTCATCTGATGGTGACCTGAAGTTTGTAGTGATCAAGGTGGGTTATGATTCTTCTTCCCCTTATCCTTTTCTCTTCCCCAAACAACTTGAACTATGAAAAAATTGCCCTAATTCAATATAGATTCAATTGGAGGAATTTCTTCTTAGTCTACATTCATTCCTGTCCAGAGTCTACCCAAGCTTGAAGGCTTGATATCTGCTCTACCCGAAAAGCTATATGCAGGAAATTTACGTCATCTTGTTTTGGAGTTGAAAAACCAGTCAGAGATTTCTGTTAAGGTATTCTTTTTCTCCCTCCCAGTGCCTTGCTCTCTGTCAATTTTCTGGATGTCCTAGTGACCCTTAATTTTGGGTAACATGCATTTATCTCCCAACTAGGTGTTGTGCAATCTCTCAATTGCTAAGAATCATACCAGAGTTGCCTTTTAGGCAGCTGTTCTGATGATTTGAGTGTTCTACTGTTGATTTAACAGTCTAAGTGAAAAGGTTGTCAAAGCATTATCCTGGCATATCTATAAGTTAGCTTGCCTATTTATCTGTATGTGAGATGCATTGGTGAACATTTCTGAATTATGATATTCATGGCAGAATCTGAAGATAAAGGTCAGTCAACCTAGATTTCTTAGTGTTGGGCGCCAAGAAGATTTGAATGTAGACATTCCTTCTTCCCTAGAAAAGAAGGGAAATATTGAACAAAAGGGTGTAAGCACTAATCAGAAGAATGTTTCTCATGGTGTTTTCCATTTTCCAGAGGTCAGTGCTGCAAGCCATCTGTGTTTTTGCATTTTTCCTTTCCTATGGGTGGGAGAAGGGTCACATGGGGTGGGAAGCGGGTATTATATCCTGCCATTTTCTCTCTTAAGATTACCTCTGCAATGAATATCAGGACGTATCAATACAAGACGGAGCACCCTTTTCATGGCCTCTTTGGTTTCGAGCTGCAGTCCCTGGAAACTTTTCTTTGCACATAGTTATATACTATGAGATGGGAGATGCATCAAGTGGCATGAAATACCGCACTCTACGCATGCATTATAATCTTCAGGTATGCAATTGAGTATCTGCATGAATATTCTTGGGTTGTTTTTTCATTTGCTTGATAGGAAGCGTGGGCTCTGATCAAACTTCTGGAGTATAATCCACAAAAATCAATTGATTTACTGGAATGTAGGTAGATGCTATCCTGAATAAATCTGGCATATATCCTTGGTGCTGTGTCTGTGGCAGCATTCGATTTCTCCTATATAAATCTTGTGAGATTGATGCACTTAGTATTCTTGTTCACTCTTGTTATCAAGAATTACATTGATGCATACAATCCTTGATCTGTGGAACTGTAAGAAGATATTTTGTTGGATGATGTTATATTTAATTCAACCAATTTCACTTACAAAAATCACTATGCACTAAAATTATTATTTGATAGGTGTTACCATCAGTGGACGTATCATTTAGGATTGGTCCTTGCCCATCCAGATTGCACGACTTCCTTGTCCGCATGGACATTGTCAATAAAACAAGCTCCGAGAGTTTCCAACTTAATCAGTTGTCATCTGTTGGACACCAATGGGAAATTTCACTACTTCAACCTGTCGAAACCATCTTCCCATCACAATCTTTGATTCCTGGCCAGGCACTGTCATGTTTCTTTATGCTCAAGGTTGGTATAAGAACTTGCACTCCCAAATTGGCATTGCTTAGTTTGTTGGTTGATGCACTACCCTTCCCTACTGTTATAGTTAAAAGTGAAGACCCCATACTGTTTGATGCTTTGACGTGTTATATCAATTTTATTATTATGCTCTGCCATGAATAGCGCTAAATTTCCAATTTCACAATTCCTACCTCCTAGATGTATTTGTTCTGCTTTTTGCTACATGTGTTGATGTGCAGGACTTCATGTCATTTGATCATGTAATAAATGGCTTAGAATACTGGCAGTTTTATGCAATAATTTGATCTATAATTTCATATTTTGCTTAAACTAAACTGATAATACCTTGTATTATTCTGGTAGAGTTGTCAAAAGTCATTAGCAACTGAAGAAAATCTCTCTTCTGGTTCTGCTCTCCCTGGACATGATGTAAGACTGGTTTCCGAGAGTAGCAATGCAGTGCTTTTTGATATATCTTGCTCACCTTTGGCTGATTTCCATGCTTGTGAAAGATTGCAGAACGGAATGTCTATTCAGGTCAGTGATGTAATGTGATCACTGTCCTTGTTGGCTTTTGTTATTGCCTTCACACTGTCATTTTGACACCACCAACATCACTGTATTGGTCAATTTCCTGCAAACTTTAAATCATCGTTAACTGTGAAATCCCCATTTAAAACGTGCATGTATGCGTCTTATTTGTTGGGGAACTGATTTATGAAAAGTTGGTGGTTTGTCATTTGTTGTAATTGAATTATACTTTTATGTTTTTCATTTACTTGGTATTCTGCTATTCTGGAGGCTATTTTAGCTTATAGTTTTTGCGTGTATCAGGATACTTCAGATAAAGTGGACTTCATTTTGATATCTCGACAATTGAAAGGTGAAAGTGAGCATGGAATATCAGAACCACCTCATCTCTTTTCCCATCACGCATGTCACTGCAGGTACGATTTGTAAAAGCGTTAGCATTGGAGTACTATTCTGTATTCCATCTTTTTGTTGACCTAAAGTTGTTTGTCTTCAGTACTGCAAGAACAAGCCCGATATCATGGGTAATAGATGGTCCTCGTCTCAGACAACATGACTTTTCTTCATCATTCTGTGAAATAAACTTAAGGATGACAATTTACAACTCATCTCATAGCATTGCATCTGTGACCATGAATAGCATTGATTCTGCTGCTGAAAATGGTGAATCGAGTGATACCAATGCAGTTATTTCTGGAAGCCAAGCAGGGTGGTATGATGTGTCTCCGGTGGATGGCATCAAGGCCACTTCCGATGGTCTTGGACGAACTGGAGACCCAGTCTCACCAGAAAGTGTCTCTTCATTCATATGGTGTAGCTCAAGCTTTGTAAGGAGGCAACTTGAGCCAATGTCATCGACTGAAGTTCCTCTTAAGATTTGCGTATTCTCCCCTGGTACATATGATCTATCAAACTATGTTCTGAATTGGAATATTCGGCCAATTAACAGTAGTCAAGAAGATTCGTACAAAAGACATTCTTCAGGGAGAAGCCCAGGATACCCATATTATGTCACTGTCCTCCAATCTGATTGAGATTCTTACTTGCCAGCCTTCCTTCCACACGTCAGATAAGTTTGTCTAGACTGTGGTACATTTTGTAACTTAAGCTTGTAAAGCATTTTTAAATGTATTTGTTATTTTCCTTTAGAAGAATAGGAATGAAGAAAAGGCCTTAGTGAAGTAAGAAACAAACTCCATTACTATTTTTGTCCATGGAAGAATAATAGGGAAAAAAAGAAAAGTGAATTAGATCACTGACCACGTTTTTGTGATGGAAATATTTTAACCATTCCTTGCCAAATTTGAGTTGTTTTCTTCATATGCCTCTTGATTACTAAACGAACAGCGACAATTGTGTTCAATGTTTCTTAAGTTGGTATTTCCTTTAGTTGTATATTATCTGTCCAACTTTTTTTTTTTTTTGTGTTCCTAGATGTCAATATATATTCCAAAATTGCCACAATGTGATCTTAAAACCTTGAATGTTGAAGTGCCGAGATTTGTTTCTTTGACGAGGCCTCACGTTCGAAGAAAGAAAATCATATATTTTGGTTTTGCCTTGCATTAAAATAGGCCAGAAGGTTATGGATTATCGATTGGGTGATTTCCCTGATCAGAAATTTCCTTACAGAATCCACTAACGTGATTAACAACGTTGCTATTTGAAAAACGTATCATTCTTGATCACTTACATGGTTTCTGGTATGCTAGTCACCTCATCATCTATTTAACAGTCATTCATGAAGATGTCAATTTTATTGATCATACTTGATCCACATCCGTGAAGAGGGCTCTAAAATCACATTGACCAAGCTAGCTTTTTCTATAAATGATTGGTTTAACTAAGAGCTCCTAGTTTATGCGTCTAATGGAAAACGCAACTCTACTAACTAGTCACTTAATTCTTACGCTTTCCTTTTCTTTTCAATTAATGCATGCAATTGGGTTGAGGGCAAGTTGCGTGGTGGTTAAGATTCAATTCGCAAGTCAAATTATATTGTATGTAAATTCACCTCAACGCTGGGAATTGGGTGAGAAACATTTTGAGCTGCGCAAGTAAGATCTTTGCATGAGTAGGAGGTTCTTTGTATTATGACTACCATTCCAAAATGTCTTTTGAATAGAAGTAGAGGATCGAGCCGGAGCAGAAGTAACATGCATGTGTAGAGAGTTGAGAAGGAAGACTAGATAGTAAGATAAATGATAGAATTTAAGAGTGGAAGAAGAAGATAAGGACGATAGTAACGTTTACCATCATCATCATCAATATCTAAGGCGTGAATATGGAAAGGTCTCGTAATACGCAATAGATTCACTTGCAATGCGTCGTAACAATATTACAAAATGATAAATAGATATGTGTACATATACAAAAAAAAAAATAGAATAAGTGAATAATTAAATCAAATAAATATAAAAGGTAATAAAATAATTAATTGCAAAAAATACAGAAATATAAAAAATAATAAACAGAAACAATTACAAAAAATATAGATAAGGCAATACAAAATAACGTATGTATGCCAACGCTCTTCAACTTTTCTCAACGCCGTCACTCTCGGCAATGTCGTAAGTTCCTCTTTCTTTCTGTCGGATGAGGAGTTCCATTGTTTGATCTGTTGGATTTTGGATTAGATTATCTTCTATGTTCAAGATCGTCCCTTTCTTGCTCCAAGTTGTCGGTGCCCTTGAAACTTTTTTTCCGTCTCTTTTATTTGTTGTTTCTTGTTTTCCTGGAGCTTTGGTTTTCCTCTAATTAGTTTTTGAAATATTGTCTTTTAACTTGGAACCTTTAATATTTTCTTACCTCCTTAGAAGCCAAAACCCATTTCTCTTGAAGAAGAAAAGCTTCAACTTTCATGTCTTGTGAATTTTTTCTTATTATAGCTCATTCAAGGTTGGGAAAAACTGGGTCCAACTGGAAGACAATTGAGTTGTACAGTTACCTGATTTCTTACTATAACTTCTCTGGCTTTTTAATCTTCAAACATTTTTATAATACTTGTGTTAATCAGAAGGTTTTCTAGTTGCTTGTTTGTGGACTTCGTCTTGGATGCTCAAATCTGGGAGTCAGTGTAAGGTGGAAAGCAGATTACTTTTTGGGGTTTAGGTTGGTAGTTATGCGGGGTTGGGTGGGTTCTTGAGGATTTGATGGTTTTAAAAGATATGGTGTGTTTGGGGTTTTTACTTGGGGCTCAGTTGAGGAATAAGATTTGTAAGAGTTTGTTGAGGGTGCTAGGGTTAGGAGGTTGTGGAGTTGGATATGACATTTTGTTGTTATTTGAGGATGAAAAGGGTGAGGGTGTTAAGAAAGTTGTGGAATATCTGGATTTTGTGATTCATAATTGGACAGATTGAGAATAGCCCTCCAACAAAGGTTGTTCAAGGTTTCTATCAGAATTCTGCTTCTAACACGCCTATTCCTAATAAGGTACTTACACACACACACGCACACACAAAGGTTCACAGTCTAGGTAGGTTTTGCTAGGAATAAGCTTGATTTGTAAAAGCTATGACCTTCTTTACTTCTATGGTTTCCGATTTTTAGGATTAGCTTATTGTTTATCGCTATCTAGGACCACTTTTGTGATTATATGCTGTATTAACTTGTCATTAATAAGTTATTATTGTATGAGAAACTTTTTGAGAAACTATCTAGAAAAGGGGTTCCAGATCTAAGTCGCAGGCCCTCGATACCTTTACTTTGATCGTCGATAAGGATGGGGTCGCCGAGCATTCCCGTCAGGTGAAGTTCTCCTATTCATGTTGTTTATAAATTTTGAAGGACTTTGATACTTGGATTGTTATTTGGACTCCCGTACCTTTTCAATATTTACAACAAACTAGTTAGTTTTTCTTTTCTTCTTTTGGCGAAAAAAATTGAAACTTTCTTTGTTGTCGTTGATTATAAAATGTTAGATCGCAAAGTGAGCTGGTTGCAGTTTTTATTGTTTTAATAGTAATTTTAGTATTTAACACGTAAGTTTCTCTGTGTTGCTCTCCCTCTTTCTTGGCACTCTCACTCTCTCTTCCTTCTCTGCAGCCTCCTCATTTCGGGTATAGTTTTTAATTGATCAGTCTCTTATGCTTTGGTTGTTTTGGGTTTTGTTGGGTTTTTTGAAATTTATGTTTTTTATGATTTTTTGCTTTTGATATTAACTTCTTTGTTTGATTTAGTGTTTAATGCTTTCTGGGCTATATTATGTTGATCTCTTTGCATCAGATATTGTTAGGTTTATGTCAAAATTGAATTTTTATACTTAATGATCGTATGGTTTCGAACGTTTTGGGTTTCTACATGTTCTTTTTTTTCTCTGGGTTTTCGTGTTTTGTATGATTTAAAGTCGAGTTCTTTGATGCTTTATTGCTCTCTTATCATCTGGGTATTGATGCTTTTTTAAAGATAAAGAGATGATATATTTCGTTATATTTTAGTTTTAAAATATTTTTATAAGTCAAGTTATATTTTATATTTTATTTATTTATGTATTTATTGTAATTTTATTTACATAATGATTTAACTTACTTATTTACTCTTTAACCTGTATTATTCTTTTATTGCCCTATCTACATGTGGGTCTACCAGAAATAACCTCTCTACTATGTAAGGATAAGACTGTGTACTATCAGATCTCCCTAGATCCCGCTTTATTACGAGACTTCAGACTGGGTGTGATGATGGTAAGATAAAAATACATACTAGAAAAAACTTGTAAAAGAGTACTCCAACCAGGCCTGTCACTACATTAATTACATTAAGTAAGAAACTAACTAAGCTAAACTAACTAGGAGGTAAGCATTATGTAGTAAATGCAAAGGATAGAATTTAATATAACCTACAAGAATGCGAATGTCGAGAAAACCTTATACAACTAATACATAACTTGAAATCCTTCCTTAAACTGAGGAATGAATGCATTTTATTCCCCGCTAGGAAATAATATCATGAAACTTGAAATGTTTAACCCCCACATTAGAACATTAGCTAGTTGGCTCTTTTATGGAATATATGACATGTATACGAGCCCTTCCTTTAATTTCATCAAATCAATCTCAATATGCTTTATCTTATCATGTTAGATAGGATTATGAGTAATATTGATGACTGATTTATTGTCACAGTAGAGTTTCATAAGAACTTCCCACTTTCAAGTCATCTAAAAATAATTTTCAACCACAACAACTTGCATAAGCCATAAACAAATGCTATAAACTCTGATTCTATTGATGATCTACCTACAACATTTTCTTTCTTTCTTCTCCAAGTTACCCGAATTTTCTCTAAGGAAAGTATAGTAACCTATGGTTGATATTCAGTCCACTATAGGTCTTGCATGAATCTACATTAGTATAAGTTCCTAGGCTAAGATAACCATTCCTTTAAACCAAAATTCTTTTCCTTAGATTGCCTTTCGAAAGAAATTAAGATTTCAAAGAATATTTTTTGCAATTGCTTGTTTAAAAATGTACAAAAGAGTCAATTATATACATATTACTCTAACAACTGAAAGAAAAACAAAAATAATAAAATCTCATGATCATAGGATATTCTAAGGACAATCAAAACCCATGATTATATGATATCCTAACTAAGTAAGAAATTGTAAAAACAAATATAAAATCCTAAAATAATCATGTTGTTCCATACTTCCCCTCAAGCTAGTGAATTTGTATTCTCTACTCTTAACTTACATAAGGTATTCTCAAAACTTGAACTACTTAACCCTTTAGTAAGTACATTAGCAAAATGACCCTTTGTAGCCGGGTGTGCAAATCAAACCACTATCTAATTTTTCTTTTATGCAATTTTTGTAAACTTCAATGTGCTTTGTACAATCAATATTGTACTAGGTCATCAGCTATAATAATCACAAATTTATTATCACAATAGAGTTTCACTGGGGCATCCTACTTAATCTTCAAGTCTTCTAAGATCATTTTTAACTAAAGTAATTCATACACACCTTGATCTATTGCTTGAAATTTTGCTTTTACAAATTTTGTTTTTGCACTAGATTATATTACCACATTTTACTTCTTATGTCCCGACCCGGAACCACATCAGACACATGACAACTGTCACATACCCAATTTAAGGATACTTATGGTACCTTTAACCCAACTATGCAAGGCTAACTGAATATCCTTTGAAAACATTTGGACAACATAAGGCTATATTTTGAAAATCTCAAAACTCAATTAAAATATCTATAATCAGTTTTAAACGCACTTTAATATTCACATTAAAATTCTACTACGACTTCTGGACTTTTAAGTCCACTCAAAAACAATCTCAACAATAGTGCCAAAAGTTCATATATAAGGTCTTTTACAAACTACAAGACGACGGAGATAATTTATAAAGTCATAAAGCATATTAACATAACCAATATAATAAAAACAATTCATGAGCTACTATACAACGAAAGTACAAAACAAAGACTACTCATGTGCGGTAATGCCCCGAAAATGTCAAAAAATTGCACGATACACTCAAAATTTTAAGCTCACCAAATTAACCTATATGGTTGAATGGTGGAGGAGGGTGAGTACACTATGTAGTTAGTGAGCAGAAAAAACATATATCACAAACATAACTCGATACACACCAAGATGGTGTAGATAACTAATGAAGCGCACACATATGAGATATAAATACATAGGCTTAGCCTATGACTCAACATATACTGATTAGGGACCACATAGGCCTAGCCTATTAATCACTCATCCGGTGAACATAGGTTTCAATTTCAATACACAAAAGCATAAAAACATCACATGTATAAATCAAATCTCGTCAAAAAATAAATCTCACAATAAGTCAAAACAATCATATGTGTCACCACTAGTCGACCAAACTAGTATGCACACTCACTGATTCCCAATGTTGGCTCAACTTTCATCCACGGTGAGTCCGGACTACAGTGTACAAGAGTGTCATGACCCTAGGTAATGTCCTCGTCGGTGTGCAGATCTTAAGTATGGAATCACCCACAAGTTATGTAGAAAGGTGTCGATACAGGGATTCGACTTTTATGTACCAGTGTTAAGGGTACAGAGTCGCTTAATCTGTTATGCTTAATACACGATTGGCCAATCGTTACCTCACCAATCACAAAAAATCATATAAAATATTAAGTACAAAAATTAAATAAGGCACCATGCCTTTATTTATCGGTCCAACCGATAAAATGGAGTCTTGCCATGACTCTAAGTTGAAAGAGAACACAAACATGCAGCATATATAACTCGATTATGCATATGTAAATTTCAAAACATTATTTCATGCAATAAAAGTCATCTTTTGTACTCTAAGTGCAAAGTTGTTCAAAAAATATAGTTTTAGAAAATAAAACATTGTCCTTTGCACTTCAAATGCAGGTTTGTTGAAAACAATATCAGTTCTCAAAATGTGTAATAAAAATATCAGTTGCACTCAAGTGCAAAGAGTTATTCAAAACAATGTCATTTATTAATTATACAAGTATAATAGCATCTATTTGAGATTCAATTCTACTATACATTACCTAGATTCAAAATTCACATACAAGTCATCATGTATGTCTTGGGATGTCCTAATCTCATTTGAGATATATGGTTTCCCCAACTCACCTCAAAAGAAGGTGTACACTCTGTTGACTTCAACAATCCTCAGTACGAGCTCTTTGATCCACAGCTCCCAAGCCTTTATACATACAAATATATAATGTATTTACTACTCAAACATATATCTCATATTCATATACCACCACAACCAAATTCATCTTTAATCAATCATCATAAATGTTATTCTAACATACATAAATAGGTCAATAATTCACTCACTAATTCATCTCAATGTCTCCTCAACCATCAAGCTAACCTAACCTTATGTGCAATGTTTACATCCTTTTTTTTTCAAATGTTCCTTTATGAACAGGCTATCTTTTTTTAATCATAACTCTCTCTACAAAGATCCAAATGTCATGATTTTTGTGCCTAAAACTAGACTTCCATTAGTCTTAATATATCTAAAAATTACACAAACAATATCTCCCTTTAAAATATAATATCCATCCAAATTATGTCCTATTTCTGGTAAGAAATGGACTAGCAACCAATACTCAAACCACAATAAATCATTATCAATACATATCCTAACAAAATTGTTTCACAAAAACATCAATAAGACATCAATAATCATTTTTCATATTTTATACTTTCACTAATTCGGACTCTAAGGTCCTCAAAATTAGGAAATAATACAAGGTTCCTACACAGGGGTGTATCACAAGCAATATTAGGTAAACAAGTATAACTTGAGCTCTGGTCACTATTTTGTCAAGCCACTTTCACAGAGGTCAAGTTAAGACCTATATCTACAACTTTTATTCTTTGAGTTTCTTTAAATTCGTGCTCTAAGAATTATAAAAGACAGATAGAAAGAGAAAGATAAAATTGAATCCAGAATTTCAACTTACCTTGATAACTTCTTTCCTTCTCCTCTTCTCTTCCCCTTTTTCTCTCCTTCACTTCTCATTTTCATTTTTCTCCCTCTTCTAACCTTGTGGCAGACCTTTACTCTTACTTCTACTGCCTTTTCATCTATTTTATCTAGAAAATTCAAGAAAGTCAAACTAATCCATATGTCACCATTTTATTGGTACATATGTTATCCTTCTATTAGTCCATATATTACTATTTTATTGGTCCATGTGTCACTTATTTTAGGCTCCACATGTCACTCATTTTAAGCCTCCATATGTCACTACTTGTAAGGCTACAAATGTCACCAATTGTAAGGCTACACATGTTACCAATTGTAAGGCTATATGTGTCACTTTTTGTAAAGCTACACATGTCACCATTCTATTGCTCCATATGTCACAAGTCTAAAGTGTCATTTGTCACAAACTTAAAGGGCCACTTGTAGCAATTATACTTAAGCCACTTGTCATCTATTTAATTTATCCATTTTTCACCTATTTCCAATGCCACATATCACCATTTCATAGGCCTAATCAACCTAAATTCCCATGTATCAACATTGCGAATGTACATTCATATCATATTCATTTTTGTTCCATACCCCAGAATATGTTAATTAAGTGTATATATTATCTTGCAATGTTTTCTAAATTATGATTCATATGTGTATACAAATATTATACATGTGAATAAAATGCACCTCGTAAATTCTTAAATGACATAACTCATATAACTCAATCTAACAATTTAATTTCTTAATAATTTTAGGAGGCAAGATATTACATCTTACTTTTCCATGTTACAAGGTTCTTAAAAAGAAAGGTGCAATATTCTAGAGTTGATCTCCTTCCAACAATCGATCTTGTATAATTAGCATCAGTATATGCCTCAAATACTAGACATCCATTTCTCTTAAACAACATATCTTTTCCTAGTGTCCATTTGAGATATTGTAATACTCAGTGAGTTGCCTATAAATGAACTTCTTTCGGACTATGCATATACTGACTTATCATACTCACTACATAGGCTATATTTAACAATATATCAAACATATAAATGAGCCTCCCTATAAGGTGTTGAAACATTTCCCTGTCTACTACATCATCCTCGTCTACTTTTCCAAGTTTAATGTTTAATTTTATCGGAGTAGTTGATCATTTGCGAGCTATCTTGCATGTTTCTCTTAGGAAATCAATAACATACTTTTGTTGAGAGATAATAATACTTTTCCTAGAGTAAGCTACTACAATGTTGAAGAAATATTTTTACCTTGTTAAATCCTAAGACATAAAATCCTAAGTTAAACATTGACTTAGAGACTATTTCTCCTTATCTTATGTCATCATGATACAATAAAAATGTTATGACTCTCCTTGGAGGTGAATGTTTAATAAACAACGTATGATCTACTTGACTTTGTTTATATCTCATTGTTATCATTACTCTTGCAAATCATGCAAACCATGCCAGTGACAACTGTTTCAGTCCATATAAGGCATTCTTCAAATTACATATAGTTTAAGTAGCAAAATTATTCTTATAACCAGGTGGCACCTTTATGTAGATTTCTTTCTCGAGTTCTCCATGCAAAAATGCATACTTGACATCAAATTATTGTAATTCTCGACCATAGTTAGCTAACAAAGATAAGAGAGTTCTAACAATATTCATCTTCGTAATTGTAGCAAAAGTCTCTAGGTAGTTAATTCCATAAGTTTGGATATAGTGTTTGGCCACCAATCTTGCCTTATACCTTTCAATTGATCCATTTGGTTATATTTTATTGTGTAAAAGTCTGATTGGCTCACCATCAATGACTAAAATAGTTGTAGATAAAAACGTTATGGAAGCTAAGAAATTTAACAAATAAAACTACTTTCTCTCTTTATCTTTGTTTTTTTCAACTTTTCTTCTTTTATATTTTGGATTTCAGCTAGATTATGAGAATTAGGATCCCAAATTCCTAATTCATCAATCATTAAAATTAGCCTATCAAATTAGTATTAGAGTCAATTCAATTCAGGAGGACATGAAAGCATGGTGAAAGGAACTAGAGTTCAAGAATGGAAGATTAAAGAAGGCATGCATAATCAAATTCAAGAGATGGAGCTACATCAAGAAAGAAATATCCAGAAATTGAAGGAATGTATTATGCAATTGTGTTAGAAGGATAATATAGAATCATCAGGACAAGAAAATGGAGACCAATGTGTACTATATGCAGGAGTGGTAGATGGATCATTTCAGGGGCACTATTTAATTCCTACACGATTTAGCAAAATTGAACTTTTAATGTTCAAGTATGAGGATTTTTCATATTTGATAGAACTCCAGTTGAGGTTACATTTGGAAAGAGAAGCTCTAATGATACATAAATTGTATCTTAGCAACAAGTTGACGAGAAAACAACCAAGCTGGAGAAAATACCTTTTAGCGTTAGAACAAAGTCTTCGCAACATCACTTTTAAAGATCCTGTGGAAAAGTTGGAGGAGTTGAGGCAAAAAGGATCATTAAAGATTATCATATTGAGTGATCTTTTGTCTCATAGATTGGTAACACTTGAATCATCCCTAGTTAGTTTGTTCTTGAAAGGGTTAAAACTCAACATAGAATTTCTAGTTAATATTTAACATTGATGGGAAAGATATAACCAAAGGGTTAGTTATTCAGTGAGGCATCTATCTAGTTCTACGAAACCATTCCAAGGGATTTTACCTAAACGAGTGGCAGGATGGAATTAGAAACTTAGGGGTGAAGCTAAATGGGAAAAAAATACTACAAACAAATAATTTGATGAAAAGAGGGCAAAAAGGTTATATTTTTTATGTGAGGAAAGGTTTGTTCCTGGTTATAAATGTAAAAAGATGATTCTACATATGCATATGGTTAAGTAAGAGTATGAAACTGAGGAGTTAATAAAGAATGAAGAAGATAGTATGCATCCTAGTAAAGCTAAGGCAAGATCGTAAGGCCAAATACGAATAAATAAAAGTTAAATGCATGGTAAAAGGGATAACCATTCTTGTATTAACTAATGGAGGACGCACTCACAATTTCGTGGATAAAGAGTTGTTAAAGAGGATAAGGAAGGATTGGAAGACGTTAAGGATGTTGCAATAGAAGTGGGAGGTAAAGTGCATCTTGCCTATAACTATATTTGCCGCAATTTCAAATCACCAAAACGTAAGGAGTTTATTACTTTCATTAGTGAATGATATTGGGGGTAATGATATGGCGTTAGGTGCATAGTGTTTATCCATATTGGATGATATAGTTTGTAATTGCACGAAAGAAATAATAAAGTTTTGGTAGAAGGGATCTTAGCTAGAATTGAAGAGTGAGGAGTGTAAATGTGTAGCAAAGGTTACAGAAAGGAAACAAAGAAAGCCATAACAACAAAAAATATGGTGTGCTATTTTCTGATAATAGCATAAGATAAGAGTGGAGAGGAATTAAACCAATTCCAGAAAGAATGTTAGTCTCTTTCTTTGGACTTAGAAGAGAATTCACTATTTGCAGAATGTAAGGAACAACTACAAAAATTGTTACAAAGTTATGGAGATGTAGTTGAGCAACCCAAAATACAATTAGTAAAGGAGTTGTTTGATGAACTGAATAGTGCAAGTAGGGATGTCAAAAAGGCATGTCCCAATTTTGGCCCAAATTGATCAAGCCACAAGTCAAGGGCCAGCCCGATCGAGCCCATGGCCTGACCGTTACTTCAAAAACAATGTCTTTTTTATTTTTTTTCTAAAAAAAACATATAGCGGGTCATAACCCATTGACATCTCTAAGTGCAAGATACTTTTCTAAGCTAGAATTAAGAGCTAGATATTATCAAATACACGTTCATGAGGAAGATGTATATAAAACAACATTTAAGACTCATGAAGAAGATTACAAATTCTTGGTAATTCTGTTTGATTTAATAAATCCTCCCACTACATTCTAAAACTTAATGAATCGGTTATTCAAGCCTTATTTAAAAAAATTTATGTTGGTGTTCTTTGATGACATACTAGTTTATAATAAATTATTTCACCAATATTTTGAACATTTACAGGTAGTTTTAGAGACATTAAGGAACCAACAATTGTATATGAAGCTAAATAAATGCTCTTTTAGTGCAACTAAAGTAAAATATATGAGGCATGTCATTAGTTGAGAAGGTGTAACAGCTAATCCCTACAAAGTGCAAGCTATCTAGTAGTGGCCTAAACCAATAATGCTCAAACAATTGAGGGGTTTCTTAGCATTATGTGGATATAGAAACAATTTATGATGGTATGGACTGTTAGTTTATGCCCTACAGTCAATCGCATTGGTATTAGTTTAGTGACAAAATTATTTAAAGACATTATTTATCCTGTATATGTTTAGATGTATATGATAAAGTCTATATGATAATTATACAGTGCAAATGAAATTATAGTGAGATTATAATTATGAGATCATATTGCATTTATGTATTATCCATATATAATTTGTTCGTAGTCATTGTTATATTAAGACTAAACATTAATACAATGTAAAAAGATTAGCACACGTTATGTTTTTCCTTATAAAGGAAGTATGTGATTTCATAGACTAAAGTATGGAGATATTTAAACAAATGTGTGGGTGTTTCTTAGAGACAAGTTTACTGAACAGACCCGATATGTGAAATCTATTTGAAACATTACATGTATGTCTATAGAATTTTCATTGTGATGATTGCATAAGTGATCATTTGACTTGAGGTCTTTAAAGATATCTTGTATAGGAATTATTATGTTTTTATACTACTTATGACCTATTTAATCATGAGTCGTTCAAGCAGTAGTAATTGGATGTAGTATAAATTATATGAAGACGTAATTAGGGATTATGTTTCATATTCTCGATTAATATTGATTCAGGAAATTCTTGGCCAAGAGAGAATGATATTTTGTAAATAATTTACAAATATCATTAATTAAATTGATAGTTAATGACAAAGAATTAATATAATTGGACTCAAAATAAAATAGATATTAATTTTATGATCTATGTGTAATCGGAAAATTGTATGATGAAAATATTGAATTATACGAAAAAATTATGCACGAAAAGATTAATTAAAACTACTTTGATATTTCTAAATATTTGAGTGGTCATGATGCATTGCTATATGTCAATCTTGATATATGATTGTAGATTGTTTAATTGGAGAATTAAAAATAAATTGAAAGGAGTTTTAATTTATCCAATTCTAATTATGAATTATAATTATAATTTATATTTATTGTTAACATAATTGGGAGCCTAATAGGTCTCACATAGAATGAGTTGAAGAGAACAAAGATATTTTATGAAGTTGGACTTGATTGTAAAGTTTGATAAACTTTATGATTAAATATGAAAATCAAAATATGAAACAGTTTTGTGATATTGGTTTTCAGAAAATCAAAATATGAAACAGTTTTGTGATTATTCCGCTGCAGTCGAGATTGGATTTCGTCTCGGTTTCCTATCATAGACAATTGAGTAACCTTTGACAAATTTATTGGAAAAATGCTTTTGTGTGGAATGAGCATGCCACTAAAGCATTCTTAGCATTGTAAGAAGCTTTGACAACAAATCATTATTAGCTTTTACCGCTTCAACAACTTGGGTGCTTGTGGAGTTGTTCATATACAAAACTCACACCCATTAGCTTTTGTCAGTAAGAAATTCTGAAAGCGTTACAAACATCTGTGAGAAAGAATTCCTAGCACTAGTTATGGCCATTAAACGCTGGTTATAGTATTATTTGACAGGTCAGGAAGGCATTTAATGATTAAGACAAGTCATTACAGCCTGAAATATCTTAAAGATAACCGCACCATTCCAACAGACTTGGCTTCCGAATCTCATTGGATTTGATTTCTCAATCCTAGCTCTGAATGATTCACTCTTTCAGTTTCACAAATACAAACGAATCTGTTTCAAGAAATTCAGCAGAGTTGGAAGGAGGATGACTGGATGAGGTAATTCAAGGAATCCCTAAACAATTGGGTAAAGGGGAATCCAAGGTTTTAACTTATACTTGCATCAGGAAGACTGATTGGTAGTAAGCAATTCATTAACTTTGCTCATTGAGTTATAAAATGTGTAACTTTTGGATTTTAGTATGAGATTTAGTATTTACTATTGACATGATTTATTAATAATCATGGGATTATGAATAACTATATTCTAGCTAGAAACCCATCCAATTGGAAGCTTATACAGAAGGGGTTTGATTTGATTAGTATTTCCAAATCATTACGACCAACTTTGCTTAAAAGGTAGGTAGGTGTTTTGAAATAGACAACTAATTTCCCACGACATGGCAGTAAAGCTAAACGCGTTTCAAATACATATCCATTTCAGCTGACCCCTTCCGTCTCTTCTACCTCTAGGATGTTTCCATGCACTAATCCCTTAAATGAAAAAGTCAATATCAACTGCTTGTTTCATCTCTTTCCCTCCCCATCTTCTTTATAACGCAAGAGTTTAGTTGAACCAAAGTCACCTCCGTCTAACCTATTTCACGATTCCTATCTCCATCTCTTCTGAACCCTCTTTGTCAATCAAAATCTCATCTTTCCGGTTGTTAGAGGATGAATGATCTATTCTCACGTTCTTTCTCTCGCTTCCGCAGCGAGGAAGCCTCCCCGGACCACAACCACCATGTGATCCAGATGTCAGAGACCGCTCCGTCCACCGGCGGAGTCAACCTGGACAAGTTCTTCGAGGACGTGGAATCGGTCAAAGACGAGCTTCGAGAGCTTGAGAGGATTAACCAAAACCTTCAGTCGTCTCACGAGCAAAGCAAAACACTCCACCATGCCAAAGCTGTCAAGGAATTACGTTCTCGTATGGACGCTGATGTGGCCTCGGCGTTGAAGAAAGCTAAGCTCATCAAGGTCCGCCTGGAGGCTCTGGACCGTTCTAATGCTGCCAACCGGAACGTGCCAGGTTGTGGACCTGGGTCGTCCTCGGATCGAACCAGGACTTCGGTGGTCAATGGGTTGAGGAAGAAGTTGAAGGATTCGATGGAGAGTTTTAACTCCTTGAGAGAGACAATATCTGGAGAGTATAGGGAGACAGTTCAGAGGAGATATTTCACCGTCACCGGAGAGAATCCTGATGAGAAGACTCTCGATCGCTTGATCTCTACAGGTTCGTTGATTAATTCTCACCGGTCATGAAATTGACTTTGCTTTGGGGGTTTAATTTGATTATTTAGATAGTTTAATTAGAAAATTTGAAGGGGAACTGAACCTTAGATCGCAAAGAATTTTTAGTTATTAGAAGGGGAAAATAGAAGTGAAGAACTGCAAATGGGGATTCCGATTTCAATGCCTTAAGGAATTCTTGGAATTTGGAGTTCAAAAGCCTGCAACTTTGGAAAATTTTGGGATTTGTTTGATAAATTATTGAGACTGGTTATTGACATATGCAGGTGAAAGTGAGACTTTTCTGCAGAAAGCGATCCAAGAGCAGGGCAGGGGCAGGATTTTGGATACAATTAATGAGATTCAAGAAAGACATGATGCTGTGAAAGAGATGGAGAAGAATCTAAAGGAGCTGCATCAAGTGTTTTTGGACATGGCTGTGTTGGTGCAAGCTCAAGGTGAACAACTGGATGACATTGAAAGCAACATGCAGCGAGCTAGTTCATTTGTCAGAGGCGGGACTGAGCGTTTGCAGACTGCTAGAAAGTATCAGAAAAATACCCGGAAGTGGACTTGCTATGCAATTATCATTTTGCTGGTGATCATCCTATTTGTTGTGCTATTTACTGTTAAGCCATGGCAAAACAATGGTGGCGGTGGCGGTGGCGGTCAGCCGGCTGTCTCTCAACCCCCTCCACCACCTGCCCAACCTTCCCCACCAGCGTAGAATTAATGGGTTTGTAGGCTTATATATTTACCGTACAAGAATGCAAATCAGTTTTGCTTATAGTGAGTTTGATGGCTGAGCATTTGCTTTTCTTGACTGATTCTTTGTTATTACGAGCTGAGTTTTAAGGCATGTGAGAGTTAGATATAGTTTTATAGTAAGTCATGGAGATGAGAGCTTTCCAAGTTTATGTATGTTAATATATGTCCAGAGGAAAGCAGGTAAAATGGCATTTGGTGTGATCCCCCTCCAATGTAAGCACAATCATGCAAGTAATGTTCTTAATTCTTTTATTTAATTCCGTCCCAGCGAAATGCTTCCACTACACACGCATGGTTTCTGCAAATCATGTCCCTACATGCATATTAATAAGTTTCAGAAGGAGACATGGTTGACGTCCAAGTTGCAGATGCCTCGTTAGCCCTGTCCCTGCTGATGCATGTTTGGATGTATTTGGTTTTAAGTTTCCTTCAACAAAGGTGGCTTCCAGCGGCTACACTTGGCAATTTGGAGCATAAAGAAACAAATGAAGGATAAATTATTGGAGTCTCCTTCAGGGAGCCACATTACTCCAATTTGGAGTTCCATAACTTGGAAAACTCTAAACATACAAGTTTTGCAGGTCAAGTCTTGTTTTAGCATTTAATTCTACTGAAAACAGAGAAAACCAGCAGAATCCATACTTATTGATCGTGATTTGGCAAATTTCTGCAGAAAAACAAAACCATTCAATCAATCACAAGTTATTCATCCTGAGTGGGTAAATGATAACGACACTCCCGTAAATAATAGGTAATACATTCAACTATTCAAGGTATGAGCAGCCTTTCATTGAAGCAGTCAAACCATCATTGATGAACATAGAAAAATGGGTACCGTCTATTCTATTATGTTTGATCAAATTTTACTATTTTAATTAAATCTCATCCATATATTTATATAATATTTGTATAAATATGTATTCGCATAAATGTGTAGTTAAAAATAACAGACAGAATTGGAACACACAAAAAAAGACGCACACAAATAGAAATTGATAATAAGTTACTCGTCTTCTCAATGCTAAAATAATTACTCAAAATTATAAATGATCAATTCATCTGATTTTTATCATAAGAGAGAGGCTGATTCCAGATCTGAGTTCGACCAATTCTGAATCATTTTCATTTCTTTGTAATTTAACTAACAAGAAAGAAAAATCAGTATAGTTTCCCACACCTGTTATTACCCATCACCAGCATCCAAGTACGGTACGGTGCCCATAAGTAACAAAAGCCCATATATGGGCTGCGCTGAGCTGAGCTGAGCTGGATCAGACATACAGCAATGGACTCAACCCAATCGATTGCTGTTCTTAGGGTCTAAAGCATTTGGATTTAATCCTCCATTCTCTTCTTCCGCTCCCTGCGCTATGGGGACTCTGAGAATGATAGGCAAGTGTATCACTTGAAACTCAACAATTAACTATTTTAATATCACATCAAAGTAGTCTCTCTAACAATCGTTTCATTTCCATTTTTGGTCTCTCAAAGCAGATGTAGCTGTAAACTTCACAGGTCAGTCAGGCATTTCATCGAACAATTTTGTTCATAACGTTAAAACTCTTCTAACTAATTTCTCTTTTATTTTATGCAGATGGTATGTTCAAAGGAATTTACAACGGCAGGCAACACCATGTAGCCGATATAGCTGCTGTACTAAGACGAGCTTGGAGTGCTGGTGTAGATCGAATCATCGTACGTATTTACACATTGATACCCTTTTTAGCAGTTGTTCATTGTTGGCTTATGAAGAGACACTGATGGGGTCGGTGAAGTTTAAGTGTTGAATGTTATGAGACAATTGTCAGATTGCTTGATGAAAATGTAAAAGGATTTGCTTTGTAAACTTGTGTCAATCTTTTCCTAGTTTTACTTGTAATATCTATTGGTTTATGGATGCAGGTGACTGGTGGATCCCTTGAGGAGTCAAAGGAAGCGCTGGCCATTGCTGAGACAGATGGTTTGTCCATAGTTATTTTTCGTTAGAGCACGATGCATTCTCTTCTCTGTTTTCAGTAGTGTTGAGTAGGGGGTATTGTTTATTCAAAGTAAGTGCTTTGCGCAGGAAGACTTTTCTGTACAGTTGGTGTACACCCCACAAGATGCAAGGTCTGGCGGTTTCTTTCCTAAAGTTTATACTTTTGGAAAATTTAATATGTTGTGTTCCAATTATGGATAATGATGATTTTCTTGGAGGTTGCTATCTCAGTTGAGCTTATTCATTTATCACGTAGGAATTTGAGGAGAGTGGCGATCCAGAAAAATATTTCCAGGCTCTCTTATCATTAGCCAAGGAAGGAATTCAGAAGGGAAAGGTACTTACTAATCTTTCTTCTTCATAAACATGACACTTCACAACCATGATTTTGTCCAAAAAGGTATATTTTAAAGTGTAGAATACCGTCAGTGTAACTAAATGACTTGAGGATTATGACCTTATCTAGTTTGATTTCTCTTCAATTCGATTGCACAAACTCTGTGATCTGTGCTACTGGAAATTGCTGAGTGCTTGTATATGGCACTTGCCAATCAACATCTTTCTCATGAAACAGTTAATGATTGACAAATAATTCTTTTGCTCTCTAAATTCTAACCGTTCTTGGAACAATGTAATGAAAATCACTGTTGTAGTTGTATCATTCTTTTAACTGCTTTACATGAAAAGGTTGTAGCAATTGGTGAGTGTGGACTGGATTATGATAGACTTCACTTTTGCCCATCAGAGATTCAAAAGAAGTAAGCTTTTTTCCAACTGCAATATTTTCTTGAAGCCCCTATACACCCACAGCTTGTTCCCCATATAATCATGTAATGACATTATGCCACTATTACTCGTATTAAAAATGTAGGTATTTTGAGAAGCAGTTTGAATTAGCATCCGAGACAAAACTGCCTATGTTTTTACATATGCGAGCAGCTGCTGAAGATTTCTGTGAAATTGTAGAGCGTAATAAAAATAGGTAACTTTTGTCTACATCATAGACAAGGGACATAATTATGCCTGTTAAAATGCTGCTTTATACCAAGTGTGCCTCATGACTGTTTTGGGTTCCCCTGCAGTCTTATGCATAACTGGTTAGTTGATAACCCACTATCTATGCCTTAAAATACACAAAGTTTTCACTTCAATGCTTTATTTGAAACGTTCGTTATGAGTGTTTGTGCGGGCTGTGCATGATGAAGTGATTTCTCTTCCAATTTCACAGGTTCATTGCTGGTGTGACACATTCATTTACTGATAGTGCAGAAGATCGCGATAAACTTCTTTCATTTAATAATATGTATATAGGTAAAGAGTTACCGCTTGTTCTGGTAGCATTAGTCACTTGTATCTTATTGCATTTTCATCTCGAATTAGTTTAGGGACAAATTACATGGTAGAGGCAGTACCTGTCCCTGAATACTGGCACTTTTAAGAATTACAAAATCAGAAAGAGTTCTAATGAATCTTGTATTTCCTCAATATTTCTTCATTTTACGAGTTTGAAATTGTTATATTTATCAGTGGGATTACTGCAATGTGAGATTTAAACTATAGTGCCTATGTATGATTCGAAGGCTTATTGGTTCTGACTTCGGAGGGAAATTTCTATAAACCTTAAGATTTAAAATCATTATCTATACTAAATAGCTGAAGTTTCAGAGAGTCACTTAGATGAAGATAATGCTTACTTGGAGAACTAAATTTGGTTTGTTACTCTCTCTCTCTTCAAAGCTGCTACGTTTGTAGTTCTTTACTAAAATTTCCTTAGCAGGTGTCAACGGTTGTTCTTTGAGGACAACTGAGAATGTTGACGTTGTAAGGGGTATTCCCATCGAAAGAATGATGATCGAGACAGACTCTCCTTATTGTGAAATTAGGAGCACTCATGCTGGGATTAATTTTGTAAAATCTTTGTGGCCTTCAAAGAAGAAAGAAAAGTATGATCATGAGTTCATCGTCAAAGGCCGCAATGAACCTTGTTTAGTTCGGTAAGTGAATATCTCCTACATGGCTGCTCTAAATTGAGGATCGTATGACAATACGATTAAACTGGGAAAAGTTGAGGTCAAGATTGAAGCTTCTATTCAATTGGCATTGTTTGCAGGCAAGTGCTTGAGGTTGTGGCTGGTTGTAAAGGTGTCAGTGACATAGATCAAATGAGCAGAACCATTTACCATAATACTTGCAAGTAAGCACCTTTCAGAGCTGACTGATTTCAAGCGTGTCTTAAATGAAAAGCTTTTTTCAATTATTTATCTTTAAATGTCTTGAAGTAAATATTTTACTACTGTCTACTATATGAATACCTGAATATTGAATTATAACCTATCAAAGAGCCAGGCTTATAGTTATAGTTACATACTGGATTTCGGCTCGTAATAAAAAAGTAGTTTTAACACACAACCTTGTTTCCCACAGGGTTTTCTTTCCCCACGACTTGGATTCTGCTGCGGATGCTCTTCTTGCTGGTCATCCTGAATCTCGGTGAACTTTTAAGGTAGTTACACTTATCAGGGCATTTTATGGAAATAGCAACGCTTCTACTTTTGAAGCGTTAGTTCGACAGCTCAGGCCCTCTCAGAAAAGTAACATATATTATCGTTATTCATGTCTTGAATAGCTCATTAGCAACCCTTCCCAGAGTTAGTAGTCTACTGGGATTGATGTTCATCACTATGGATAATGTAGAGTAAGTAGTTGTTTCCTGTCAATGAAGAGCTTGAAGTTTTTCATGTGGTGGTTTTAAATAACAAATCTCTCGTATATCTCAATGGTTTAACATGCATTGCCTTGCTGCAATTGAAGTTACAGCCATAACCTTTGCCCTCCAGTCAATTTTTGCCCCTTTTGAAATTACAGAAATCATTCAGTATGAAGCATTTTGAGCGCCTGGGGAAAAAGAACGATCACATGAAGCAAAATCGGGTGGTACATCAGATCTTAAGATATATATACTCAGTATACCTCCATATTTGATTTAGTCTCCCATCACAGCAACAGGACTAAATCAAGAGCCAATGCCAGAGAGCAATTCACTGCTCTCAAGATCACTCTCTGAAGTGGCTTCTGTGGTTGGCGGACGAGCCCTTTCTGCTGCCAAATTCAATCGCAATGGGCGCCCTTCCACCTCCTACTGGTCCAGTAACATACAAAAAGAAAAAGAAAAAGAAAAAGCTTATAAGAAAAGATTGAGTCAAGAAAGGTTCAATCAATGGTCAAGTAAAAACTTTACCTCTCCATTCATAGCATTGATAGCTGCTTCTGCAGCTTCAGCAGTTTGAAAAGAGAGGAAGCCAAAGCCTCTGGATCTTCCAGTATCTTTCTCGTATATGACTTTGGCACTTAAAAGTCCTGGTTGGTCCGCAAAAGCATCTCTAAGACTTTGAGAAGTGACGCCCCACCCAAGGTTTCCTGCATATATCTTATGCGGAGTGTCGGTGAAACCCTGGTAGCTGCTCCTTATCCTTGGCCTCATCACTTCTCTTTCCCCTCCCTTCGGCACTTCTGGGAAGTTCACTCTCACAGTTCGACCTCCAACTTGCTGTCCACCATTACATTACTCGCAATTAAAATTTGACATGGTTGTTCATTTTCTATTAAAAAGCAGACATCTATGACTGATTCAGACATGAACAAATACATTGATGAATGGTAGCTAAGTCCTGTTTCAGAATGCTCTCAAAAATAGAAATATTAAACAAGTTCTTATAACAATGCACTTCTCTTCATGTAAAAATTGAAGACAAGAAAGAAGAGTTACTACTCACCGATCCATTGAACATCTTGATTGCTTCTTTAGCTTCCTCAACACTCCCCATCGTAACAAAACCGAATCCCCTGCTCCTATCCGTAACACGATCATATATAACCTGAACCCCATCTTCACCCACTTAAGAGGCCCGTAAAACAAACATAACTAAACATATCATCAAAATAAAGGAAGAACAAAACCTCGACATTTATGACACGACCCGCCTCCTGAAAAACCTCTGCAAGTTGGTCAGAGTTCATAGAATAAGGCAAGTTTCCCACATACAACTTCCCATCTTCATCTGACACTGTCGGTTTCAGCTCCTCCTCTTCATTCACTCCCTCTTGCTCGTACACTCCAGTTTCGACTTCTGGGTCGTCCTGAAATGAGAAATTTTCATCTTGCGTAGCTTCGGAGTTGTCAACGGTAGAGAGAGTGCAGCGAAAATTTGGGAGAGAGGGAAGAGAAAGGAGGTTGGACTTTTGGTTGTGGAATTTGAGGGGTTTTACAGGTTTACAAAAGGAATTTGACGAGAATTTGGTGGAGACAGAGACTGGTGAGCGAGTGAAGGAGGCGTTAGAGAGTTTAGTGTGCAGCGGAGTGGAAGCGATTGTGGAGGCTGCCATGAGAAGAAGGGGAAGCAGCGAATGTCAGCAAGCAGTAGTTTGGGGAAGATGGAAATGAAGATAATGTGGTGGGTTTAATCGTTTCGGTTAAGTGGATAAGGTTATATACTTCGTTGTTTTTTTATTGGGCTGACTCAATAATTCAGCTAAGCCCATCCCAGTATGACATCTTATGAGGCTCTGCCTCTGCAGGCTGCAGCAGCAGTTCCTTCCGAACAAACAATTACAAACCATATGCATGATTTTGCCGTCAATTCACATGTTAAGAAGCCTTCCTTTCTCCTTTCCTTTTAATTCTGTAAACTTTTCAGTTCTGGGCAAAGTATGGAAACAGGAATGGGGTTCTCTTTGGTTTTTTCATTTGATTAGCGTCCTATTGATAATTTCAAGAGTCTTCCACATGACTCTATAGGACGATCCCAAAGCAAAGCAATGACAATACACAGGATAAGCAACTTTAGCTGATAAGTTAATGATGTCGCTTACTTTTGAACTCAACTGTTTATGTAATTTTAATCTCAAGTGGGATAATTTATATTGTGCTCCATAGAAATCCAAGCCACTGAAATCCTACAGAAACATAACCAAATCTCAACATGGTTTAGGATAACAACGCATGAAGTTCATACCCTCCCTGCGATAATGGGATCACACCCACTTATTTCGTCTAGCTTCACTTTTTACAGTAGTCCATCAGATCTTAACCACTCCATTACAGCAGATCGGTTGAATGGAATGGCAATGCATGAGCCAAGAATGATTTGCCCAACAGCCAAATAGTGAAGTCAATCTTCAAGCCAAAACCCTGTCAACAAAGAAGTTGCAACAAGAGTTTCTTTATTTGGCTGCAGCAAGGATGAATGGGGTTTTAAGTGCAAAGAACTGCACTAACCCCATTTAGTTCCTTGCTAAACTTTGAGGTTGCAGCAATTATCGGCTGCTGCAACCCACTTATTGGACATAACAGTGCCATGTCCAACGTCCATCATGCCAGAGAACAATCGAGCCGATGGTGCAAGATGGTTGATTGGAAAGCGGTCAAGCTGGCCTCGAGAGTACAAAGTGCTAGTCACTTCAAACCCTGAATGGTTAGACCCACTACTGTGAGTTTCCCTAGATAGGTTGAAAGCTCTAATATCTGATTCAAGCACTTCAGAGCTCTGAGAACCAGTTGGCTGAGGAACACGTGTATCACTTTCCTTTTTCTCTGTTCCACCTTTGGCATCATTCGGATTCTTTGTGTTCAGGAAACGACCCCCACATCCTCTTGGTCGGCGCATTGCATGAAGATGGCGTGAATAGTGCATATAAGGCTGTTGGACAGGGAAAAACCCACAATCGTCAGCCATATAATGTCAAGAAGAAGCATTGCATTTTCATGAAGAGAAGATAAACTCTTCATATTGTATGCTATGGAAGTGTGTGAGACATCCATCTTGACAAGTTGCAGCAAAATTGGGAACTCTTTGTATGCATTTTTTGGTGTAAAACAAGCCAAGATTTGCATATGAATCAGAGTTGTAAAATATACGACAAAGAAAGATTTCATTAAAAAGAAAGCACACTAGTAAATCATCGCAATAGTGCAGATACAAAATCTGGGATATCATTTCCATAAACGTATTGAATTAATAACTTTGAACTCAAGGCAACTCATATGGAAGATCATCTTAAGTCTGGTGGTGAAGTCACAGAGAAGATTACATGTTGAAAGAAAATTTCACTTTCCATGTAAGGCAAAAGGAAAGTTTGCCACAGAAAACATGTGAAGGTAAACATTTATTGACATGAATGTTCTGTGGGACAAGACCTGAGGAAGAGTTGAACATGGAATTCCACATAGTTCGATCTTTATAAGATTCGAGACAATGCGTAATGCAGACAGTACTGGATAAAATGCCAAATTAAAGAGATAAATACCTTGCGCGTTTTTATTGCTTTATTCTCCATTACAGCTTTTGCACGGGACTTGCGACGCCTCATGATTCCATGATACTGTTTGGCATTCACAAATATTGGTTCATCACTTGTTGCCATGTTCATTGGCAACATAATGCGCCCCTGTATTTATCACAACTAATTAACTCAGTAAATCACTCCAAAAACAATTTGTAATTGCTCAATTTTCCTACTGCATAGGCAAAGAGGTGATGACGTTACAAGGCAAATGACTCTCTGAAAGAAGGGCTAGAGGCTTGAGCTCAACAATGTCATTAGTATGGATTTAAATAATGTTGCTTCAAATGGATGACACAATAGCAAAAAGTGTACCATCACTAAGTTGCGGTATAGGACAAAATGAGCAGGATACTGACCAAACCCTGAGATCCATAAGTTGGTAGCACCCCATAGTACTGATCCAGATGTGGATACTTTGCACATATCTGCAATAATATTTCACAACAGAAGGCAGTTGACAGTCATCAATCCAAATCTAAACCAATACAAATTGATAGATTGCTGAAAAACTGACCACAGGATGACCAAACCCCAGGTCAAAATGAGTAATACATTCTGGAACGGCTGGTTGAACAAAGATGGATGCCTGAGGAGGTTTTTTTCCGGGGCATGAAGTTTTGCAGTCGCCTGAAAGCAAAATAACCTGTTCAATTAACCAAAACTAATACTGAAAGTGATTTAAAACACCTTGAGGAAGTAAATACTGGAACAGAAGTTCCACTCGTCACGCAGAAATTCTTCTACTTATTTTTACAGAAGAGTATAGTGGTGAAAGAATTAAACTGACACATGTATGCTGATAAAACTCGTATCAAAATTTATACTGTCAATCCTACGAAGGAAGGCGCAGAAGAAGATGAAAAACTTCCACGTTCTTCAAAACATAAGCTCCAAAACAATTCAAAGGCCAAAATACTAGAATAAGGGTACGCAGAAACAGCAAGATTTCAACTTTGGGAATGACTTCTCAAGAAAGAACCAAGAGGTTTTAATTATGTAGACACGTATGGACTTTTAGATGTGAAGAGTTTCAAGAAGAGCTTAGTTTCAGCTTCGTGGTCGTTAAAATGCATGAAACTTGTACTGAAATCACTCCGTCTAACAAAAGGGTTGACTTTCAATCTCTAATGTTGCCGTATGGACTGGTGACTAACATTCCGTTTTTCTACTCCTGATGGCACAACTATTACTTAACATAATCTACGTCGATTAATATTCTTTGATAGGTTGTACGTACATAATTTGCAGTTGGATCTTTTTATCGATTATACAGCCCTGACTAGAAGAAAAAGTAGGTCTACTAGGATGTTTACTACTGAAATCAGTTAAGGACTATCACTGCTTTGCCTCCTGTTCTTTATTCAATAATCCATATCAATCTCTTACCATGTATTAACACAATAAGCATAATTTGATTCAAAGATAATTACAAGTACAAAGTATAATTGAAGATCAGAGGACGGTAAATGGGAATGAGAAGTGAAAGGAGAAGCACGAGTGGCCCTAATTGTAAGCACCTGTTCTTAAGCCCCTTGGTACATGTATTGTGGTGGATGGAAAACTTAGCTTTTCCTACCAGAGAAAATTTAGCTCTATACCACCTACCATTTGACCATAAAATAACCCTTGGTGAAGAGCCTGACTCCAATATCCTGATGGTGGTGAAACAGGAAATGATACCAAAAAACTAAGCTCTTTTTAACACAAGGGGGAAGTGTTAACTCTTAAACATACACCCAAATCACAGTACTTTGAAGTCGTAAAAAAAAGCCAGCAAATTGCCATTGAAGATCTATATTACAGAGATCAACTGCTAGATTTGTTATAAATCCACTTGGAAGAAACATGCATGAAGTTTATGATATGCATATGTATGTGTGTGTGTCTATTTACAAATATATTCTAGTTAGCAGAAGAAGAGACTACTAACCAGGAAAGATAGTGAAGGGTGTAGTGGAATCCCTTTCCAGCTCAAGCTCTCTGCTTCGCCCATCCAACTTGGAGGGAACCGTGACTTCTTGTTCAACGGTTGGTTTGCCCATTGATGTGGTTTTCGACTGTCGACACGTTTCTCCATGAACAGATTGAGATCCAACTACAGTACTCCACCAAGGTACTGAAGAGGACATCGGCGCAATTGGGTTGTGGACAATCCCTTCATGTTCTTTAAAGAACAAAGTTTTCATAGCCATTGGAGCACACCCCAAACTGATCTAAAATATTGATACTTCTCAGCGGTTTTTGTCTTGACAGTTCAAACAGATTTCTGCAATTGGAAGAGAAGAGATACTATTATTGACAATTTACTTGAAGAAGAAAGTGTATTTAATAGAATCTTCTTTGTTGGAAAACAAGATATCTCCAAGAAGAAGATAGAAAAAGAGTAACAGCTATTCCTGAAAGAGTTACAAAGGGGATTGAAAAGCTTCCTGATAAAAGAAAAGGCAATAGAATTAAAGATCGTACAGAAAGAACAGGTTTATCAGAAATCTTAAAACAACCATCTGGCAAGATACATATACAACAGGAAGAATTAAACAGAAAAAAGAAATGGGAGAAGACACGTACATGCCACCCCAGTTGCTAAGCAGAAAACTGAAGTTGAAAGGAAACAAAAAATCAAGTGACAGGTAAATGACAGACAAGAGCATAGATGAGAGTGAAGAAAACAAGACAGTGGGTGCAAAAGCTAAGATCAAGCACCAAAAAGGATACAGATGAAAGGAAAAGACTAAAAGAGAAAGTGTAAGGAACTGAACAAGAAACTCACATAAAAGTGTCAGAACAAGCAGGTTTCAAGTTCCTAGAGAGAAACTAGAGGAACCCCATTACTTTGGGAGCATGTCTGTACAACTGAAGCAAATAACAGAGAGAAGAAAGCGAGAAAACCTACAGAGAAGAGGAGGGTAAAGATAAATAATGCACCAGAGAACTGAGTAACCAATGGCCTTTAGTTTTCATGCAGAGCAGAGTTATGCACTGTATGCAATAACTTAGTATAAAAACATATTCCCAGGAAAAATGGGCCTCTCATTGCCTACTTTGTTTATATTCTATGTCCCTAAGTACTGGGGCCAGTGGCTTCGGATCCTAAATTTGAACCAAGTTGGATGCCAACACCTGTCTTCCTGTGCCTGTCTTCTATATTTAGCAACATTTAACTGTCAACTGTATACCCCAAGTGTAGAAGTAGGTTACAAATGGAAAGTTGTGTAGTATGACTGGTTTATATTATGGTTCCGGTTAATTGATAGCTTAAAATGTAAGTGAAGTGCACTAGATTCTGGGCTTGAGAACTCGTGATGAAGATACCCCACATCTGCTTATGTTACATTCTATTAAACCGGTAGCCTTTGGTAAAAATAATTGAAGAAAAATATTTATATTAGCGTAGAAGGGCAATTTAGGTAATACAAATAAAAGAAAAATACACCCAAGATTGCTTCTGTGACTATTTCGTTTGATGTAACACATTAAGGTTTTCCACAATTCAAACGTGTCGCTATTTATACCTAAACTTTCCCAACACGGGACGGGACATAAGACTTATGATGGAGTAAGTGTTTTGTGTCCAGTAATTTAATTGGTTTTCTAGAGGACATTGCTGTTCTAGTTGTTGGCACCGAATATGGTGAAATGACATAATCAAGGAGGACTAGTAATTTGTTTGACCGAGGAATGAATAATATATTTTTGTGTGTTTGTACAATCGAGGGTACACACATATATATGTACACAGCCGGAATGCTAAACTAAGAAACATAATAAACGTAATACATGATTTAGAGTTATATTAAGACTTTACAGCTACATGCACATATTACAGCTCATACATTTGATATCTGATAAGTGCTTAATTGATTATGGAATTATTTCATAATACTTATCGATTATTAACATAAAATTGTTTAAGATACTCATTTTATCTCATATGTAATTTTTGCCATAATTTAGAAGCAAAAAGGTTAAAGTAAGTCGGAGCTCTTTATTTTGGTCATTTTTTTATGATTAATTTTTAGTTGTCTTTATGGAACAAGAAGAAGAAAATTAAAAGACAAGAAATATAGAAACATAAAGAAGAAGAACGCGGGCTACATGGATTATGCATGGTATTAATTTAATTAATGGACAATCATGCTCACGGCTGCAGTAGGTGGATAAAGTACCAAAACGTAGGCAAAGAAGCAAGAAAAGAGCAACTATGAAGCAAAATGACGTTGTTGGGACCCGTTGCCGGAACCTAATCTCTTGTGAATATCATAAGACTTGAGCGTATCTTTACTACATCATTCTCTTTAATACATTACATACAAATAATTTTCATTATTTACATTTCAATACTCTCAAAACAAAAGAGTTTTACAGAGCAATAATGGCATTTCAAGCCACCTTACAACATAATCCGAAATCTTAAAATACAACATAAGCAAATTTGAAGTGACGCTTTGGCTCTCTTTCACTCTATCTCTTGCTCATCACCTGGAGGTAGGGACAGGAGGAGGTGAGCTTGAAAACTCGTAGGTAACAATTTATAATAAAAGATAAACAAAAACTATTGAAAATGTTCACTTGTCATAGAAAATTTTTACATGGTTCATAAAACACATGCTTCTTAGGCTTTCAGCCAAAATTCACAATTGTAAAACATGGATGCATCACTCTTGTCATGAACACATAAGCATATCAAAATGGTTTCAGTAAGTCCAAAATATGACGCACTACACATTTCCAATGAAATGGTCCTGTGTGGGCGGAAATTCTTGAGGGAGTCCTTGTGGGAGCTCTATGTCATTAGCAGGCAGGCGAAAGAAACCTATACTTGGTTCAACGTGCACGTGACGGTTCTTGAGGGACTACCACAAACTCACATAACGCATAGGTTTCAAAATCTTGTAAACTTGTGTTTCCCAAAATGGTACTTCTTGAAAACTTGAGTTTCATATACTTGATATATATCTTGAAAACCATTCTCAAAAACATGATTTCATGTACATGCGATCTTTTCAAAAGGAAATCACTTTTATAAATCATCACACAACTCATGTAACAAGCACATAGCAAATTTCATAGAACATTCATGGACAATAAATGCAGTACTTATGATGTAATTGGAAATCAAAAATTTCTTTGATTTAAGAAAACAGTAGTGGCTTATTTACTCTATTATAAACATGTACCCACCTGGTTTCCTTGCTTATAGGCTTGCTTAGAATGTCTCTTCTCTTTGCAAACAACCTGACGTATCTAAGGCTCTTTCCTATTGTATCTTTAATATGTGCTTTGTGAGCTAATCTAACTGAAATAGGTCTCTTTGATCCCTTGGGTTATTTACCAAATGAAGTGATCCTTGGCTCAAATGCAAGCTCTTCTCTTCCTATACCTTTTTCTCTTCTTGAACAACCTCAAAATCGAGATAGACTAAGGAATTTGAAACCCTAGCTTGTTTTCTCTTCTTTCCCTCATTCTCTTCTTTTCTTTGTATTTCTCTCTCCTTTTCATAACATGCTCTCTTTCTCTTTCTTTCTCCTTTCATTATTCTCTTCTGCTTATCCCTTCCTTCACATTTTCCTTCTTCATTTATAAGCAAGACAACACTTCTTCTTCAAATTATGCCCTTAATGATTGAGAAATGTCCTATTTGTCTTTCCATTTAAGCCTTATGTCTTTTATACTTAACTGTCTTGCCAAAACAACCTTGAACATTCTGACATAACACTTTATTCTAGAAGAATCTTCTCTATTGTATTACGTTTCTAAGGACACAAAAATCATTCAATTCGGCTCAGTGATTCGAAAGATACACTTCAAACATTTTTGGATTGCTCTTTTCCAAATTAGTATACTATACACAACTTCTATCTAAAATTTAAACATTTTAGAAACTGAATTAGATTTTAACTTCTGTGTACCATTTGTAGCACCATGTCTCTAGTTTATCTTGAAACTAGAATTATCTCATTCGGAGCTCTACCGATCCAGAAATCATCAAAACACTGAAACATGTTCAGTAAAATATCTAATTCCTTCTCTTTTCAAAACAACACCCTTACTTGTTTCAATCCATCTTTTTCACATTAATACCAAAAGCTCTCAAAATCTATAGAGGGATAGACAAATGGGTTAAGAAAACTAGTGATTCAAGAATCACTTCATTTGGAGGGCGAATAATAAAATTATGGCCAGAAGAATCAAATAAGATTTTGGTCCTCAATTATATTGAACTTATCGCAGGATAAGGGCAAAACTTTCACTAGAGATGTTGGGCTAGGATCATATTAAGACGATTTCAAAGAGAAATTTTGAGATCTACAACTTTAAAGAAGACCTTAAGGTCAGATTTTATCATCGGAAGGGTCAAAATGGATCAGATAATAGGATTAGACTAAATTAACTGAAAAAGCAAAAGAATGGAAAAAGATAGAAGAAGTGGAAAAATTGCTATAACTTTCCCTACAG
>JAOSBK010000005.1:39829884-39853673 GCA_027568895.1 Erythroxylum shatona | reverse complement strand
GCTAAAAAGAAACAGATCGTCTGTTTCCCCTATTCTATTCCACTTTGTTCCAAAACCCTTTCATCCATCTATTTCTCTAACTAATGAAACAAATATAGAATGTAGCAACAGCACTTTACAAGAAACGTCAAAAGACCCATAATTCCGGAAGAAAAAGAGGGAAAAAAGCATTACTTACAAACTCAAAAAACCCAGTTCAAGAATCTCTCGCTACATCGACATGTACTTTGAAAACAATGGACGGCCACTTGGAACTATCTCAAAATGCAGAAAAATTCAAACTTTTTTTTTCGGCAATCTAATATAGGGGGGAAAACCCAAACAAGCTATTATCTTTGATTACCTTGCTTTCACTGTTTCAGTTGACTCCAGAGGTACCGATGCTTCCAGATTAGTTCCAGAAAGAGCCAGATCTATTGTAACAATTCCAGCAGGAAATGAGGCATACAATGTCTAGAAACCATAACATGGCAAGCCAAATCAGTAAGATGGCAGTGAGGATCGACTACCTAGAGTCACAAATGGAAGCGGAGAAATCATACCAACCCTAAGTTTACCCAATTGATGTTAGTGCGGAAACCTTACAAAATGATGAGGAGCTGGAGAATTTGGAGAGCACTATTCAAGGAATTGCTTGCGTGGAAGAAGTTGAGGAGGAGCTCGAAGTAGAAAAAGATACATCTTTTAACTCGAAGGTAAAAATTGCATTCATAATTATTGTTGAAATTGACTCTTTACCTTTACCTAGCATATTAGAGGAATTAAATGAAGAAAAAAAAGGCAAAGAGACGATCGAAATATTTCTTCGGTGTATGAACACAGTCAAGATTGAAAATCTGAGGATAAAGAAGACGCTGAATAGGGATTATGATTAACTAAGACCCTATCTGGAATAACCTCGCGTGGAAGTGGCACTAACTGTAATACCTGAAAATCAAAATTTTGTTACATGAGGGGAAGAAGAAGTCGAGCCAGCGACCCTAAACCAAGACACATCTCAATTCTTTCTCTTATGAATTGATTATGTTATCCTCTATGATAATAATTTTCGAATCACAATATTCAATTTAAAAAGTGGATTGTGATGAAGAAGAGTAGCATTGATAGACTCAAATTCAGAATAAAGTGTCATAAGAAGATGCCACATATGTTAGCAATCACAAAGGTCCATATAAAGAAGTTTAAAAGAGAGTCAGGTCATCTAGGATCATAGTTAACTAATTGATCCCATAGAGCTTGGCACTCAAACACATTGTTGTGAATAGTTTGGCCCGAATATTATTGCATACGAAACAAACATCGATAAAACTTAAATTAGTGAACATAATTATAAACAAAGTAAATAATTTTTAGAAGATTTCATACCTCCTTAGTAGTACGAAAGCAACAAAATTCTCCTTTGATCCTAAAAAGACATTTATTACAAAACGAGGTCAAGATTTGATGATTTTTACTATCCCATTTTTTAGTCGTTTGACAAATTTAATTTCACCTTCATCATTCCTTTTTTGTAGTTTTAGGATTGATAACAATAGAGACATAACTAACATGATAAGAGAGAGTAGAATGATGTAAAATAGAAGACGTGAAAGAAAAATTAATATGGTGACACAAATGGCGACAAAACAAATGGCTATATGGAAGCCAAACTTGAATTTTTTTTTGTGTCACCATTTTAATAAAACGTCAAAATGATATTTTTTCCATTACTTATTAGCCTCGAGCTGAGGCTGGTTGGGTCGTATTACCATCCTAAATGTGGAGTAGATGGCTTAGGTGAAATAAATGGTGAGAATAAATAAAATGTAGACTCTGATTGGAATATTGTATAACACCAAAAAAAATCACATAACAAATGGTGACAATATACACCAACATATGGCAATTGACTGACGTAAGACAAATGACAAAACTATAACAAGCTAAGTTATGTGAAACAGGTGGTGGAAATGGTTGGTTATAAATATAACCAAGCCACTAAAGAAAACAAATAGTTGAAAAATACTCAATTATAAATTTGTATAATAAGAGTAATATATTTATATATATGTTTGAACAATGGAGAGTACACATACAGACACACACACAAACACTCTCTCTCTCTCTCTCTCTCTCTCTCTCTCTCACACACACACACACACACACACACGAGGTGAAAATGCTTAACTAGGAAACATAATAAACCTGATATTGATTTTGGGATAAAACTAATGATGTCTTTAACTTGATAAATATGTACTTATATTACAACTTATATATTTAATATTATTAATGCTTTTAGTATGAACTATTTATTAATTTTGTTAATGAAGCATAGTTTGAATGTAAGTGTTTGGTGAAGTTTCTAAGTTATATAGAAATGAAATACGTATCTGAGTTACCTATAATGTAGATGAGCAAAGATTTATAAGTTTCTCTTTATATGTGATGACTCTATGTAGTTGTATGGAGAATCCTAAGATAGAGGTACAATTGTAAATAAGAATAAAATTTGAAAAACTCAAAAAAATTTAATATATAACAAAAATATGTTAAACATTATGAGTTTGCAGTTTATAAAAGAGAAGGAGAAATTGAAAATGAGAGTTTAGGAGTAGAACATAGCTTTGCATCAAGGTTAATTACATAAATTTCAAGAGATATATAAATTGAAACCAATGACAAATAGAAGAATTAGTTGCAAAGCTTATATTTTTATGTGGTTAAGGGTATTCAGAGTGTGATAAATTTTGAAGATATGTATAACCATGATATGATTCCCAGTTAGATAAGGCTTATAAACAACATCAATTTATGGATAGCCAAATAAATGTAGGTTAGAATCAAGTAATAGTTATGAAATAAGGCTAAGTAAAAGCATATGTTCTATTATTACTAGAGTAAGGGTATGATAAAATGACATGTTTATGAAATAATTGGTTAAATCATATAGACCTGTTGAGATGAATGGGATTGAAAGAAGGAGATGCAAAATTAATTTATAAGAAGTTCATTTGAATAAAAGAAAATGACAATGTATTTTTTTATGGTATTAATTTTGATAAGGACAAAAGGCTAAGAATTATTTTTTAAGAAATGTGAGAAGTTGGCAACTTATGTTGAACTTGGTATTGTGGATAGATTTGATACCACATTTTTGTTAACAAATACTAAATCTTGTTTTCTCATTTTCTCGAGGTTAATCATTATAAAAATAAATATCGGTTGGTTATGCAGTTTGGGAGATGAAACAATGATAGTTTTAGTTGGCTATTTTATACAAAGTTAAGGTGTATGAATGATAAGTATCTTGTAAACATATTGATAGATGAGTGCAAGAGTGCAAGTAACGTGATAGAGTTGATTTTTTAAAGACCTAGACATAAACTTGATTTGTGGAATATATTCTTGACAAATTTGATGCTCATAAGAGTTACAAAAGGTTAAAAAAATTTGAATGTTGTTTATAATATCAACGACACCGAATCTTTTGTGAAAAGTTGAATAAAATAATTTTTGAGTATAACTTAGATAATAACTTAAGTGTTCAATCTCTATATAATCAATGTAAGAAGTAGGTTATAATATATGTTAGGAAAAATTTTTTAACTAGAATAGAAGAATAGATGGTATGGATGCTTACTCCGATGGATATGTGCATGCTCATAATACTATGAGATAATTTGTTGAGAAATACAGGGAAGTATTAAAAGAGAATATTAAGAGGGACATAGAATTTTATTACTTATAATAAAGAGTAGTGTACCCTTGATTTTACAGTTTGATATTAAGAAGGAATTTTAGAAGTCGTATATGAATAGTCTCTTTAATCTTTACAAGATAAACTAACCAGTATTATGTATCATGCGGTGAGCAAAACATGAACATATAAGAATTGTAAGTTGTATAATGTTAAAGAGATCGGTAAAGGTGCATTATTCTTAAAGTATACACAATTGCACAATTGGCTTGCCCTTGGAAGAAAATATAAATACATATTATTTAAACTCAAGGGAATAACATATTAACATATGATTAAATTTATTAAAAAGGGTTAAAGTTGAACTAAAAATGTCTTAAAAGGTGACAAAAGGATGAAGAAAGATGTCATATGAAGATCAGAGTTGATAATATATAGAAGGATAATGGTATAAGTATTGCAAGAATTTTAAAATCAACTTCTATAAGGCCTTTAATGTTATTATTTAGAGCCAATATAAGTCTTATTACATATTAGTATAAAGCCAGTGAAAAAATTATCTAGTGTAACTAAGACTAACTTAAGGTGAGTTGATGATAGTTGTATTAAAAACTCAACTGATACATGTTTGATGGACAAATATGGTGGCATGATAGTAACTAGTACAACTAATAGTAGCTTAAACGACCTATTAGTCTCAAATATTTTTGGGAGACTAAAAACTAAAAAGTTACAAATTTGTGTAAAAGATGCACAAAAGAAGAGGCAAAAAAGAATGAAGGTTAGATATTAAAAATCTATTTAACAACATTATTTTCACATACTAAATTGTAATTTAATTAAATTTGTGGATGATAATATCATATAATTTGAAATGAATTGTTTCTGATTTAATTGTTTGATTATCGTTGGCTATGTCTAATGAAGACTAAGGAAGGATTTAATTCCACGTGACAATGACTTTAAACCAGAGGTTTGGGAGTATGAATGTTGATTATGTTCCTTAGAATTAGCAGGCGCATTTTATTATATGTTTTGGATTAGTATGTACATGTTATGATTGTTTTAATTATACAAACCATGAAATGCTTAAAGTATTAGAAAAAAATAGTATATAATATAAATGTATTATCAATATTTGAATAAGTGGTAGACTATACTTTTACTAATTTATATTCAATTTTATTTCATATGAATAATTAGAGAAGTGTAATCTGGAAAAAATGAACGAAGGCAAGTTGCCTTTTTTGAATTATTCGAGGGAAAATAAAAAGAAAAAGTTCCAATCAACCATTAAAAATAAGATTTCAAGTCTTCTTCCTTTTGCTTCTTCTTATGGTATTCATCTTCATAGCCTTTTTCTCCTCTATACATGAGATTAACTTATTGTAATGTATGTATATGCTTCTTTTCACTTAAGGCACTTATTAGTTATCAATTTATTTATGGATGGGTTAATGTAGTTTATGTAGTATAGAGACTCATAAGTTAACAAATTAGGATGCAAATTTGGAATTAAAGGACTAAAAATTTTTTTCTTTTGCAAGTTATGATATTACTGAAAGTTAATGAGTATGCAAGTTGTAGATTAAAGGGTGTTTAGCAGTCTCATGGAGATAAATCGAAACATTTTTTTCCAATGGAATTTGAAGGATTATCCACAAAATTCAAATTTCATGTACAATAGTACCAAATGAATCTATTTCCATAAATACCAAAAGCATCTAAATTTTTCTTACAAAAATGTGCACATATGTAAAGACTTAACCATAGTTGAGGTATTATATGTATGATAATTTTCAACTTTTAATATAGAATAATGTTATATTGCATTTCCAGCTTTGAACATAGCATTATAGTTCCTATATTATTTTTCCTTCACAACAACTTTTATAAGTTGAAATCATTATCTATAAATAAGGAATATGTAAGAATAAATTTATTGTTTATTTATTTTGTACTCTTATCAAAACCTTATCACCTTAGGCATTATCATATTTTATGCATACTCATTTTTCTCCATTAAGAACACCAAAAATCCATGTCATCATGTTCCCAGAAAGCTCATAAATTTGATTCTCCATTTTAGTTAAGGTATGGTCATTAAGATTAAACATCTGGGAGAGATAATATCATATGTCCCTCCTAACCTTGAGCTTCTCTGTCACTCTAAATTCACTAAATCCATACTGATAACCCACCTAAATCACTTCAAAATCAGGTTGACATCAATTTGTAAACCATGATCTGAGTAACATCTCATTTGACAGATATATAGAGTTTAAATATCCTCATCAACAAACATAAATTTATATACTTTATTTCCTATCAGCTTTTACTAACTTATGCCGCCAACTTTAGCATCAATCATCACTTTTATGTTTATGATTCAAACCAAATTTGAAAAATATCATCATTAGAAATTTTTTAATATGTATAATCAACTTCTAAGTAGAAAGAATAATTTATGCTTTGAGATTACCTTCCCTTTAGATTTGACCACAATATTATTTCTTTTTTGTGGAGTAAGTTAGTGAGTTCAATATGCCTTACACTTCCTTCATGGAATATGTAACACATACCTCAATCTTATAAATACAATACATAATGTGTTAAAATAAGAAAGTGGTTCATAGGGCAGCAACTTATATCTCAGTTAGTCTACAACCATAAACTTAATGCCCATGACCTTATTGATAAATACCACTGAATAGTTTACAAGGAAGTGATAATTGGGACATACAAAATTCATATATTTATATATGACAGTTGCACTAATATAAATGTGTCAAAACTATTTAACTTCCATACTAAACAAAAAAGAATAACAAAGGACACATATATCATATGCATGAACCATATATATACAATACTTATACATTAAAACCAAATACCTTAACATCACACATTTGATGTAACTAACCTTATGAAAAGCACTCATAATTTAAATGTAATTTTTCACAAATAGAGTCTTAGTTCTACAATTTCATATTGTCATGAATACAACTTCTTCTAAAGTATTAACATATCATGCTCAATATATACAAATGACAACATGGAGTATGATAAATCAAAATTAATCAATGGCAGTAAAGTTATAACATACCTTAATATTACATATATAATACTTATAAACTCAGTAATAAATATTATTAAATAGTCAACAAGGCAATCGCAATTAGGTCATAAATTTCACATGTTTAAATTTTGATGATCACACTAATTCAGATGTGTCAAAACTATTTGACTTCCATGTTAAACAGATAGGAATTTCAAAGGACATACATATATATCAGATAAATAATTCCACTCATATAGTACTTATGCAATTAGAACCAAATACCTCATCATCATGCAACTGATGGGTTAACATTATATGAATTCAATTAAAATATGGATATAATTTTCATAAGTAGAATCATATTTCTACAATTATATGTTATCATAAATACAACAACTTCTAGAATAATAACATTTCATCTCAAAATGTACAAATAGAAAATGGTTATATAGGTTAATAACCTAACTCTTCATTAATCAATAGCTTTGGACTTAGCTTATAAAACATCTCACTTTTATAAATATGACACGTAAGACCTTATTAATACCTTATTAATAAATACCACAAAATAGTATATAAGAAACTCATTATTAGGTCATTAAAAAAATCATATGTTTACATTTGACACTCACATACAATATAAATGCAACAAAAGTATTCAACTTGCATGTTGAACAAATAATGATAACAAAGGACACATGTGTCAGATGCTTCAGCCTTAATCATGTAATTCCTATATAGTCAGGATCAAATACCTCAACATAATGCAACTAAAGGTGATTAGCATTATAAAAAGGAACTTATAATTTGGAATTAATTTTCATAAATAAAGTCTTACTTTTGCAATTTCATATTTTCATGAATACAATTTCTAAAAAATACCATGTCATGCTCAATGCATATGCATAAAAATGTTTTCATGGGCCAATAACCTAAATACTAATCAGTCAATGGCCTTGGACTTAACTTTTACATATCTCACTCTTACAAGTACAATACCCATAACCTTATTAACAAATATCAATGAGAAATACACAAGGAAATCATTACTAGGTCACGAAAAATTTCATATATTTGCATTTGACAATCACTCCAATACGAATGCAATAGAACTAGTTAATTTCCGTATTGAAGAAATAGGAATAACAAAAGAAACATATATCAAATAGGTCAATTATAATCATATAATATTGATCAAATCAAAACAAAATACCCTTCAACGAACAATCCACAATATTAATATTAGGCAAAACATACAAATTACCATTAATCCAATAGCTTCCATAGTCACTACTGCTCAACCTTCATAAAAATGAAAAAGGAAAATAACATCAACTCTTAATTAAACCATAAGCTTTTGGCTCGTAATATTAACAAGAGTCCACACAAGTTGTGCAACCATGACAATACTTAAATAACCTAATGCATTAGTCACCATTATCATAGTTGCCACTGGACACCCTAACGTAACTGTGACAATCCCCACATTATTTTTTATAACCTCAAGTGTACTCAAGTAAAGCACAGTGGTTTAGTTAGAATTATGCCCATTAATGTAGTCCCAAACCCTCAATACAAGCTTTTAAAGCCCTCAATCCTCAAAATCGATTTAACCAAAATTATTTAAGCATTTCCTAATTAATTTTAATAGAACAAAAATAACAATAATTAAGTCTAATTGGTAGTTAAGTTAAAAATTACTCATTTAGTTCTAACATCACCTATATTTCATTGAAATTAGGGATTAGATATAAATAGAGATATTAATAGATATAAAATAGAATTAAATGTAAGACAAAAAAATAAAGTAAAAGCTATTTAGAACTTACCATTTTTAAGGTGTTGATATGAAAAACTAGTTTAAGGATGCTCTTTGACGATTTGTAGAGTTAATACTGCTCATCATGACTAACGATAAAAGGATTCTTTATATGCTTTTTAGGGGTACGTTGTTATCTCATTATTGTCAACAACAAGAAACTTCTATATGTGCCTTTTCATTGATTATAGGAGTTGGATATTGTTAATAGTGAGAAACTTGTCTGTTGACCTTTTATTGGTTGTGAAAGTATGTAGTGATGACTATTGTTAAAGGTAAAAAGTTTCTTTACATACCCTTTTATTGGTGGTCAAATATTACAATCCACATACTACTGTTAAGGGTGGGAAGATGCACCTTTTAAGTACCACCAGGTAAGAAGCTTAATTCAAAGTTGTATAGTTTTATAGTTTTTGGACTAACATCAATAAAATTTCATTTTAACCTTTTTTTGTATACTTTGTTATTGAAGCTCATATGATAACCCATGATTGATAAAAATTGTATATATGATACTGATAACTACTAAAAGTCACTATATTTATGATCATATGGTTAAGTCCTTAACATATATTAGATATTATTAGGAATAGAGGCTCATCATTTTAGAGTGTTTAAATCATAAGAGATATATGACTTTGGGTGAAAAGGTGTCATTAAATAATTATTGAATTAAATACATAACTTTCTTATAGAAGGGACAAACGTTAATGTATTTATTCTTTGAGTGGTATAAAAAATGTAGTTTCTTTCATTAAAACCTTAGATTGACTATTTTTCAAAAGCTGTATATACTTCAAATTCATTTCTAAATAAGGTAAATGCCATTTTTAAATATTTTCTAATAATAAAGGATTAAGGACATTTCATTCCTTCAAGTTTGTAATATTTTTTATTTTATTCTTTTAAAAATTAAATATTGCAATTTAATTCATAAAATTTGTTTCCACATTAAAATTTTTATTGATGTTCGTAATGAAAATATTACAGACATTCGATCTAAGTGCATACATCATTTTCAACTATAACCTCGATTTTATTAGGAGATAATAGCTTTTACAATATCAAACCTCCAAACTATTTAAAATTTTTAGTTAAGTGATTAATTTTTAAAATTCGTAAAAATTGAAGTGAAAATGTTAATTCCATTAATTCTTTATTGCTGCGACTGACAGAACCTCTTTCAACCTAACATCTGAGCATCAACATGAAAATTTTGGGAACACGTGGGCTAAACCATGATCCATGGATTTAACAAAGTAACTCACAGTTTTGAACCCTAATGTTCCTTTTCCTTAGGTGCCTCTGTGTTGTCTGACCAATAAGACCCATGACCCACTTTATGTAAGTCTTCATCTTCGGTCTGCTACCTTATCCTCGTCTTCATTCTTTGTTTATATTTTTTTCCTACCTCATCTTCGTTCTTCTACCTCATCCTTTAATTACGTTTTGATCCTTTGTTCCATCTCTTGGGATAATTTCTCATTTCCCAATTGTGATATTGCTCATCAATTTCAGATTGAACTAGTTCTAATATTGGACTACACGTGAGCAATTTCTGACACATGATATATGAAGGTGAATAGTCTCTTACGTCTTATAGTTTTGGGTTTTATTTGAGAACGAGCCAAACTTGGGGCAGTTTTGTGCGTACTCAGTACACTTGTGACTTAATCTAACAAAATTTGGTTACCATTCTGGTTCTTCATATGTATAGTTGTCTCCATTAGTATGCTAAAAAATCAAGGTCATCAGTATTCTCATTGCTGTTGTCTATACTCTCATTTATTTATTAAGCACGAATTTTACTATGTGGATTATTTTGAAATAAAATTGTTGGGTTGTAGAGATAAGTTACGAGTCAAGTTCATAGGTCATGAGTCAATCAACATAGGTATTATTCCAAATGTCAGGTTAAAAGGGACTCTATTAGCTACGTCAATAAAAAAATAACAAAACTAATATTTTGATATGTAAGAGTTATGAAAAGATAGTTAATTAATTAAATTTTTTTAAAAATAATGAATTATAAGGAGCTTACGTGACATTAATTTTTTTTAATGAACTCCAACCAAGGCATATGAAGGAAACACACTAACATGTCAAGTTGATTTTTAATGTACTATTATGGCCAGGAATGTTTATTTTTTCATTTATATTATATTAGGTTACAGATATTGATTGAGATTTTAACCTTTTCCATGTTGAAAGCTTCCTAGCAAAATATCTTAAATTGGAGTTAATGAACACGTGGAACTTGTCCGCCCCACGCAAAACCAATCTTTCAATCATTCTTACAGCAATAATGGACATCTTTCAAAATGAATCCATCACGCATAAAGAAGTGCGATATAATCAAAGTATGCAATTTTTGATTGCGATGGTTTTGCTAATTATAAACATTTTTACTAGTAAAGATTAAACTGTAATTATTGTTTTTAAAATATATATTAAATCAACATTTATATGTAATAACTTAAATATTTTTACTTCAAGGTAATCTCGAGTGTTCTATTAAATAGTAATAATCATCTTTTTAAAGCAGGTTATAGCCAAAACAAGCGATGAAATTCCATGGAAAAAGAGGTAGTTCATGAGAATTGTTGATCACGAAGTCTCGGCCTTTATGCTTGACTGCAGTCCTAGATAAGTCAACCTCTATGCATAGACCCTCTCCCTTATCATGAACAGGCTTAGTGTCCAAGCACGTTTTGGAATAAAATAGATTGTGTGGTTTTACTTAGTAGGGAGGGATGCTAGCTGCTTGGATGAGCTCACCATTTCCTTTTAATGTGACAAAAGTGAAGTGCACAAGCTTTAATCATTGTCTTAAAGACAACTTTTTCTGGGGACCAAAAACAGGTGTATATTGTGTCAGTATTCTTTCCCTGCCTACATAACCTTTCCTACCCTCCTTTCGGCCTCATCAAGGTTGGCTCAACACGCCAATTATTGTTTGTTCATTGTCAAATTTGGAATCATGACTACGATGATTAACGTATACATCACTGGAAGATATGTTTGTCTGGCGGCTATTATATTCCGTATCTTATGACAGTAGTAATGTAATGCCATCCAAGATGGATGATATATATGATGTGGTTCCTGTCCTTTTTGCTTGCATAATTAATTGTCAGTAGCCAAACACACACAGATTCGTCTTGTATCTTTCATTCAGCAGAGCAAGTTAAATAGATGTTTTTTTTTAATATATATATACATACTTTGGCATATCCAATTACACGTAAATATATATAGAGCAAAATATGTGTACATATGCGCCGGTTAATAATCCAACATTAGTTTCGACTTACAACTTACAAGAATGATAGGATAAAACAAAGACTATAAACTACGAAATACAATATTTAGAACAAATAATATAAACTAGAGACTAAATAGGAATTGCTTTTCTTGCACTTAAGCTTTTTAAGTATCTTACAGTAAATGTTTGGAATCTATACTCATATGCACATGCATGTATACGGTGAAAAGAGGAACGTTTGTTATTAAAAATTCATGCATATTAATGTGGTATAGGTAGGATTTGGAAAATGGATCACCAAATCCTCCAGAAATGGAATGACAAATAAATTTATGATTGTTTTTCATTTGCCTGTCTTTCTTTGAATCCTGCTTATGTCCCATTAAGGTAGGAAAATCCTTAATCTATGATTTGCTGCCTTGTATAAGAATTGTGTCAATGCCTCTAAACCATTAAAACATGGTAAAGGGACATAGATGTGGACGGCTTGTGTTTTATAATCCATTTAGACCGACTTCTTATTTATTTATGACTTAATGATGCTCTTTACAAATGAGTACAAGCATAATAAATTCACGTAATCTCCTGTCCAACGAAAAACACAGGATACTTCAGGGAGGCAACGAGAAATTAGAAAACCGGATTTCTAAGTAGAATCTTTGTTTGAAACATGCACTGACGAAAAAAGTCAACTTATTCTGTGTATAATCGATAATTTAATTTAGAAAATATTAATTTCTATAGAATTGTTCAGAGGTTTAAATTGACTTCGTAACTTTTTTTTAAGAACTTAAACGTTTTTAAAAAATTAAATTTTAAATAAAAATGTACTATTTAAAAAAAAACATGAGCGTTACCTTTCAGATCCGATTGTCATCTCTATTTCTTGTTTGTTACGCCTCCTCCCCCATTAATTTTAGTAAAAACTTTTGATATCTACTGTTTTGTTGTTTATTTAAAGAAGGAAAAAAGTGGGAGGAAAAGATCCCACACTATTCTACCAATGGGATGTGACGTGTAACACGTGTCACAAACCCAATATCTCGTGAAGCCGGCTGGCAAACACTGGGGATCTATACAAGTGGAACTCCTTTGTAGTCTAAAGACTGCAATTTCATGCAAAAGAAAGTAAAGAGGAAAAAAGAAAAGAAAAGGTTGATTGTGCTACCTCCCTGTTTACTTTGCCTTCCAGATCATCAGCAGATGGTGCTAGCTTTTGTTTCCTTTTTCTTTTTAATTCTTTACATGCATGTCTATCAAAAACCACCATTTGGGTTCCTACGGATAAGTCCCAATCCTTCAGTGCTATTTTAAGAATTTTAAATGCGTTTTTTGACCTTTCAATTTTAAATTTGGGATCTTTGTATTAAAAGGCATGGCGTAACGTCCTCTTTCTGTGTGTCCTTATCTCACTTTCAACTCTCGTCGAGACTAAAACAAATGCCTTTTAAGTAAATAATCTCAAAGGGCTTATATATATTCAGTTGAAGTAATTCGACAATTAGTGAAAACGCATTCAGACATTTTATTTCCTTTAATAATTTAGAAAATTCAGAATTATTCAAAATAATCATATTTATTTTTTTTCTGTTAATAAAACTATATTTTAACTTCTTTAAAAGTGAATAGACAAATGGTAGCTGAATTATACATAAGAAATAAACTTTATAATTATGATTGACATTCTTAAGTCTTAACCCAAAAAAAGTTTTTTAAAAAATGATAGAAGGACTGAAGAGAAAAGGGAGAAAGAAGGAGGAGGTTTTAGCACATAATTAATGAAGCAGTTTCTAATTCCTTAATAACTTGCTGCTTTAACATTATCATTTCATAATTAAGCATCGATCTGAATTCTTTTTACTATGGCTTAGAAGCCACACAGGTTCCTATTAAAAATATTTAACATATATTTATGAATTTTAAGACCTTCTAATTACAAGGGGAGAGTCTCTTGTATTTAGCTTTTTGTTGCTTTACCTCAACGAAGATTTATGTTTGGTAAAAATCAGCTTCGGTTAACCTAATTTCTAACTCAATCCTACACTTTTGGTATACGTTATAATTGGATAAATGTCCCGTATGATCAAAAGATTATAAATTCAAATTACGAAATTAGTCTTTTTAAAAGTTGTAAAGAAAAAGTTGTGTATAATTGATATCTCTCTTTTCGACCCTCACTAAGTGCAAAGCTTTGTGCACTAGAGTTTTTGTAGTTGTTGTTTCTGTATAAGAGGGTTTGTTTACATGACTGTGAGAATCATCAAACAAAATCCTATAATCCACATTTTATGTATTTGAGGTTGAATCCATATGTTTGTGAAGGGGCGATAGCATAAATAATCTGTAGAGGCAGAAGAATAAGAATTTGGGCGTTCGATGATGATGACATCTAATTAAGACAAATCACTACTTAAAAGCTATTGTGAACACTTCAACTAATCTCTTTTTTTAATATTTCTTTTGATGGGTTCTGTACAACTGAGGTAGTGCGTTAGTGAGTAAAACTTCATCCAGGGACCAATTAATAAGAAGTGAAATGTTTGTTAACACATCATAATACGAAAGAGAATTAAAAAAAAAATACAACTCAAAGTTCCATTGATTCAAGAAACAGATAACGAATATTGCGTCATTACATAAAACACTAACTTGTGAGCAAAATTAAATTTAACACATCATATAGCAATTTGTGTGAGCCAAGCGGTCGTTCGAATTGCAGATAATTAACTTCAATTATTAATTGAGAAAACCATTGCTTTTGTTAACTTTAAGAGAAACTATAAGCAGAAAGGTATGAAGGGTGGGTTCAATGGAGTTGCCACTAAGTGCAAGTGGATTAGCCGTCCCCTATTCCTTGTCTTAACTAGGTAGTGGTGATTAATTCTATTTTACGTGAAACATGATATTCAATTTAAAGTAGAACATCGCTTCTTAGAATCCTCCCTGTCCTTTTTAATCACAATCAGATTCTCCTTTTTGTGTGTTGTTTATGATTGAATAAGGGACCAAACTAAATTGGGCAGTTCTTAAGAATATGGTAATTCGAACAATGACAAGATTAATGTTAGATTACTCACTAATTAGGTACGGGACAAGTGCAATGACATCTGCACTTAGGTGGAGCTCATTAGCGGTAACTGGAGGCTAGTTAAGCAAACTGCAGTTCCCCATAAAACTCCAAATTACTTGAAATGAAGTCAACGACGGCTGACTAGGGCTCCAACAAGTAACGTCCCAATCACTTTGAGGTTCCTTTTGTCTTTAGTTTAATTACCACCTTTCTTATCCGCTTCCAAGACATAGTTAATGAGGATTGCTGATGTTTACAAACTCCGGTTATAGAGTATCATAGTTATTTCTAATTATGATTTGTGTTTTATTACACTTTTACTTACGAAAAGGATTGAGGAAACACTAACTAATAGTTGAGAGAATTCCAAATACAAATTTCAACCTAATTTAGTACAAATTAGAAAACTATAAAACACATAATGTTTCAACACTGTTAAAACTTGACGCATTTAAGACAACGATAAAGTTACTTATTTTTTGAGGACTAAATGTGTTATTGTTAGCAAATACAATTTTCAAATTCCAATATGGTACCCATAAGAATAAAAGAAAATTTTCTGAAAATTACTCCATTTATCACAACCAATGTTTTAAAAATTGATTTCTCAAAAAAAAGTTTTAAAAATCGGATCAAATTATCAGAAGTTAAACCGACAAAATAAGGAGTTTAAAGTTTAAAATATTCAATCATATATAATTAGACATTCATAAAATCGGTTAAAAATTAAATAAAATTAGAGAACTTGAAATATGATCGAAAGAAATTGTCTTTATCTATATAATAATTTAAAGTTTAATTAACAAAAGATATTATCAAATAAAAATTTATTTATTTATTCTGATTTATAAGTACTTATTAATTTACGAAAATTGACATATTAATTAATAAATTGATTGATTTTTAATAACAAAAATTATTAAAATAAATAAAATCAAAAAATTAGATAATTCATAATTTTAATCATTCACACCTCAAAGCGCCTATTCTCCGCGAAGAAAAACTCAAGGTCCTATTGTCGAAGTACTTTCATTGTTATGGTTTAAAGTCCAAACACAAAACTCAATCTGTTACTGTCAATCCTGCGTGCCTGTTCCTGTCGAGCACAGGCCCATAAGGCCTGGGGATGAAGCTTAGAATGGTCCGACACGGGTTTAATACGTAAGTTGGCATAACGTTCCGCTTAAAAGTTAAAACAAGATTAGAGAAACAAAATTAGAGTTCGCCATTGTACTTGATAAAGAGATTTTAGAATCAAATACAATTATATAAGCGCTTAATAAAGTTAAAAAGTTGCATTTTTCATCGAATATTTATTATTTAGTGTCGTAAATAAACTTGAAGATGAAAAAATAAATAAGTTTACTCTCACGTTTTTAATCTTAAAAAGACAAATGCTACTTAAAAATAAAAAATTATGTAAATTAAGTTAATAATTACGATTAATCACTACATTTTAACCCAATATTTTGCTCTATTTATGATATTTTTTAAAAGATAAATTCTTTGTAATTTTATCAATATTATTAAAATTTGATGTGTTCCAAAAAATTTGTAAAAAAATTCTCATATTTATTCATAATTCTCCAAAAATTTCTATGAAGAAAGACATCATAGAGAATGATTAAAAATAAATAAATTATAAGAATAGTGTGTAAAGATGTGATTACCGTATCAAAACTCGTACCAATTTTAATATTGACATAATATAATATCAGTATCAATATCAATATCAATTAACATTAAATATTATTTAGATAAAATTTTAAAATTATAAATAATCTATTAATTTCATACAATTAAAATTTTGTCTTTTTATTACAGTTCATAATATTTTGAAGGTACAATTTTTGTAAATATCTTTTAACGATCCTAATATTGATCATGATTGGGAAAAAATCATTTTCTTACTTAGCGCAAAAATATTAAGTCTTTATTCTATATAGCTGTAAGGGTGGAAAACTCAAAGCAGAACTAAATTACTTTATTCTATAATGTGTTTGCCAAAAGGAACGAAGAGCAACAAAAATTCTAACTAGTCATAGAATTGATGGAAGTTTCGTAAAGAGGACCAATAAGACAACCCGTATAAGAAGAATTAGAGTTGTAAATTCACACAAATCACCGCACGTGAAAAATACAGTCTCAATCCAAAACAAAAGGCAACACCAACCAACGTGTAATAAAGAGAAGACATACAATGATAAAAGAGGATTCTCGCTGTGAACTGCATGAAAAAAGATCTTCTCATATTTTTCACTTGACTGCAAGTGATGTGCAAGAACATGACCATTTCACATATTAGATCAAACATAGAAAGCATTTTATTACATACTTTTGATAGGTTCTGCTATTACTCTACCTGCATTTTTGGCAGCAATCCTCCGGAATTGACAGCAAAAGCATTCAACATGTTGCCCAGCTCTTGCTTTTATTACATCGACCTATTTATGAAGAAAGCAACATAAATGTAAACATTGTGTAAAGTAAACACCAACAACAATGAGGACTAAAGCCTGAAAGTATCCGCGGACATGAGCCCTTAAAGATTCAAAACCAAAACAGACGATGGTCGGCACTGGCTGCGGGTTAGTGATAAAGGCCGGTGATAATAGGTACAACTGAAATCAGTGACATGCTGGGGATTGAAATTTTGTAGACTTTGGAGAAGCTTAAATTGGAGAGGGGTAGAGAGAGTTTTTTTTTTTTTTTAAATTTAGTCTTCAATTAGAAGGTTACAGTACTAGAAGGTTGCAGTACATCTTGGTACATAAATTCAGTACAAAATAGTACAATTTAGTACTTTTTTGATTGGCTTACATGATTGATGTGGTATGGTATCCAAAATTTGGTTACCAAGGCATACTAGAAGACAGTCAAGCAGTAACAGATTTGAATCTGTGCCTACCCTATCTCTAAATAATCTGTATCTTTCTTATCACAGGACTACTCTCATTCCCTCCCACCCGCTTCTATAATGGCTCTTTCCTTATACGATAAATTTATTAAATATAAATTTTAATTTATAATCACGTGTTACTTTATCAAATTTTAAAATATTTAGTAAAATTTTAATTATTTTCACAAAATAAACTATGATTTTTAAAATTTTATTTATTATCTAATAACATTAATTATGAAAATTATCATATTTTATATTTTAAAAGTAAAACTTATGTATTAATTAATTTTTTATCGTATTAATGGTTACACTTAATGCTAATATTGATTCATTTTTTTAATCATATTGACCTATAAATCTGTGATAATTAATTTTACATGTCTTATTGATTTTTTGAAGACAATATTAATTAATGCGCTCATGAATTTTTATATCTTATATGGTCTAGTAGATATAATACCAATACTACGTAATTTTTTTTTGTCTCACCAATTCTATACATTTAATACTAGTGTTAAATAATTATTATTCTTAGTAACTATTTAAGGTTTATAATCTTTATATTTTAATTAATTTAATGGTAAAATCAATCAAATTTATTATTATAAATATGAATTAAATCAAAATCAAAATATTTATAAATTATTAGTAAAATAAATTAATATTACATATTAATATGATAAATCAATATATTTGATATATATTATTTATATGTTTTGTTTAATTATAAGCACTCCCATTTGTTTGTTCATTTGAAAAATTTTCACCACTTGTATCCTTCATTAGTATTTTTTTTAAAATTAATGAAAGAGATTTTAAGGATATTTTGAGTAAACTGTACAGATTTCTCAAGAATTTTTTGGGACACATAAACTTAAAATTGATGAAACTATAGATAAAATTGTTTGACTCATAAATAGTTTCTTTAAACAAAATAAAATCGTATTATGTTCACTCATATCAAGTGGGAAGAAAAAATGATAGATCTGTCTTTTCTACCATTTAAAAACCAATTTGATTGGAACTTGACATAATCAATTAGATAGAAGTTAGTAAAATTTTAGGATGAGGGACAAATCATCTAAGTTAGTATTATCATTTTGATGTAAAAATAATTAAAACTTGAGTTACTTATTTGTTTGAACATGTGCAGAAATAAGAAAACTTAATGTAATAAATTCAATTTATAAAAGAGGTCAATAAAATTAAAGAATTATAAATTTCTAAAATAGTAGCTATGAATATTACAAATAAAGTCATTCTGACCTCATCAAAGGGGTAGTTCTTCATCTAAGAGCTATTTTACCATATTTTGAATTCAAATTCAAAGGTTTTAATAAATCATATTGCCCTAGATTTAGATCTCTCTTTTACACTTTGTCTAACCATAAATATCATATATGTATTTGATCCTAAAATTATATAATAATATTAATGGAAAGAGTAACCATATTCGTCATTTTTATATTTGGTTTACTTTTTGTCATCTCTATATTTGGTTTCCTTATGAATTTTACTAAATATGCCTTGTATAGTGCTTTTGGACAACCATCTCAACAATTAAGAGATTCATTCTAATAATAAGGAGACTAATACAACTAATTAGCCTCCTATTATCGGAAGGCTCATTATTTTAACTAAGATCATAAAAAATCATTCCATCTTTTTAGTTGAAACTTTTAGCAGGTTTGCAAAAAGTTTTCATTATATAATTAGGTATATCTTTAAAAATGTGACTAATTAATTTAAAAATAAAGTCATTATTAGTAAACTTTATGATAGCAAGTTGTTAAAATGTAAAAAATAATTTCTAAAATAATAGCTATGAATGTTACAAATAAAGTCGGACCTCATCAAAGGGGTAGTTCTTCATCTAAGAGCTATTTTACCATATTTTGAATTCAAATTCAAAGCTTTTAATAAATCATATTGTCCCAAATTTAGAACTCTCTTCGACACTTTGTCTAACTATAAATATCATATAGGTATTTTGATCCTAAAATTATATAATAATATTAATGGAAAGTGCAACCATATTCATCATTTTTATATTTAGTTTACTTTTTGTCATCTCTATATTTGGTTTACTTATAAATTTTACTAAATATGCCTCGTATGGTGCTTTTGGACAACCTTCTCAACAATTATAAGATTCATTCTAAGAATGAGGAGACTAATTGAACTAATTAGCCTTCTATTATCGGAAGGCTCATTACTTTAACTAAATCATACAAAATCATTCCATCTTTTTAGTCGAAACTTTTAGCGGTTTTGAGAAAAAATTTCATTATATAATTAGGTATATCTTTAAAAACATGATTAATTAATTTAAAAAAATAAAGTCATTATTAGTAAACTTTCTGATAGCAAGTTGTTAAAATGTAATATAATCAATCTTGATTAACTTCACTTAATTATATTTCTCATTTATACTCTCCTAACCAATTATTAGTGCGCTTTTTCATGTAAAAGAACAATATATAATTATAAATATTGTAAATTAAACAAAAGAAAATTATTGTTGAAGTGTTGCTAAACTTTTAATCGTTGAGAAATAAATTGTTAATAGGAAAATTATCATGAAAACAACATGAGTCTATGTCGTAATTTTAAAGAAGATTAAAATATTTTTTAATTTTCAAAATAAACATAAAATTTTAAAATCTTTTAATTTGAGCTCTAAAATGAGAAAACCTTTAATAAAATTACGCTCTATCACTTGTATCTGGAGTCAATGATAGTGTGATACTTTTTTCTATTTCTATCTTCCATTCATTTTAGCTACACTTAAATTAATATTAAACTAATTATTTTTAATTTTTTTTATCTATATAAATTTTATTGAATCCTAATTAATATTAATAAAATTTAGTTTAACGTTAATCCTAAAGTTGACGACAACTTGTAGCTTGAACAAAACTAGCTGGAAATATTGGGCAATTTGCTCTCATCTGTTGCATCACCTTTTACACTATATACATTGTTCAAGTATTGCTTTTGGTTTAAAACGCATACATACAGTGAAGCTCTGCCATGTACAGTAACAGGGAGTTATTGCTAAAGTTTTAAGTGTTGGAGAAACAAATGGTTAATAGACGTCATAATTGAAAGAACGAATCTACTACCAACATTAATTACAACCTTTCCCATATAAAATGGCCAACATAAATGCGCGGCACAATTTTCTTAAACCCCAAAATGGGCAATAAAGTGCTGTATCTCTTTACTAAACTTGGCACAAAGGAGTAATAATTCAAGACTACTTATCTTCGTCATCATCTCAAGTTCTACAGTATATAGTCTCGTCTTCTGTAGGCTTAGGCCGCAAAACACTACCCACATGACAAGGAAAAAGGTGAAGCTCGCATTCATAATCGATGATTCTGCGAGAAAAGCTAGCTTGAAGAAAAGGAGAGCAGGATTGTTGAAGAAAGTCCACGAGCTCGCAGTCTTATGTGGTCTTGAAGCAGTTCTTGTCATTTTCAGTCGAAATGAGCAAGAACCAGTGATATGGCCTTCACCCCAAGAAGCACGAGCATGGTTTGTAAGGTTTCGGAGTTTACCAGAATATGAGCGAATGAACAAGGCGACAACTCATGAAAGCTACCTGAGAGAGAGGATAGCCAAGGTTAAGGAGGAAACCATGAGGCTTGAGAAAAAGAAGAAGCAAATGATGTTGGAGTATCTCATGCACCAACTTTATAATAACAATGGACATCGTACGTTAACCACCTCTGAATTGCAAACAACTTCCGCGTTGGTGAAGGAGAAACTACAAGAGCTTGAGAAAAGACGTCGATTCCTTCAACAGCTGTTATCAGCAGGACAAGAACAGCAACAACCCCAACAGTCACAGACACAATTGCCCCTTCCACAAGAACGACCACATGGAAAATCACCTATAGAAATTATGGAGGTTGATGACGCTGACGATTATTTGGGTGATTTAACAACGAGAGATTGGAAACAGTTGATGCTGGAAATGTCAAGACCGATCACTGCCATGGCTGGGCGGCAACAGCTGCAGAGTCTTGGGACATATCAATATGGTGGTGGCGGAAGCTTGACACTTGTTGGGGTGCCTGAAGGATATGTACCGGACAGCAGGATGGACGAATTCAGCATTCCGACAGAGTTGACTCAGGGAACAATACCCGAAACATCGGTCGAGTACGGACAGGTTCAAGCTCACGCAAGCGATTTTATTATTCCGGGGAACAGCAGGGGCGGGAATGACGGTGGCGCTGTGGCTGGGGTTGCTGGCTCAGATGACTATAACATTGGTCAGACCGGACATTTTTCTAGTGAAAATGAGGATGCTGAAATGTCATATAACATCAACAAGCAAAACCCCTTTAACCTTTTTAGATGAGGACGACATCATTATGTTCATCGTCATCGTCATTATCATAATAATAATAATAATAATAATAATAATAATAATAATAATAATGCCAACATCCTTTGTCTCTCTCTTTTTTTAAATCTTTACACATTTTGAATAAAATAGAAATAACCTATTTTATTTTAGTTTCTATTAATTTTCATATTTATATGTTATTGAATTCTCTATGTCCAAAAGGCATAATTAGCCCTTAAGGTTTTTACGAATATACAAAATAGACCCTAACGTTTTAGAGTATTCATATTGAATCATAAAGTTTATTAGATATTTACATAAGACCCCAAGGTTTAGAAACCGTTCAAATTGGGCCTCGAGCACTGATATTGTAAAGGCACTGCCAATCATCTGCTTACATGGCCCTTAAATGCTAACATCGTTTTCTTGTTATTTTCATTTTTGTAGATGCGGGACCTATCGTTGCCGACATGGCATAATGGTGGGTCCCACCTTATGTCCAAAAATGTTGCATCTAGACAGAAACGCTGCGTTTTTCACAAGCGATATGTAGCCTTCCTCTTCCCAAGCGCACCATTTGTCCTCTTCCTCTTCCAACATCCTTGATCCCTCTTACTCATAGACATCACCACGCTTCAATCTTCACGCTCTTCTCGCATCTTCTTTAGATACAATCCTATTTTCCTCTTCCCTAATCCCTAATCTCCCATTTTTTCCAACACATCCTCATCCCTCATCCCGCACATCTTCCGTCTTCTTCATTGTATGTTCTTCCTCAGACGACATTTTATCATGGTAGGTCATTGTTATTTGCATTTTATGTTTTTTGTGTTCTCCTAAATCTATCTATTTATGTCCATTGTTGTCTGCCTCATCGTGATTTTTTTGCTTTTTTAATATTATATGTTGCCTTGTCTGTCTCCATTTATTGTCGATAAATGTACACCAACTATTTTTCACTATCAACCTTTTATGTTTTGTTTCTTGTTATTCCTATTATTCTTTGAAGTTGTACTCAACATTAACTGCTGTTATGAGCATCATTATCAATTATTATTCTTTGTTTATATTCCTTGCATTGTCTTATATTTGGGTTTGTCCAATGATAAATGCTTGATTATATGGACAACTGAAGGATTCACTTAGTGTAGGAGAGTGAGAACAAAAGCTCATTCTATTGGGGGTCATAGTATAACTTTTTATCGTGTATGAGAAGCAACAGTTTCTTAATTACTTGCAAGACTGGTCGAACTTGCTCATATGATATGTCTGCTAAGATGAAATGATATTGTTTGAAAGCATTTTTCATATATGCAATGTTTTAAAAACCGAACCAAAAATTAAACCGGTCAAAGAAAAAGTTTAAGGTTTAAAGATTCAATCAGTATTAAACTGCTATAAAGCTGGTATATAATAAATAAGAAGTAAAAATTATAAGAATAAGCAAAAATATAGTATAAAATAAAATACCTTATTAAAATGAAAATGCACTAATAATGTCTATTAATATATAATTGACTAATAATAAATCTTATAATTTAAATTAATATTGAATCTAACATATAATAATAATAATAATAATAATAATAATAATAATAATAATAATAATAATAATAATAATAATAATAATAAT
>JAOSBK010000005.1:39809751-39819852 GCA_027568895.1 Erythroxylum shatona | reverse complement strand
GAGAGTGTAGAGTCCACTAATAAGAATTGGGCTTGGGTCAACCATTGTCCAAATAACTAGAACTAGTTGTTTGGATAGTTGACCATTACCACTTATAAACCCTTTAATATTTTCATGTTTAGTCAATATGAGATATTCTAACACTCCCACTCAAGTGCAACTAGGATTGGACATCCAGTTGTCACTTGAAATATACACAGTGGTAATCGGACTGGACCGTTTCTATCCACTCTATTGAATTTTTTAATATGAAAGAGTGTAGAGTTCACTAACAAGAATTGAGCTTGGGTCAACAATTGTCCAAATAACTAGAACTAGTTGTTTGAATAGTTGATCATTACCACTTATAAACCTTTTAATATTTTCATGTTTAGTCAATATGAGATACTCTAGTACTCCCCCTCAAGTGCAACTGGGACTGAACATCCAGTTGTCACTTGAAATATACGCAGTGGTAATCGGACCGCGCCGTTGGAACTGGACATCTAGACGGACAATCAGAAAATTAATAATTCGGACCAAACCTACTTTAATACCATATTGAATTTTTAATATGTTCAGAGTGTAGAATCTACTAACAAGAATTGGATTTGGGTCAACCATTGTTCAAATAACTAGAACTAATTGTTTAGATAGTTGATCCTTTTCACTTATAAATCCTTTAACATTTTTATGTTTAATCAATATGGGATATTCTAACACACTCAATTCAGCTCCTACTAGCATCAACTGTTTATGAACGTTGGTGCAAGACAATTGCAAAAAGAAATTAACTGATGAGCGTTGCTTTATGTTTGATTGTTTCACAACGGACAAATTACAATTTAAAGTTGAGCATTTCTGACCCCAAAGCAAAATGCAATCCTGCGTTTGAATTCTATCACTGGCATCCCTATTCCATTTCATAGGTCATATAAGGAGTTAAAAAGTTTCTTTTCGTCCAACGAGTTGGGGAACACTTAAGGTATTGTATCAAAAAAGTTTTATCTTTGCTATTTGATCTTTTAAATGCAATAAACAAATCTTTAAAGGTTTTCCAAAACTTTATTTCTATTTTGAAAGTGGAACAAAGATTTAGAAGAATTAAATTATTTCATTTTGGGTCATATATGACAAACTTGTATTATGTAAAAATTTATCATAGAGTTCAAAAGTTACTTTCCTAACTAAAAAAGTACCAACTAAAATGCATGTACAGAAATTTGACTAGTAGAGTTTTATCCATCAACCAATGAAGAGAAACTAGATCTACTACTATCTCTTGATGTTGACTTGCAAAACTAGATCTACAGTAGACAAAAGTTGAATTCCTTGATGACAAGTTGTTCTTCGTTATTTTCAAATTTTTTCAGTTATGAAAGATGCGTTGTGAATTTCAAATAATTAGGCTACATGACATTTGAAGTTTAGGAAGGATACTCTGGCTCTGGGTGGCCTTGAGCAGGAAAGCATGGGCTGCTGGCCTTAACCGACAAGTATTGGAAGAACGACTTTTCTAGGCATGAGCATATTAACGACGCAACTTGTCAAATCTAACCATTGCCCTGTCCCTTTGTTACTGACAAGCGTCGTCCTATCTACACTTGAATCGATGTTTTGAAATTGTATGTAAATGCACCACAAAGTCTCAGTTGAAACTAGTTCGAATTGCCTATTAGTCATCCCTATTGAAGGACTATTAGTCGTTAGTGTAGGTGTTGAATACTGGTGCGATAATTTGATGTTTTATTCTTTTTTTTTTACAAGAAATGGATAAAAATTAATTAATATAGTAAACCACTGTAAGTAAAAACATCATGTCCATTTACTCCATTCAGAATCTTCCATTGGTAGACCAGCCGGTGACTTTATCTTAATACAATTAAACATTTTATTCTCAACAAGAACAGAGTCACATTTTCAGTAATGTTATCAACAAGAACAGAGTCACATTTTCAGTCTAACATGTATAAGATTTTTACCAGAACGTTTTTTAAAAAAAACATTTTATAAATCAGTTATGAACTGACGGAATCTCAAAATTTTGTAAATAACTAACTTGGATGCTAAAATCTTTCAAAAACTGGAGTTCAGACTTGAGAATTCAGGTTTTCAAATTCAGATAACTCTAAATTTCAGAACGTTTTTATTTCTTGAGCTAAGCAGTGCTGAGTTTTATGGCAAATTGATGAAAATAACAATTATTTTCAGTGAACCAGAAACCTTAAACATCAACTGTGTTGAAGAACGTAAATCGCACCTGCTTCATGCACTCTCGTACACGACAGTAATTTTTACCTGAGCCAATATAAACCAACTTGCTCATCCTTCCAACAACAATACCTAAATAAGTAATACATGCATTTTTCTTCACTCGCATTAGCGTCCATTTAACTCCTGGCGCTAGCTAAAACCATCGGATTCATTTTCTACAGAGTTTTCCATACAACCACTCCTACATAACAGATTATGGAACAAAGTGACAGCAGCCACCGAGAGAGAATCAGAAGTCAGTCTTTCAGAAAATTTTTGGGAACGAGGCTGACCCTTATATATATATTTTAAACATAAGTAGGATTAATATAACCTGACAGAAACTTGTTACGTCAAATTGAGGAGTAGATGACATCGTTTATGAAACAATAACCAAGGACCAATGAACTTGTAGACAACAAAAGTTACAGTTCTAGCCCAATCAAGTGGAAATGGCAAAATCTGTATCATATAGTCAAATATATATATAACTTTACACCCAATAACTGTAGAAGGATACAACAAGAAGAAATTATAGGTCTGCACCATTGGGAAAACTCAGAAGGAAGAGATCACAACATACATGGAAGAACAGGAATAATTAAAAGATTTTGCTATACTGACTCGTCAGAGAGTCCCTGAGATTTGCATAAAGGTTATAAAGAGAGTACTGTCGAAGGTTCTCTATTTCATACCATGAGTTGAAAACTGAAAGGTGTTTATCCGTGCCGGAAAATGCTAATTGTATCCCAAGACTGCAATCCACAGAGCCTCCATGGTTTTTGCAGTTGGATGTTCTGAATGCACAATCCTGATTGTTAAGACAGACAAAGCTAGAGGAGCTTCCTGAGCATTTAGCACACCCATCCCTTTTCCAGTACAAATTTTGTAGCCTGCCCTTCTTGAACTCAAGCACCTGTATCAAAACAATATTAAATTTACTGGATTTGTGAGGCCAGGTAAAGACATAATCATGGAGTATGGATCTTCTTTTACCAGCGTAAAGCTTGTTACTGTGTATGTAGTGTTTGCAACGAATGTAGGGATAGACCTAGCAGCATATTTTCGACCAGCAAATGCAACCATATATCCACCATAACTGTCCTGCAAAGCACAAGAAGTTCACAAAATCTCAATCACAGCCATCAATTATGCACACAAAAATCCAGTCAATTGAGCAGTTCTCAAGTAGAGCTTGGCAGATGATATGTGACAATGACATCAGATTTAGGACAATGAACACATTTCAGCTTTATTCAAAGTGCTTGAAACTGGGAGGTCCCTAATTACACTGATGTTATGTTCAACCTAAATATCAGGATCCAAGCTCCACAAAAGTCAACTGTCATACAAGGAACCTTTAACAAGCAAAAACTAGCCTTCCATTCCAATTTGACAAACAGGGTTCATATTAACCAAGAAACGGAAAGAAAAAATTTTGAAAGCTAACAAAATGTAGCAAACAATGACTCGTTGACTCCTGGAAGACTTATTTGACCAGACTAGTTACATCCTTGTTCAAATATAAGTCTTCAAAGATTAAATTCCTTTACTGGGGGAACTTAGTTTCTTTATTCTATCTGTAGAATATAGTAAAAGTGAGCAGAAGTTCCTGAAAGCCTACAACTCATCTGTCAAACTTGCAAGACAGTCAACAAATCAAGTTCAACATTTCACTCTAAAACTTCAACAAGAAAAGAAGTTTCCCCAAATATGTCCTCTAACAATTCTAAATTATGATGGTCCTCTATTACAACGTTAAGAAATGGGAAACTAAGTTAAAACTTTTGAAGGCGATCTTCAGAATTTAAGCAATTAGACACGCGATCTTCAGAATTTAAGCAATTAGACACCGAACAACAAATTCAACCATAATACATAGGCACTGAGAAAAAGAACTGGGAAACTAAGTTAAAATTTTTGTCGATGATCTTCAGAATTTAAGCAATTAGACACCGAGCAACAAGTTCAACCATAATATATAGGCACTGAGAAAAAGAACATGTCTTTTAGCTAGGGTTTTCAACAGCAGATGGTAGAAGGATGGCACTTCTTATTGTTTGCAATATATTACAGGAGGCTCTAATGATATAGCATCAGGGCTGAAAGTGTGGATGTTTGAGGATCTATGGTTCTTGGTGACGTAGGTTTATTTCAATCATGAGACTTTAAAGTTAGATGAATATCTACAGTTGGAGGTAAGATTTACCAACAACAGTCTGGCATTGTCTTGAAAGTTATAGCCAATGAAACCACCTTGATTAGCTCTCAATTACCATGCAGTCCATAGGTGTTACCTTCCATTTCTCCGAATACATTAATTTTCATTTTTACTTCATGATCGTCATGCATCCATGTCTTGTATCGTTGTCACTTGTTGCTCTAATACATAAACAAAACCGTACAATGCAGTGATAGTAAATGTTTGGTGCAATGATCAGGTGCAAAAGCGTCTAAAGTAGAACAGAGATCATACGTCTAGCGTCCATTCACAGAAAACATCAATTACCTCTCTAGTTATTTTCCTGCACAAAATGCCATTTGAAATAAGGAAGCAACAAAATTAGTCAAAGTGATGCCAATAAGCTAATGGTGATGCTAAAACCGAACTTGATATAGACAATGGCAGCATGTTTAACACATGCAAGTCAGACTGTTAAGAGATCCACACCATATTAACAGGTGTAGCTCAACGGGCATCTCAAAATCATTCCTATCCTTCCTTATTGCTAAATGCTAAGATAATACATGCTTACCTGACACTCTAGGGAGACCAACACCAAACACTTGGTTGGATACAAATAAAAAACTGTAACACCAAAGTACACAAAACATATTTTATGAATCAAACAACCATAAAAGATACAAGCTTCCTCACAATCAGAAATCACGAATGAAAAGGAATCTCCCAACAACTGCAAATTAGCACACATTCCCCCAAAAAAAGTTAAAAAGAAATTCACATACAGCCCAATCCAAGTCAAAACACCATAACCCATCAAAGCTAAGAAATAATTCACTCATCATAAGAGAATAACAACCAAAAGGAACCCAATCAGCACCAACAAAACCCTAACCCTCAACCATAAAAGGTCGAACAATTCAGTTCTAGTCCAATCCAATTCACACCCACTTCTCCGCAAAAATTATAAAACAAGAACCCAAAAAGTTACAGAATTTAAACAACTATAAACACTAACCGGAGAGAAAGAGGAAGTGTTGATTGTGAGAAGAGAGATCTCATCGACCTTAGGTCTAAAAACAGAGATCTGAGAGTTCTGACTTGAGAGAGAGAGCCTACTATCGCAAGGCGACAACTGAAGGCTGGTGTTTCCATTGTAGAAAAACGCGTTCCTTGAAGCGAATGCAATCCCGAAAGTGAAGCCGTCCTTGAACTGCACCGTCGTGTCGACGCACGGTGAGTAAACGTGGTTGTTGTCGCCGGCGCTCGCTGAACTCGCTGTTAGAAGGACAACAAAGAGAGGTACGAGGATAGCTTCGCAACTTAACGGTAGCATTGTTTTTTTTTTTTTTTCCCCCTCCCCTTTTTGTCTCGCTGTGATTGACTTGCGCTTGGCCCCCGGAAGAACTGCGAGACACAGAAAGTATTCCTAGCAAGAGTGGGATTATTGTTCTTGGGCTCGACTCGATCTAAACTGTAAAGTTTGGGTCCATTTCAAGTCTAAGGAAGCATGAAGAAAGTCAAAAGCCGACCCAACTTGGATCGGAAAAACAATTATCCATTACTTGTTATTAGGTATGGCAATAGTACATAGGCTTAGATACTGGTTTACCGAAACCTATTTTAACCTGTCAAAGCTACTGTTTGAAAATTACTAAAATTTGACTTGGCACCTAACTTGATTTGAAATGACGTCATTTTGATCATAATTTTGTAATTTTAGCTACTCTCATTAACGACGCCTCTCTCACCAGTGCCACTCTAGTATGCCTTGCTTTGAGCTTCTTCAGTCGACTTATTCACCTACTTAGCTACTCATCACTGGTTGTCAATCCTCAATCGCCTCCTTTTCAATTCCCACGCTCTCTCCAGTGGACTCATTAGATTTCTTGTCAATTGTCACTCATCAGTTACCAATCACCTCCTCTGTTCACTATCTTGAGTCTCCTAACAGTAAAGACACTAATCACCTGAGTGGGTTGAGTCTCTTAGCAGCGTCGTCGAGGAACAGATTGGTAAATGTTTTAGGTTTGTTACCTTGTCACTTCACATGTTCATTGTTACTTGTAATTGTTGTTTATTAAATTTGATTTTTGTAATAGCACTTGGTTACCTACTTTAAAACATAATTGAAAGAATGTAAAGAAAGCTAAAAATGATATAAAGCTGAAATGGTTTTTCTTGTATTTCAATGAATTGCTTTACACTGTATATATACAAGTTGGTGATGATCTAAGTTGTTTAGATAGGATAAGATATAAATAAATTCAAATGAGATTACAGTAGATAAAGCTAAATACAAGATAATACAAATCATAATAATACTGGTAAGATTGTAGAAGATCTTCACATGTTTATCAAATCTCCCATAAACATCCTATATAAAGCCAGTGTATTGCAATTATTCCATTTCCTCTTACCACCATGACTCCCAGCTCTTGTTTGCTGGCACACCGATGCCACCACTGCTGTTAATCCATTTGGCCCAATCATCCACAATCTTCTGCCACTCAAATCCTGATGGGTTAAAGATAAAAGGAGCATACAACCAAGAAACCACCAAGAACCACATCGAGAATGTGAGAATATAGGTTGTTGAATCAACAGCTGCTTTCCCATATACACATACCAAATAACATACAAGCAAAACTCCACCACCCAGACCAAGACTGAATAGCCGGGCACCTCCGCTGCTAAAGCTCAGCCTTCAAACACCGTATTGTAGATTAAAAAATGGATAACAGAATGCATATTGGTTGTTAAGATTTGTTAGAAGGGCGAAGAGAAAAACATCAGAAGAGAGAGAACATAGAATCCGTTGATATATTGAGAGAGAAAGAAATCATTCGTAAGGGTTCTTTTTCATGTCAGCTTAGCGGTTAGTATTTGACTTAAATACAGACACCTATTATTGTCTATCGTCCAGCTTAACAACACTGGACCTTTTATATAAATGCTGCGCTTCGTCTTCCTTATTACCGCTTGTAACTCTTTCCATCTTTTGTTATTAAGTATCATCTTCTCCACTTAACATATTTGTCCACCAAGTTGATTTCCAGAAAGTGCTCCTGGAGATCAAAAAGCCATTCCCAAGTCACGTCAACATTTCTTCCATCTGCCATTGCACTAACATCTGAGTCACTGCCCTATTATTCTTTTTTGCAATACGTCTATCTAGTACTGCCACTGGAATTTGTTCCACAGGGGTAATAAATTCTGCTAGAGCCAATGAGAGCCTACTCCGATCCAAATGCGCAGCCGAAAAAAAAGTTGTTACAATCCTAAATTCATTTATTGCATTTAATAATCATACTCATAGCAAGAACTAGCAAATAATAAATACCTAGACTTTACGAGGATTAATCGACAGTAAACTTCAAAAATATGAAGTCTTTATGAATTTTAAATCAAAAAATACGTTTCGCTTTGGTTAAATTTGAATAACTCTTTTTTCAAGAACAGAGAGAACAACTTTCCGCGTTTTTCTCTGTTCTCTTCTCTTCATTTTCTTTCAACCTACAAAAAAACAAAAGAGTATGTTTTTTTTAATCCTCTCATCACTTTGTTTTTGTTTTAACGTTTTTATTTTAAAAACTTGAAAACAACCACCACCAAGCACTACATTTCGTTTTTGGCTTTATTTTGGTTTTAAAATGATAAACCAAAAACAAAACCACCAAGGACAAAACGCTATTTGATCGCTCTTTTTTTTACAAATAATTATTATTATTTATAAAATGAAATAAAATAAAACTTATAAAAATTTTAAATAAATATATATTTTTTGTAATTTAAACATAAATTTTACAAAAATATTTTTTATTTATGTAAATTTTAAGAATGAATTAAAATATGTTTATTTATATTGTAGTTTGACTCTGACATCATTAATAAATTTTATAATAATTCATTTTTAATTTCAATTAATATGTTGAAACTTAATTGAACCACAATAGTCAAATTCTTTATGCATTTAATTTAACCAAAGATTTACACTTTTTATATCTTGACAAACGATAAAGATAATGGTTAGACATTAATGCATCTCGTAGATTTTTGAATAAAGACCAAATGATTGGAACTTACCACTGATTCAAATTCTTTATACATTTAATAACTACAAACAACTTAAGCCATTTAAGAGGCGGAGATAACATATAAGTATTAGAGCTTCATATCTTAAGCGAATAATTAATTTTCAGTTATTGGTTATCAAATAACTTGTTTAGAATATAGCAATTTTGAAAATTTGTTCACTTCATGTTCGATTCTTTTATAATTTGAATTTTTTTTTACTTTTTCTGATATTATTTAGTTTTTACACAATTTATTCTATTATGTCTAAAATAATGTTAAGACAATTTTTTAATATTATGTTATTTTAAATAAAAATTAATATAATATAACAGAAAAATTATATAATAATTAAAATTTTAAAATATGAAAAATGAAGTAGAAAAACTTCAAATTATAGAAGTTTCAAAAGATCTTATTATAAGCATGTTAACTGCAAATAACTACAAAATTTTCACCTAAAAAGATTATATAAAGTAAACATACGAAAATTAATAATACTAGAGTTAATACACGCTTTGGCTTTTAGTAATTCTGACCTAAAACTTGAAAATTATATAAAAATATAATTTTTCAAGTAAAAAGATATCGTTTTTATTTTTAATTAAAAATAAAAACTCCAACTAAGCCAGCTGCATCAGACCAATTAAGCTTCATTCCAGTCTCGTTGCCAACCTAATACTCCCAATTCAAATATATTATTAATTTTAAGTTAGTTATTACTCAATTTTTATATACTTTTTGTTTTATGAAATATGTCTTTTTCTCATTCAAAGCCTTTTAAAATCGGGTTTTTAAAATGGGCTCATAATAAAATCGAACCTAACTCAATCCAATTTAACTTAAACAAATTCGCACACATCATCAAAGTTTCAATCTTTCTAAATTTTACAATTCACGAGTTCTAACAAAGCTTTTATTTTATCTTTTTTTTTTGTTACAGAGGAAAAAAACAAACGACTACAGTAGAAAACCACTAGGGATGCGAAACAACGAGCCAGAAAGATCCCGTTGTATGTGGGCCCAAACTAAGGGCGGAGGCTCCAAAAGGAGATGTAAGCCCGGAGGAGCAAAGGCTGCAAGGGAAGCCAAACAATCTGCACTCTGGTTCCCGTCCCGGTAGACGTGACGGACCTGGACCTCCCAGGGACGGCGGAGGAGACGTAGGATACCTGCAATCAAAGCATACTGGTCATTAACATGAATAGTGACAAACTCACTTGTTCCAATATATTTTCATATCTTTTGGATGAGTTTTTTGTCACTGAAATTAGTATTTATAGCTTTATTTGATTATTATTTGAATTATTGTGCCTTACATTTAAATTATGTTTATAAGGATAAAAATTGTAGTATTTTGATTTAAGTGTGATAAATTAATTTTTGGACAATTGATGCTACATTAATTGTATTTTTTTTTTGTAGGGTATTTGAGAAATTAAAAATAAAAAAATAAAAAATTAGATTAGTTGAAGAATGGACCAAAAAGAAAAGACAATTTTGCAATAGGACATTGAAGAGGAGAAAACAACAGTGAAAGGAAGCTTGCAAGTTGAAGGGGTTTTGGAACAAACATGAGACAAGAAGATTACACCAAGAGGACAGCGTAAAGA
>JAOSBK010000005.1:39783931-39803253 GCA_027568895.1 Erythroxylum shatona | reverse complement strand
ACAACTTCACTATTCATATGTATGTGTATGACATAATATGCATGAACATGGAAATACATTTCTAACTCTCATTAATCACTCATATTTACTATTTTAACCTTCCCACAAGAATGAGATGTTACAGTGAGCCTCAAATATTAGTTTGTATGGCTACGACAATGCAAAAATGGGAATGAAAGAGAGAACTTGATTATGAAAATTAAGAGCAAGAAATAGGAAGAAGATGGACACACTATAATTGATGACCCTATAACCATCTAAATCCAAGTTAAGGTTGCTTTTAAGAAAGTTCAATCCACATCTAATCTGATGAGACAAATGTAATCTTTTCCTTTCTATGATCAACTCATGAGTGATTATACTATTTATACATGATATTTAAACAAATTTCTTAATATTTTAAATGAAGAAGTCCTAATGTTTATGACATTTTACTCTCTAAGTATGATCTTGTGCTTCAACATATTAAGGATTACAAAAAAATAGCAAAGTTAGGTTCTTCTAATTCACCAAATATTAGATGTTAATGGATATCCAAATATATCTCATTCCTTAGAGATTTGACATAAACAAATAAGTTCCCCTTTCCCTTTTCCAAATTTTGTTAAATATTATCATGATGTGCTTTGTTTATATCATAATTTTCTTCTTCATTTTATTTTAAGGTGCAATGTAAATTAACAAAAAAACTAGTGTATGAAAAAATTGACATGAAATGGTGCAATTTAAATATCATCAAAACAATTAAAAAAGACTAATGAAATAAAAAGTAGCCTAAAGTGGCTATTAGACTTTGAACCTAGCACATTGGTTGTTTTAACCTTTCATGATGTGATTTTATCTATTGTGCGATTTCTTTATTTTATTTTCTTTAGGCCTACTTTAATTAGGATCATATTTTTAAAATAAATTAAAATCTAAATTGGCCATTGGTTCTCAAGAGCTTAGACCAAATGATGTATTTTTAGTTAATTGGACCCTATATCTAGTGCCTAAGCACTTAATGTGGCTCAAACCTAAAAATGAAAATTAAACTTATTTTCCTATCTTTATTGTTTTTAGTATATGTTATATAAATGTTTGATGTGAATCAATGGCCTAACAAATGGTACGAGTAGAGAGAGAGACAAAGGGTAAACCTTATTAATAAAATGATTTTAAAAATATTATTGTAAAATAATAAATTCCAACTAAAGTAGAATTTAAGGTCCAGACCATTTCTTGAAACATTTACCTCCATATTCTTATTTTCTTCTTAAAAGGATATATTTAAAATTTTAGACTTGACTAGTTTTAACCAAAATTTACCTTGTTTAAGCCATTTCCTAGTTCACTTTATAAGTGTTTTAAAATTTATTTTTAGTCCTTTTAGCCTATTAAGTTTAACATCATAATTTTAAATCCAAATGCTTTTTCATTTTATAAGTCAATCGTTATAATATTTAGCATTAGATTCATTTATTTTCTATAGCTTGATTTTTTAGCTTTCCTTTCAAAAAATCAAAAATAAAAAATCAAGTCCACGTTAATTTTAAGTTCTATGAAGCAGTCTAGGTTAGGTGGTTCTGACATGTTAAGACGTGACACTAATGCTCTAATAAAAATATGCGAAAATAATTGTATTTAGTGCAAGAAAAAAAGAAGAAGGCCTAAAAAAAACTTGGGGGAGGGGTGATCAAGAATGATATAATTATGTTGGAACTTATCGAAGACATGATCCTCAATAGAAAACTTTAACAGACTAGGATATGGATAAAAGATCTCATATAGAGAGGTCCTTCTCATTCTCATAAGTCTTTTAAACCTTTTCCTTCGAGTATTATATCTTATATTTAGCATAAACATGTAATATGTAATACTTCTCGCTTAGTTATTTATCCTAAACATTTCGTTTCTTAGTCTTCATATTTTCTTGTATTGACTTGTTTAATTTATTTATTTACTTGTTTTCTTTTTTGTTGATATATTTATTTAATTTTTATCTTTTATTTTTATTATTTACTCTATTATATATTTATTGTATTATTTATGCTATTACTTATTTTAAGTTTTTATTTATATGTAGTTATTCTATTTTTAGTTTTATTTTATCTTTTATATCTACTTTTATTTTATGTTTAATTAGTATTATCTTATTATTTTAATATGTATATGCATATTATATTTTTTCAAGTAGTTATATAAGAAACAATTTATCTACCAGTTAGGGGTAAAGTTGCATACTACTGGACCTCCCCAGGCTCTATGTATTTGTGAGATTATCACTAGACTATTATCGTTATTGTTATTATTGGAACAGTCTAGGCATTTTACTTTTTTTAAGCCCTAGGTCAATCCATAAACTCGTAACTATTTGGTCACATATTTTAAATTTCATTTCAATCTTTAGACACCATTTTAATTATTTTATTTTAAGCTTTAGGTCAGTTCACAAACTCTTAAGATTCAATCATACGTTTTATTTTAATTATTCGGCCCATCTTTTTTTAACTCACACACAATTTCCCTTTCTAAATCCCTAAATTTGCTAAACCATTTTTATACTTAGGTAACCATATAGTTGGATAAAATAAGGTATTTAACACCTTTCTTATTTTACAAACTGAACTTTAAACTTAATTTTATGGTTATATCTTTATTTCCTTTCCTTGTGTTTTTCTATATCTTTTTTTAATAAGATAGGGTATAACTCCATTAAAATTTTATTAGATACTCAGTCCCATCTCTATTTAATTCATCCAGAAACATTAGTTACACTTGCCTTATTCATTCTTATATATCTTTATTTGAACCTTTTGAATTGAAATTCATTCTAAGTGGTGTCATGCATTCAAGAATGCAAATGGGATTGTAGAAAAATCATAATTTGGTATCTCAATCAATATAAAAAAGGATTCACATATTTACAACAATTATATGTACTTGTAAAGAAAATCAATAAATATATTTAGTCATATCTCTATTTAATTCGATATTCTATTTGATCTTTATTTAATTTTTTAAAAATGTAAATGATAATTGCCTTAGTAATTCTTGTAAAATTTCTGTTTGAACCTTTTGAATTGAAATTTATTCAAATGGTTTGATGGCATACTCTTAAGAATAATTAGACTATAGAAGAAGTATAATTTGGTGTCTTAATCAATATAAACAAATGATTCACACTTTTACAACAATTTTATATCTTGCAAAGAAAACCAATGGGATATTTTCATAAACCTAAAACATTGTTTTAAAAGTAATTGTGATTGAGAGTTATAGGAGCTTTAATCCTCCAAAACCCCAATATATAGCTAATCTGTTGGAAGCCAATGAGTCACGATCTCTATTTTTGATAGTTTGAGGTGTTTGAATAATTATGTCATTGTATTGAATATTGATTAATTATGACTTATGTATGATTGCACATTATTTTATAAATCGATAGGCTATTTGATTGTGCTTATAAGAACTTGTAACAAATGACCATCAATAACATCAATTGTCTTTTAATTTGGCTTGATTCTATCAAATTATTGAGTAATTTAACAAAATTTGAATATGTGATTATTTTTCGTCTAATAAATTTTAAAATTATAGGTTCAGGTTAATTTTGATCCTACAAGCTTAAACCTAATGTGATTGATCTTTTAAGTCAGTTTGAAGTCCGATTGATCTTAAGCTTGAGTCTAATTTTAAAGGTTCATCTAAGCTAGGCCTAACCTCAAGCCTTATTATCTATTTTGGGTTCGAACCTAAGCTAGTCTAAATCATTGTCAACCATACTTGTTAAACTGTTAAATTTAAAATTTATTGGATTATATTAGGTGATATCATTCTCCTGTTCCAGTAATAAATTGGATATATTAAAGAAAAGAAGGAATGCATTATAAAAGAAGAAAGAAAAGAATGCTAAAAGATTTTTTAATTGATTGATAAAGTTGTCTAACAATTAAAATACCTTATAAGAAATAAAATATTTAGAATAGTTTTTTAATGACTAAAATAATAGCTTTAAAAAATGTGAATACTTATTGGTCAATTTACTTATAAAATTGAGGTATCTAAGATCTACCTAAAGCATAACTTTTCCTTTTTCATTATAACAATTTACAATTATTATCAAGACTATATATTAGGTCCACCTCAAGATCACATAGCAGTCTATCAATGATGTGTTTTAAGTGATACATTTAATGAAGGATAACATATTCAAAAGCGTCTAACCTTTTAAATTTTTTTCAATTTAATGTCCAAACTTTTAAAATTTTTCAATTGAGCGATCAACCTTTCAAAACTTTAACAATTCAGTTCAAAAGATTATCTTTGATGATGCGACATGTCTATTCAATGCCACGTGGATATCCATCTATTAGTCACATCTGCAAAAACTAACATTTGGAATTGAATTATTAAGATTTTAAAAGGGTAGTCACTCAACTGAAAATTTTAAAAACTTTGGTGCTTAATTGAAAAATCTCAAAAGGTTAAGCACTTTAGGATTGGTTATCCCTTTAATGAACAATTAGAGTCTGATGACAAGCTCAATCCAACTAATTGTTAATAAATTATAGTACAAAGTACATCTACTTTAACTAGTGCAAGAGTGAGTCCTAATTAGTCATATTAAAGGTCTCAATGTGTGAACTTGAGGAAATTTTTAAAAGTTCTTTCACCTAAACCACCCTTTTAGAAGTTAAAATATAAGTTTATTATATTAGATATAAAAAAAGTTTTAAACAAATACAACATACTCACATGAATTGTACACGAGGAAAGCATCAATAAATATTTAAAGGTTGTATGATTTTACTTTTATTATTGTTTGTGGCTTTTAATTTTTATTTTCTAAATTTGAAATTTACTTTTAAAAATATATGTTTGATTTTTAATATTAATGTAGTTACATTTTTATTACTAATAATAATTAAATATTAAACAAAAATTTAGAAATAAATTCACTAAGTAATTATTTTTATTTTATTCTCTTATATAATTTTTATTAATAAATATTAAAAATAATTAGATTTATTAAAAATAAATAATTCAAAAGTTTGTATTTATTTTTATAATATTATTATTTATTAATATACTTTAATTTGGAAATAAGTAAATTAAGTATTTATTTTTATTTTAATCTCTTATATAGTTTAATTAATAAGTCATCATCATCATCATTATCATCAAATCCAGTCTGAAGTCGCATAGTGAAGCGAGGTCTGAAGAGGTCTGATAGTATGCATTCTTACCCCTACATAGTAGAGAGACTATTTCCGGAAGACTTACATGCAGATGTGACAGGAAAATAGTGATGCAGGTTAAAAGAGTAAATAAGTAAAAAATGACACGGAAAATATTTAGGCAAATAAATTACAATAAATAAATAAGGATAATAATAATAATAATAATAATAATATAATAATACTATAATAATGATGATGATGATGATGATGATGATGATAATGATAATGATAAAACTACCACTAATAATAAATCCAATAAAAGGATGATGATGATGATGATGATGATGATGATAACAGTCATGTCAATCGAAGGATGAGAGTGAAAGTGTCAAGAAAAAAGGAGAGTAACACAGAGAAACTTACTTGTTGTTACCTCGACAAAAGTTACCCAATCCTTTTCGACGAGGGGAGTAAAATAAGCAAAAACAACAGCTGCAATAAGGGCTAGTAGAAGAGCGATCCTGAAAGCGGAGCCCTAGGTGAAAACCTAAACAAAGAAATGAACTAGACACTTCATACCTAAGATTCATTTAATATCAAAATCTAATAGAATTTTTATCGAACACTTAATAGGCAGTACTCAAACAATTTTCAAATTTAATTTTTAAGTTATAAACAACAATTCTGGATGGCCTTTTCATCTCACCATCTTCATTATTATGATAACATATATTCAATTAAGAAAAACCACAACACACATGACTTAACACAAAATCTAGCAGAAAACAATACCCAAATATAATAACATCACCATTAGAAGAGAAAGGGATACATACCTCAATCAACGACGACAACAATGATGGCTGGCGATGAAAAAAAACGACGATGATGACAAACATAAAGAGAGAACCCAAAACGAAAAATCCAGATCTAATGCCAAACATAGGTAATGACACAAAATCCTATTAAAAATAAATAATTAAATAAAAAATTTTGTGTTTATTTGTATACTATTATTGTATTTAAAAAAGTAGTACATCAAAGCTAATTTTTATAATTTTTAGATTATGAAAATAAGAAAAACTCAAATAAAAGATTCAAACGAGTACTTTTTTTATAGAATTTAAAATAAAAATAAAATAAATTGAAAAATAAAAAGCAAAGCTCAAATCTAACTTGATTAGGTTTTCCCTGATTGATCTTGGGTTTAGGTCTGATTGTTAAAGATTCAATAAAGATCGGACTGAACTCAAACTTTATAGATTTGGATATGAATTTAGTACAGCTCATTGTCAACACTACTTGCTACTCACCAATGAATAATAAATTCAAATTTTGATGGATTATATTAGCCTATATTGTTCTCATGTTCCAACAATAAATTGGTAAAATTCAAGAAAAGAAAATGCAAAAATTGATGAAAGAAAATTTTATTTGATTGATTAATTTGTCTAACAATAAATGCACCTATAAGAAATAAAATAATAAGAATAAACTTTGAATGATTAAAAGAATTGGTTTCAAAATTATAAATATTTTTCAAATTGTTAATGGATCTTACTCATCGTTCAACTTACTTTATAAAATAGAGGTATGTAAAATCTACCAAAAAATATAAAATTTCCCTTTTTATTATAACAAGGAAATTACAATTGATAGAATTAAATATATGTCAACCTTAAGATCATATAGTAATCCATCAATAATGTGTTCTAAGTTATCCACTTAATGAATATGATAGGTTTGATATAACTTAATAATAATAAAGTACAGCACTAAATACATTTACTTTAATTAATATAAGAGCGAGTCTTAACGAGTCCTCCTCTTTAAGGTCTCAATTTGTGTACTCCAATCTATAATTTATAATATTAGAAAATTTTTTGGAAGTCTTCCAACCAACTCAACCATCGTTTAAGAAGTTGACATATAAATTTATTATAACAGATACAAAAAGTTTTAAATAACTCTAACAAACTCCGAAGAGTTGTATATGAAGAAGTTATTGATATTTTTTGTTGCGATTTTTTATTTTTTCAAACAAAATTTTTATTTTTAATATTAATATAGTTACACTTTAATTACTAAAAATAATTAATATTAAATAAAAGTTAGAAATAAATTAATTTTGTGAATTAACTAAGTAAATAATTTTATTTTAATATTTTATATAAAATTTATTGATAAATATTGTTAATAATAATAAGCATTGGATTTACTCCTATTATTAATTAATTAATTAATTAAATTTATTATTTACAATTAAATATTTAATATTATAAAATTTTCATAAAATTAAATCTATATGTTTAAAGATATTTTAAATTTAACGTATATTTATCAAATCTAAAAATATGTCTAATTTAAAAATTATTTAAAATTTAAAATAATTATTAAATAATTAAAATAAATTAGTCCTAATTCTTATTAGTAATTAATATTAAATAATTATATATTAGTTAACAATAAAATTAGATTCAAACAAATAATTTTTTTAACTGATATTAAAAATAAAAATCAAAGCAATGGTTATGACTTATGACAGATGACGGAGAAAGGTTGACCGTTAAAACTACAGCTGTGAAAACATGCTACCCCAAAGACACAGGAGCTTCATCCGTGGCAAATCTCATGAGATCAGATGCCCCCAGTCCCAGATAATGGAAAATGAAACGCCAAACGGATGCGCATGGTTAGAGCAAGTTAACAACCGTGAGCAGAAGACCAAAAAGCCCACCGAAACTTGAGCATTGTATACAGTAGGCATGAAATAACAATACCAACCTTTCGTAATTCGTACCTAATGTTCTTCCTCTTCCTCTGTATAATATTAATTAATATACATCTCTTTAGCTGTAGCTAAATACACAAGACTAAAATAGTTTGTCAACTGTCAATTTCAATTCTAGGTGATTGCATGGATCCTGCCTGCCCTTGTTGGAGTATTTAATAAGCTCCGACTGATGCTTAGTTGGAAAGATCGACGTAATAATGAGTATGGATTGGAGGCTCAAAGCATACGTAGCGGGGAACGTGTTGACCGGCTTGATCCAAAGCCTAATCTTATAATACTGTCTCTTTTGCGGTAATTAAGTTGAAAATCATTTTTTAAAAAATGTCTTTTAATTTAAGATAGTGTTAAGTATAATCCCCAATTAGAAAAAGTAAGCTTTAGTTATGACATGTGTTATGGTGTGTATAACATAATTACTCATCTAGGCTTCCTTCCAAAAGAAATAACAAGTATATAATACTATCATTTGTAATGGGAAGGTAGACCTTATTTGGAAAGTAAAATTAAGAGTTCATGACTATATGGAGTATAATTTTAATTAAATAAAGGTCTTATGAATATACCACTTAGTTTAATTACGGTGATGTGAGAAACGAAGGGTTGACTTCCATAAAATTGCACACAGGCGCCGAAGTAGTATTATATGTGACGTAGAGGAAGTTGTATTGTATTCTTATCGGTCTAATTTTAATCAACTAATAATATTCATTTCTTTTTTATCTATCCACCAAAAAACAAAGATAAAATTCATATGATCGTTGACTTTTATAAAGCTTGGAGTATCCCAAATGGACACATAACTCTTGCCAATGCCATGGCCGAGCTGACCTATCATTTCATTTTCTACTACATTTTCTCCTCCTTAACGGTCCCTGATTGGAGATGAGTAACTCAACCAACACCGGCGGGTTTCTGGGTGCCAGCAACATCGGAGGTTTCGGCTATGGCATTGGAGTTTCCATTGGAATCCTCTTACTAATCACCACCATCACTTTAGCTTCCTATTTCTGCACCAGAACTCAGCAACAACCATCTTTTTCAACTCGTCGAAGAAGAAGCAACAATTTAACCGACGAAGGGCCACCGGACAACAACGACGTGGTGGTGGAGATTGGCATAGATGAGGTCACGCTGAAGAGCTACCCCAAGTTGCTTTACTCTGAGGCAAAGCGCCATAAAGGAGACACCACAGCTTCGTGTTGCTCCATATGCTTGGCTGATTACCGGAGCACAGACACTCTCCGACTGTTGCCAGATTGCGGCCACCTCTTCCACCTCAAGTGTGTGGACCCGTGGCTGAGATTGCACCCGACTTGTCCGGTCTGCAGAACATCTCCGATGCCTACACCCCTCTCAACGCCTCTCGCTGAGGTGGTTCCTCTCGCGAGTAGGCAAGTCTGAAAATGATCATTCAACTCAAAAGATGAAGCTGTTGGTTAAAATGAAAATTGATACTTCAAGGTGCCATTGACATAGCTTCAATATTTGGTGTGGTATTGGATCAGCTCCGGCGAGTGGAGGAGCTCTCTCCAGCCACTCTGTAATTTCTTTTACATTCTTTTAGTCTGTGCAGTTAAAAGAAAGAAGTTCTATGGCATTTACTTACACCGTTATTCAAAGATATATATATGTATATGATGTTAGATTCAGAAGTTATCCGTATAGGCAATATGCAGTAAATGAAGGTGGAGTTCTTTCTTTTTCCATCCTAGTAGATGGAGAAGCAGAGTCGTTGCATAGAATTAGAGCTGTAGATCATGAAAGGCCAAATAGACGGGAGAAATGACAAGCTAAGCGTAACAAATTTGATCAAATATGAATATGAATTGGTACATTTGTTGTCATTAGAGAAGAAAAGGCTTTAGGTCAATGTAGTAGTCTTGGTTGCCAACATAACAAGAGTCCCCAAATCACGCTTGTTAATCAACTAAGCAAGCAAATTGAAGGTTTTGAAGAGAGATAGGTTGTAAGGAAGTATAATGTATAGCAGCAAATATTTGGTTTGAAAAAAAAAAAAAGAGGCTGAAACTCTTTGGTCTGAATTTGCGTACATTTCGAAGAGGTTTTATGCTAATGTCCGTAGTTTTGGTTACAAAAGTGAAGAGTGAAAAGACACAAGTGCTTAGCAGATATGAGGTCAACCTTCTTTGAATCTATTCGTTTGAAGTAAGGGTGGCAATGTCCTGTTTTTTTTTAAATAATTTTTTAAAATTAAAAATATAATAACATCATTTTTTTTAATTAGGTTCAAGTTTGAGTTGCTTAGGTTAATTTTTACTCTAGACCTAACTTTTTTAAGTAAAATAATATTATTTTATTTAAAATAATTGAGGCTTGAGTCAGTCTGAAATTAAGTTTGACATATGAATTAGTCCATTGAAAACAACTAAATTTAAGTCAAACTTAATTTCAAAGAAAAAGAAAGTTGAAAAATCATTAGAATTAGTTTTTCCGACATTGGATGCCCCCAATAATTAATTAATCTTCTCAAGAAATTTTTTGTTTAACCTCTCCACCGTAATAATGCCAGAGCTTGTCGATTGAGTGCAAGAAATCCACTACTCTTGAAAAGAAAGAAAATGAAAAAGTCGACATCACTTCAAAAGAACAACTTCAACTAAACTCTGCCTAACTCCTTTGAATATTTGGCAGCGCCAACCAGTACCGATTTGTGAGTAAATATGGCTGATACTACTCTATTCAAAGCTGGACCTTGGATTCTTCCCACTAACTCTGTTTTCTACCATTTTTTGTAAGTCTTTTCCCCAATTTCTGCTTTTTTGTCCTTGTATTAATTGAGTAATACTTAATCTGAAAGTAACAGGAATTCAAGCCATTATGATATTCTTCCTCAAATAGCAGTGTGATTACCCTAGGTATCCGATTTAATGTGCAGATGAAACACTGTACATCTCCTCCAGTACTCCAGTACTCATTTTTGTAACAATTCCAGACTAGTTACAAAAATGAGTCAACGTTAACATTCTACCAAAGGATACAATGATTTTAATACTTATGCTCTAGAATAACTCAGTTAACAGAATCAATGACTTACCAATCAACAAGTCAATTGCATTCACCATTATAGAAGAGTAAAGATTTATTTATAAAACTTCAATTCAAACTCAATGAAGATGAAAATTCTAGCAAGACAATTCACACTAGAATTCTACTAAATCAATTGCAATTTCTTAAACAGAAAAGTGTCATAGATTCCATTCGATTTCCTTCAAGTTTTGATTCAAAGAACTGCACTTAGCCCCCCACTCATGAAATGGCTCTGTTGAAATAAATGGCAGAGGGTTTGTGGTTGTTGAGGGATAAATACAAAACTCTCTAAACAATTAACCAAATATTAACAATAAAAAAGAACTCTCCTTGTTGCAACAACAAAAATAATATGAGAAAGGGAGAAAAATTACGGGACAAACCGATAAATAAATCTACTAAACTCAATAAGGATTTATATATAAAAAAATTGATATCGTATCTCCAGCAAGAACTAATTGTCTCATAAATAATGTTACGAATATCGTATCAAACTTGATACTGGATTGTACTGTATATTTTAAAATTTCAAATAAATTTTGATTTAATAATTAAAATATATAAGATAAATATTAGTTTATAAATAATAATTTTTAAGTTATTTACTTTAAAAAATAAAATATTTTTGTTAATACTTTATTAATAAATGTTATATAAAATATTAAAATAAATTTAAATAAAAATAATTTATTTATAATTTATAATTATTATTAGTAATAAAATTTTTATTTTTATTTTAAAAACAAAAATTAAAAATCAAAATAATTATAAAGTTTGAAGTAAATAAAATAACTAATTAAAAAAACTTTGAAAAAAAGAGGGGGAGGGAGGGACATAGAGTTTAAATTTTTTTTAAAAATTTTGTAAAAATGTCCCTTTATTTTTAAAAAATTTCGGTACCAGTCGGTATTTGGCCAGTATTTTGAATATGGTTAGTACCGACCGGTACCATCCGAAATTGGCCAATATTGACTAACATTTAAACCTAATACAACCGACCCTCCATTTCGTATTGATTATAGTTTGATACGATACGTACTAGCTGGTCCGAAACAGTATCCTAAACTATGCTCACAAAGTTTCATGATTGAAACTAAAGTTGATATCATAATTAATAATCACTCAAACCGATCCTAAAAACAATTAAACAAGGATAAGAACACAACATCTTTGCCCTTTCTCTATTTTTCTCACTTTTGGACATCTTGGCCGCATTCTCTATCTCATTTATGGAGCAAGGCTCAAATGAGATACTTATAAGTACCTTTGGCTTGATAGCTAAGTCAAAATCCTAACTGAACTCAACTAGCTAGATCACATCTTATCCTAATCAGATTATATCACATTATCCAATAAGATGACATCTCTTTTTAAATAGGACTCTATCTAATATGATTTATCTATATCACATCTAACAAGATAAGAGGTTACATATATTTATGAATGATACATCCATATCCACAAAGATCTTCACTATCTTCACATTCTTCTCGCATGGTCTTTATCTTTTAGAGTTGATATCTATCTACTATGATCTTATCCGCCATCTATGATCACTAAAAGTCTCAAAATAGATCTGGAAATTTAGCAATCTTTCCCTCTAATTCAAATATCTAAGAAGCACGAACACGGCAAAATGGAGCTGTGTTCGTGTGTCGGACACGTGTCCGACACGGACACTCACCTGACACGCGGTGGACACGTGTCGGACACATGTCTGTACGTGTCGGCATTAAAAAAAAATTTCCGACTTGGACACGGCTGGACACACGTCTTGAAACGACTCGGACACGCCAACTCAGACACATCATTGGACTTTTCATTTTCTTCTGAAATAATATCATTGCGCCAAGACTTTTCACCTTCCATCTGCTCTTCATACGATGCTTTTGAGGTGTATCTTCCATTTGCTCCTTCACGTCTGCGCTGGTTCTTCACCTTCCATCTTCATTTCTCCTTTGCGGTACTGCCTTTCTTGGATAACGTCATTCAAGTTTGTAAAGTTACTTTTGTTCTGTGTTACTTCTGGAAATTAGGGAATAAAATGGTCAAAGACAAATGCAGTTCTGTTCCTTTTAGGCGTGCCATCCATTTTCTAATGCATAGAACTCAAACTAAAATTACAGTTTTAATTTGTCAATGGACAACAAGTGTCTTCCGTTTCTTGCAAGACAGTAACTCTGTATGATTATAGATGATCATATATAAAACGTATACTATATGAGGTGCTATCAGACTCACAGAAAAGGAATGATGTAGCATGAAATATGAGCAGTTTATGTTTATCGAGGATTATGGTAGACAAGGCTTAGTGTGTTTGTCATTGCTGGAATTTTATTATATATATATATATATATATTTTATATATATACATATACATATATATATATGTATATATATATGCCGTGTCCGTGTCCACCAAATTCTAGAAATTAGTGTGTCCCCGTGTCCATGTCCGTGTCCGTATCCGTGCTACATAGATTCCATCCAATAGAAGTTTAACTGATTGATGAGGATTAGTGCCATCATAGAACTCTGAGTGAATTGTTGCAAAATGACATTTAACTTTTGATCAAGAAATTCTTTATGCTTTTTCCTCATAACTGGCTTGTTTCTGGGTCACCTGTTTTCTTATCAAGTTTCACATTTGGAAGTTGAGGATTGATGTGATGCTTTTGAATTTTCCTTTGTGGCTGAGTTTGCCATGAGATTATTTTCTGCCATAACATCTGAATATGATCACTTGCATTCAATCTGTTTTTTCTTATTAGTTTACGCCAGAACTGAACCAAATATTAGACAAAATCATTGTTGTTTGTGGAACTTTTAGCTTCATCAGGTATATGTAAGTAAGCTACAAAATGTGATCGAGAATCAAGGCCGTCGGTTACAATTGATACTCGCTATGCGTAGAACGAGTAGAGGATATGCTTAATCGAAAATTGATAGAAGTAAAGAAAACATGGGACTTCTCACTTAGTGTTGAACCTAGAAATTAGTTTTAACATTTTAGGAATAATTCTTAACTAAAGGTTTACTTTTGGAGGGGGAAAAAAAAAGTCTCACTCTTTCATATAAAAATGTTAAATTTTCTTAATAACCAACCGCCCATAAAATTGAGCGTACAGTATAACTCTATAGACGAAGGGGAGATGATGGTACACCAAACGTTACTCATATGATTATTAAATCATGAAGTAAGCGTCCAGTCTACTTGAGACATCACTTTTCCAGAATGATCAATGACAGCCTCGGAGTCAAACCTTGGAGACCAGCTAACACGGGTTTCACTTCCTTTCAATGCTATAAGCAGGCCATGTAGAAAAGCTTCAGTCTTGGTCTTTGGTTTAGTACTTGATTTGGGATTTTTATGAACAGGGTTTATTTGATAGCATTCAATATGGTCTTTTCGGTTGCTTAAGTCGTCAAGCTGCATGACAGAACAAAGAAACCGTTTCATCAGCTAAGAACGTTTATGGTGGTTCATTTCCAGGTTGCTTGTCGTGTGAAATGTATAACTCTGGGCTTAGTTAGGGCTATAACAAGAGTCCAGTTCCGTTCTGTCTAGTTTTTCCAGGGGGACAACAGGTAAATGATGTTTTCTCCGTAAAATAGCAAGAGAAAAGGAAATGCATAGACGTTGGTGTGAAAAATAAAGATCACAATTGGGTGAAAAGTAAATCTATACAACTTAATGGATCAATTCTGATTGTTTAATCTTATTCAGATATAAATGTTAAACTTAAATCTAAATCCTCTGATCTTTATGTATTTAAATATTAAAAGTTAACTTATATTAGGAAGGTGATAACTCAAAATCTCGGAATTTGAACGTATCAAACAACTTAAATGTCACCAATGCTTGATACATTTTATCTGTGTGTATCGATCTCTGATTTAGGAATTATTGTAAGGTTTGGCTTCCCAACTTTTATCCATAAATTGATTTTCACTTTCAAAAGTGCGTCCATAGATAGACTTTTGTCCTTACTCCTTACTTTGATGACTTGACCAATCATTCATTTGCTTCGTTGATGTTATGTAGTGATAATTTATTTCTCATGCAGAGATATTATATTTAGTCCTAAAAGAAAGGACTGATAATTTTAACTTCCTATTTTTGGTTTACTATAAGATTTTCAATGGCTGTTTGTGATGATTTTGTAGAAATCAACAATTCTTTCACAAGCTAATTCGAATGTTTTCTGAATCATAACAGAGGAAATAACGATCCATGTATATTTGAACTTATTCGTGCTTCAAATGGGACAATAATCACCCTCTCCGATTTTGATGACGGGAGTAAGGATGTCGTACATCATACTCAACACGCATAACGAATCAAAGTTATGAATATCGTATTGGCCCTGATATCAGATTGAGTTTTGGTACGGTATTGTATCGGTATAGGTAAATATAAGGTATCGTTTTAGGTAATTTTTTAAATTTATGAAATTATTCTTTAATTTTTTTTAAAATTGCAAAATAGTCTATTAGTATATTATTCTATATATTTTATAATTTTACATCAACCATGTCTCCAAAAACATAATAATAAAATTTTAAAATAACATTAATTTATTTATTTTTATTAACATTAATTTTCAAATATTTCACATATAAATAATAATCCTTATTAATATAAAAAATAATCATCATACAAACATAAAGTTAAGAACAATACAAAGTATTTAAAATATTACAATTTCATTTCATAATAAATAATAATTATATCAAAATATCAAATAAAAAACAATAAATATCTTTAACTTTCTAATTATTACAATTTACAATGAGAGTTCGTGATAAGAAAATAATCAAGTAGAAGTGCAACGTAAACAAAAACATTTACAATTATATTGCAAATGTAGAATTTAACATATACATCAAATATAAGTAAAATTAAAAGAAGAGAAGAAATAAAAATCCGGAACTAAATTCAATAGTTTAGGGAGGATATCCACTATAACTGTAGTGACCCTAATTATCATTTGGTTCAAAATTCTCATCATCATTATCATTTAAATTCAATGCACTAAATGGCATGTTAATGCTTTCCCATCCAAGATTATCTTCCAAGTCACTTAAATCTATCAAACCTAGTTCTTCAGAAACTTAATACACCAAAAGATCGATATTATCAATACAAATTGATTTTACTAAACTACTTGTTCTATTAAGAATCTTAATAAACAACAAAACTTAATTATTAAAAAATTATAAGAAATTATATGTAAAATAATAATGATAATATCATATCTTTCCCAAGCTTTAAATTGTAATGAACAAAGGCCAAGTTATTTAATCTTTTGTGCTCCTATTTATTCATTTTATTGGAATAAATGAATTCAAATGTGCTTTAGTTCCTTTCACAACTTACTACACTCACACAATGATTTAAAATTTGAATTGCGAACTTTTGCAGCTTTGGAATTCCAGTTTTGAATTGATCCCACCAAGAAGCTATAAGTCGTAAGACAACAAAAGTAATATTATAAACAAAATAAAGCAATAATTAATTTTCAACAAGTAACAAAAATGAAAAAAAAATACATGGAGAAAATTTTGCTCTTTGTCAAATAGCAATTGACATCCCAAAATGTCCAGAAGATGGCTTATGAAGCTCCATTTGTGAGCTCAGGAGGTTTTGCATTATCTTATGAGCAACAACTGTTGTAATAGTTAATAATATTCCCCTATTAACTTTAACTTTTGTCATAAAACTTCGTCTAAAATAGACACTAAGATTAAAAAAAATGCCCCATATGCAAACAATGAGGAGCAAAGTTGTCTTTCCTATTTATCATTGATCACTGCAAGATAAGATGTGCATAAAGAAGACCTATTTTCATATTGGTCTTGATTGCTTCCTTTGCCCTCTCCATGACATAAAAAAACTATTGTTGCCTTTTATCACTATCAGCCAAACAAAGCACCCATACTAAAGGCTCACAAACTCGAATAACAAATTGGCCAAAATTCAGTATCTTCAAGTATAGTTCTGGAAACCTCCAATCTAGTATTAGACTTAGCATGCTGAGATGCAACTCACTTATCACTTGTAAACATCTGTCTCAACTCTTTCTTCATCATTAAAAAACACTGAAATGATAAGAAATTCGTTGCAAATCTTGTAACAACAAGACGACACAATTTTCTACCATTGTTAAAATCCTTTCTTATTAAATTCAAGACCCATGCATGATTATAGATGAACTTGAAGACCTTTTTGGTTTTTGCATAGTCTCATCAATATTAGGAAAATACCTATTATCCCTTATATTTTCTAACATTAAGTCAATGCAATGTGCATCATAAAGAGTCCAAATGAAAGAATTGTAATTGCTTTATAACCTTCTTCTCACTGCTTTATGAGCGAAATCATTGTTAGTAATAAAATAAACAATATTTTATAGCGTTACTTCATTCACAACTTCATTGAATATCTCAAGTAAAGTAATATTTCTAACAAAGCCAGATGTATCAATAAACTTTAACATTGAGTCCTTTGTCGAATAAACCAAAAAATTAATAATAGACTCATGTCTTCTATTTATTCAACCATCACATATGATTGAACACCTATAAGTAGCCTAATCAATTCTTCTTTCTTCCAAATAACTTTTAATTTAGAAACTAAGCAACTGTAAAAGTTTACCTTTGTAGTCGTCAATAGAAGGAGCATTGTATCCTGAACCATAAGAGGCTATAACATCCACTACAGGCTGGTAATAATAATATTAGGAAACATTGAATGTAACACACCACTACCGTAGTGCATATGCCCGAACATCCATAGGTTATTTCAGAATTTACCCTATGGGAATTAGAGCAATCACATTCACTTATTAATGCATCATATATAACACAAGTATTTGAGAAGATCAAAACTTCACATTTTATTAATAAACATGAACATACATTGTAGCATTACAGTACATAATCCGTATATATACATTACCAACAACATCTAAGAGTTTGCTACTCTTTGCAAGACGTTCTACATAAAGTGAGATGATAAACCAAAATATCATATCTAGACTCTTTAGTGTTAGCTAACTGACCTTTGATTCATTCTTGCTCTAAAACACAAGTACTGGATTTCTACTTGATCTGCTTTGGGGTTAGGACACCTTTAAACCTGAAAAACAACATTCCAATTTTAATGAGTTTGCGAACTCAATGAGTGAACTATCATTGATGTGTGCACTCATATTAGCATTCAATATCACATATATAAACTAATTTATTGAATATGTCAAATAAATGAATAAGTCGCATCACATTAAATACTTCATTGATTTCAACCATTCAATATTTCATCTCAGTTCAATGAGCATGTTAATTCAATTATTCAATATGGTATATCCATTCAGTCATTTAATAAATAAGGATTTATATGCAAATGCACACATGACTCCACTTTGTTTTTACTTTATTATGACCGAGCGCCTATTTAACTGTCTCGTATTTGTTGTGGATATCAGGCTCATTTTATATTGTCCCATACCCATTATGGATTTGGTCACTCTAGTCACAACTCCTTTATTTTTTCATACCTGTCGATGTAATGAGATGCAACAATTTATATATGACACATTCATTATTTCACATTTGATATATTCCAATAATAAATCACATTCTTTAGATCTAAGTCCGGCATTCAACATTCAGTTGAGAACACATATTTCCATATTTACATCCATTTACAACACACTTCCAATACATTCTTGAATATCAATCTACTTGGACAATTGATGGTCCGGAGTTATCACAATCATATGCGTAGCCATTCAATAAGTGAATTTTAAACAAAGCAACTAGATTATGGTGAGAGAATATCTAAGTTGACTCACAAGATACTCCAGAATAGCAATTGCCTTGACGACTCGACAATGTCTGGATGCATTCGGTCAATTTGTGCTTTTATATCATGCAATACACACATACTTATACATTACTAACTTATTTAATCAAATGGATACTTCATCATGCACATTTAGATGTGTCATATTTAATGCATGCTTAATTAACTATCCCAGGTATATAACCTTATTCACAAATCTTGCTCATTCATTCATCCTATCTTGTACATAACTTATTGGTAATTAGATCAATGCCTTAAGAAATCTCGATTACTCTAAATTCGTTTAATCATAGATTTATCCATCCCTTCATAACATTCCATACTCACACAACTTCCTAATTCTCATTCAATCATACCAAATTCATGACTCATATTCCTTGCATCACATTTGCATTCATAAGAACACCTTCATTTCTTTAACAACTCATACTTCTCAAATTCATATACATTG
>JAOSBK010000005.1:39761140-39783831 GCA_027568895.1 Erythroxylum shatona | reverse complement strand
GTGTCCCCGTGTCCGTATCCGTGCTACATAGTTAAATATGGGGAAGTCACATTGTTCTTCATCTTCTATTTGAGATACATCCAGAAGCTTATAACAAAGTTGGTGCTTATCCTCAGGAATCACTTTAGTCAACATATTAACACCATTCAAATATGTATGAAACTTTTTAGACATTAATTGTTTCTCTTCTGTCACGAAGCTTAACTAATGATATCTGAAGTTTTCATAAAATGCAACCTCTTGCACATTCTCAGACTTCTCTTCAGCAGTAAGTAACAGATACTCAAGATTTAGATACCTTCTAGAAGGTGTTTTCTCCCTTGTCAACCTTCAAAGTTGTGCTTCATCATGTGATTAAGCATTAAAGACCTGTCCTTATTATGGTATAAGCTCAACTCTTTTAATATTTTCCTCAATTGTAATACATATAGATCACTGGATAAATTTATAAAATACATGGGCTGTAAGATGTTTTTTATCCTCTGAGACTCCTTTTAATAATAGTAGGCCAAGTTTATTAACACTCTTATCTTTCTTCTTTTTTATCTTGCCCCTAACATATTTGTTATTGCCATTTTTTTCTAACATTCGCTATAATAAAATTCTACCAACATTCACATCATAAATAATTATAATATCAATTTCCAGCAAAGCATATTAAAGTCTATGAGATTGTAATGCTCTTGGCCAAGTTATAAGATGTGATGAACAATTAAGATAAAAGCAAAAGCATAATAAATGGCTACATTTGAACTTACTAAATAGAGTAATTAACCTTATAAATGACAATTTGTGCAAATGTTACTATTGTGTAGTCATCAACATATAGTGATAAGAGCAATTTTTCTCCGATAAGAAAAATATAAGTAAGCAATAAAAAAAATTAGAACTCAAGATGACAATAGGTCTGAAGTTTTATTATTTTGTTTCCTTCAAATACATTTGATAGTAGCTAACATCATTATATGGAAACTACAATCATCAAAATTGTATTTAACTATGGAAATTCAAATTATTCAATGCACTCTAGAATTATCAGATAAGGGCTTGTATGTTAGAAACAAAACTTGGTTTAAATACATGTTTCTAGATTATGAGTTATAAAGTGTTGTATTTGACTTAGTCAAAATACCAAGTCATATTATCTTTGAACTCCTTCGGATAGCTTCATTGAAGCTGACATTATAGTCAGTTATTACTGACTTTGCTTCTCTATAAATATGGCCATTACATGTATTGTATAAAAACTAAAAAAAAAAGAAAAGTTAGTGAAAAAAGGTGTTAAAGCTTTAAGATGCCCAACTCTAATGAGTTATGTAATGTGAAGTATTAATAAACTTTTGAGCGCGTATTTTATTAACTAGTTTATTTTTAGGCAATTATAATTGCCAACATCTGGTATTAGAGTAAGGTTAAAGTGCTCAAGTAGATCAAGATGACTTCAAGTTCAATTAGTTCAATTAATGCAATTATCTATTTTCAAGTTTAATGGCAAAAACAATTTTCCAATATGAAAACAGTCGATGGAGTTATATTTGAGAAGCAATGAATATGGTGAAATTTTAGAGAATGGATTAATATAAAAAGAAAAATCGACAATCGAAGAATCAGAACAACTGGTTTGTGATTATTCATTAAATAAAAAAGTCTTGTTTTTAATTTGTCAATTTGTTGAGTTGCCAATTCTTGAAAAATGTTCCATGCTAAAACAGCAAGGTAGGTTTGGAATATCCTGCTCAAAATGTATAAAGGGGCAGACACAGTTAAATAAACAAAACTACAAGGTTTGAAAGGTAATATGAGTTGATAAAGCATGAAAAAGATGAAAGTATTCTTGATTATTTTTTATAAATAGAAAAATTGATCAGTGAGATGAAAGTTAATGGTCATGAAATTATAGAGAAAGATATCGTGGAGAAGATCATGAGCACATTGACAAGTTGATTTGATTATGTCGTCACATCCATTGAAGAGTTTAAAGGTTTGAAGTCCATGACTCTCAATGATTTGCAAGCCTTATTAAAGTCCCATGAAATGCAAATGAATGAAAGATCACCAAAGACAACGGAGCAAGTTCTAAAAGCCCAAGTAAATTTGAAAAATGAGAAGGAAAATATCATAGGTAGAGCAGAGCATACTCAAAGAAGTTCAAATTCCAGAGGCAGAGGAGGCAAAAATTTCATAACCAATTATAGACTTTGAGTAAGAGAGAGTGAAACTCCTTAGGATAAAACCAATATTTAATGTTACAAGTGTAAAAAGCTTGGTCACTATCAATCTAAATGCAAGTCACATATTTAGTGCCATAATTGCAAAAAATATGGTGACCATAATAAAGAATGTCGTGCTTGAAGATAAGAAGATAAAGGTAATCGAGTTGCAGTCGTTAAGAATAATAACCTAGGGACCTTGTTGATGGCTGCTTATGAAACCAATAATAGTGACAACTATCAATGGTTATTAGATTCGGGAGCAATCACTTAAGTGGAAGCAAGGAAGTTTTTTTTCAAATTAAATGAATCCTTTCATTCTTTAGTAAAGTTTGTCGATAACTACCAAGTTCCAGTTTTAGGAAAAGGAAATATTGCTATAAAATTGAAGAATGAGTCTATAAAGTATATTTCTTATGTGTATTATGCTCCTAATCTTTTCCAGAATCTATTAAGCTTTGGAAAACTATTAGGAAAGGGTAATGATTTATACTTCAGTAAAGATGGATGCACCGTGAGTGTTATAAGAAAGGGCAGGATTCTAAAGATGAAAATGACATCCAGTCATCTATTTCCAACATATCTTAATTACGATAATACTTCTTGTTGTAATACTATGATTATCAATGATAATTAGCTATGGAATATGAGACTTGGGCACTTGAATTTTGGAAGCATTAAGTTTCTGGCAAATAAAAGTGGGTTTCATGCTTGCCAAAAGTTCTTGACCAGATTTGTGAGTCATATGTAATGGGAGAAAAACATAGAGATCCATTTCATACAAAGTAGGCATGGAGAGCCAAAGGTCTACTATAGCTCGTGCATTCAATGCTATGTTACTTAGAGGTTCCATCAAATGGAGTTAATAAATACTTTGCTACATTTATTGATGATTATAGTAGAAAGACATGAGTTTATTTTTTGAAGCATAAATCTGAGGCATTTGAAGTACCTAAGAATTTCATAATGTATATTGGAAAATAAAGTGGCTATTCTATCAAAACTTTGAGAATGGATTGAGGCATATAATATATTTTTGTGATGATTTCTTAAGAAAGCATGGAATTAAGCATCAGTTAATAGCTAGGTACACTCATCAACTTAGAATTAAGCATCAGTTAACAGCTAAGTACATTCCTCAACAAAATAAAGTGATAGAAACGAAAATCAGAATTATCATAGACAGTGACGAAGCTAGAAATTTAAGATAGGAAGGCCCAAATATTTAATTTTTTAACTTTTAGGGGGCCCAATGCAATACTGACCCTTACATAACTTCGTTCTTGTATATATATATATATATATTATACATAGAAATATTTATTTTTTAAAATTTGGGGGGCCCAATGCACCACTGGGCCCCATGTAGCTCCGTCGGTGATCATGAATATGGTGAGAAGCATGTTATTTTGTAAGAAGTTACCTAAAAGTTTCTAGGTAGAGGTCGTGGTTTGTGTGGTATGTATTTTGAGTAAGTGTCCTATTAAAAGTGTTTGTGATAAAACTCCACAAGAATTATGGAGTGAACAAAAGCCTAACCTTAGTCGTATGAGGGTGTTTGGTTGTATAGCATATTCACATATGCTTAATGAGTTGAGAAAGAAGCTAGGTGATAAGGCCAAAAAATGTATATTTTTTGGTTACAACATAAAAACAAAAGGTTATAAGCTTTATAATCCAAAGACTCAAAAAGTGATCATTAACCGAGATGTTACTTTTGAAAAAAAAAAGGACTATGAGAATAGTCATAAAAATTAAAGAAATCATTGTCAGTACCGATGTTCATAAACAATGAATTGGAAATGAGTAATTAAACATGGAAAAAAGGAAAATCAAAATTATCAAGGATATGGTGAGAAGCGTGCTATTTTGTAAGAAGTTACCTAAAAGTTTCTGGGTAGAAGTCGTGGCTTGTGCGATTTATATTTTGAATAGGTGTCCTATTAAAGGTGTTTGTGATAAAACTCTATAAGAAGCATGGAGTGGACGAAAGCCTAACCTTAGTCATATGAGGTGTTTAGTTGTATAGCATATTCACGCATACCTGATGAGTTGAGAAAAAAGCTAGATGACAAGGTAAAAAAATGTATATTTCTTGGTTACAATATGGAAACAAAAGGATATAAGCTTTATAATCCAAAGACTCAAAAAATGATCATTAGTCGAGATGTTACTTTTAAAGAAGATGGAGTATAGGATTAGTCAGAAAAAGAAAAGAAATTATTGTCAGTACCTGTGGTCATAAACAATAAATTAGAAATGACTAATTAAACAAGGAAAAAAGGAAATACAAAATTATCATGGATATGGTGAAAAGCATATTATTTTGTAAGAAGTTGTCTAAAAATTTCGGGGAAAAGGTCGTGGCTTGTACAGTATATATTTTTAATAGGTGTTATGTTAAAAGTGTTTGTGATGAAACTCCAAAAGAAGCATGAAGTGGACAAAAGCCTAACCTTAGTCATATGAAGGTGTTTAGTTGCATAGCACATTCACATATGTTTGATGAGTTGAGAATGAAGCTAGATGGTAAAGTAGAAAAACATATATTTCTTAGTTATAGTATGGAAACAAAAGGTTATAAGCTTTATAATCGAAAGACTCAAAAAGTGATCATTAGTCGAGATGTTACTTTTGAAGAAGATGGAGTATATGATTAGTTAGAAAAAGAAAAGAAATCATTGCCAGTATCAGTGTTCATAAACAATGAATTGGAAATACTAATCAAATTGAAGAGTCATCTTGATCATCAATTCCTAAAAAGCCAACTCATATTGATCCCAAAGTGTCATCTCCTCCTACTTCACCTTCACTTAGGTGCTCATAATAAGAATGCCACCCACCCACTTTTTTGAAAGATTATCAAGTAGGTGATGATGACAATGATAATGAAGTTGTAGCCCATTATGTTTTATTTGCAAAATGTGATCTAGTAATGATCGAGGAAGCAACGAATAATGGTCGTTGGATTAAAGCAAAGGATGAAAACATATATGCCATAAAAATAATAAAACATGGGAGTTAACCACTTTACCAAAAGGAGAGAAGCCTATTGGTGTCAAATGAGTATACAAGATAAAGTACAAATCCAATGGAGAAACGTTTTAAAGCAAGATTAATTGCAAAAAGATACAAGAAAGAGTCATGTATTGATTATTCTAAAGTATTTGTACCTATTGCCAGATTGGATACTATACGTTTAATCATTTCACTTACCGCTTAAAGTAACTAGAATATTTATCAAATGGATGTCAAATCAACTTTTTTGAATGGTGTACTTGAAGAAGAAGTATACATTAAGCAACTAGCAAGATATGTAAAGCAAGGAGAAGAGGATAAGGTTTATCAGCTAAAGAAGGCATTGTATGGTCTTAAACAAGCACCAAGGGCATGGTATACTCGTATTGATAATTATTTCATTGAACATGGTTTTCATAAGTGTCCATATGAACATACTTTGTATATCAAGATCAATAAGGAAAGAAACATTGTTATAGTTTGTCTCTAAATAGATTATTTGATCTTTACTAGTAATAATTCAAGATTGTTGTCAGAATTTAAGAACGATATAGTCACTCACTTTGAGATGACAGATATGAGATTAATGTCTTACTTTCTTAGAATGAAGATAAGGCAAACAAATAAAGACATATTTATTTCACAACGGAAACATATAAAAGATATTTTAAGGAAATTCAAGATGGATGCATGTAAGCCTATTTTAACATTAGTTAAAGAAAATTTAAAGCTTGTGAAAGATGACAGTGGTGATTTGGTTGATGCAACAAACTTTAGAAGACTTATTGGAAGTATGAGGTACCTAACTGCAACTAGGTCAAATATTGTTTACAGAGTGGAAATTATGAGCAGATTTATGGATTCACCGCAAACAATCTCATTGGAAAGCCAAAAAATGAATTTTAAGATATATTATAGGTATGATTGATTACGACATATTTTATTTAAACAATAAAAATATGCGACTAGTTGGATGTACAGATAGTGATTGGGTTGGTGACATTGAAAAGAGAAAAAAAACACTTTAGGTTATGTCTTTCATCTTGGTTTTATAGCATTTTCCTATTCTTTAAAGAAACAACAAGTAGTTGCTCTTTCAACTACAGAAACAGATTATATAGCAGCGACAGATTATTTTACTTAAGCGATTTGGCTATGGATGATACTTAACTAATTACAACACCAACAAGATGATCCAATGACAATCTAGTATAATAATAAATCAGCAATCACCTTAACAAAGAATCCAATATTTCATGGTCGAAGTAAGTATATTGACATTAAACATCACTACATTTGAGATTTGGTTAAAGATAAAGAAATTACAGTTGTATATGAACCTTAAGATCAAATAGCAGATATTTTCACGAAGTCCTTAAAAACCGAGCTGTTTTACAAGTTGAAGAAAATACTCAGGATTATTACACCAAGTTTAAGGGAGGATGTTAGAAACTAAACTTGGTTTAAATACATGTTTCTAAATTATGAGTTGTAAAGTGTTGTATCTAACTTGGTTAAAATACTAAGCCAAATTGTCTATGAACTCCTTTAGACAGTTTAATTGAAGCTGGCATTATAGTCAGTTATTACCGACTTTGCTTCTTTATAAATATAATCATTTGGCCATTACAGTACATGCATTGTACAAAAACTCAAAAAGCAAAGTGAGTGAAAAAAAGGTACGAAAGCTTTGTAAGGTCCAACGAATTGTATAGTATAAAGTACTAATAAAATTTTGAGTGTGCACGAAGGATAGCTAGATCTTTAAAGCAACTTTCACTGTTACAATCTACAATATATGGAGGGAGCGAAACAGAAAAACTTACAAGAAGATGCGCACTAATCCTTATCAGCTTGCAAATCCATCTTCAATAAGATATATGTAGTCTCGTTCTAGCCAATGACGTAACTAACTGCTTATCTGGTAACATGAAACCTCATCGGCAATTGTAATTTTGTTGTAGTTTTTGTTCCCCTTTTGTACTAGCATTTTGTCCTTGTAATTAGGTTATTTTGGACTTTTGTTTTGTAGCTCTCACTAAAATGTTGTGTATAGTTTTCAATATAGTTAATACAAATTTCTTTTAACTTTAAAAAAGAGGTGTGTATTTTATTAACTAGTTTATTTGTAAACAACTATGAAGATTTTGTTTTGAACTATGAGTCTACTTCCCTTGCAGATGGTAGAAGAAAGTAAAGAGTCGATACATGACTAAGAAGAAGATGAGATGCCAACGATAACATAAAGTTGTAAACAACGATGAGATGGCAATCGATGATTGGAGCATAAATTAACTCTAATTAATATTATAAAATTGAAAAAATATTAATTTTTTTTTAATATTTAGCCATTAATTAACAGGATAACAACAATTCAACGCTTTTGCCAGCTAACGTTCCCTGCAACTGCCATTCCTTGTTTCGTCCCTTCCACGCTGGCCCCGGTAGCATGCACCCACTCCCACGCTGTCAGACGAATCACAGTCGTCAAATCGTATCACCCGCTTAATCAGACAATCGGTTTTTTGTTTTTGTTGTACGATCAAGACAAAAGTCATCGATAAACTTGACCTCCTTCTCGAGCTCTATTCTTAATATAAACCCTCATCTCTACTCCCAAGCCTCTCAATCCGATCTCTCTATAATTATCATCTTCAAACCCTAGATCAGTGTTGCAATCAATGGCCATGATTCGCTGTCAGCTGCTTGCTCCTCTGCTTCTGACTGTTCTTTTGATTGCGCCGTTCATCGTTGCCGTTGATATCAAGTACTGTGGTCCGTCTCTTCGATTCCTTACCATCATTTGAAAGTTTGTTCTTTTCGTTTTGTGTCTTATGCTTGTTTCAATTTTGACCTTTTTCTATTGACCAATTGGTTGATTTAGATAAGAAAGCAGAATACGACGTGAAGGTTAACGGAGTGGAAATAACGCCCTATCCGATAGCCAGAGGCGAGCCGGCAACCTTCAGCATCTCCGCCAACACCGGTATGAATAAATCATATGAAGTTTAGATTTTTTTCCTTTCTAAGGTCTTTCTTTTGTTATTGAAAGTGAATATACGAGTGTGGGCTTGAAAATAGTGGGATTTTGATGTTCGTTGATTAGATAAATCAATCTCTGGAGGAAAACTGCAGATTGAGGTTGCATACTTCGGGTGGCACATCCATACCGAGACCCATAACCTCTGTGATGAGACATCATGTCCTGTTACCACTGGCGACTTCGTTGTGGCTCACTCTCAAGTTTTACCTGGATTCACCCCACCAGTAAGTAAACAGAGTTTGCATACGTAATTATAAAGCTGAACTTGAGTCCCCGACGCAGGATTATTGAATTGAACCTTGTTGGGAAATTCTGATTGGTGAAATATGACTTGCTTTGCTTGAGTTGTTAGCTATGCTATTTATTGTCAGATTTTAGATTTCTGTTGATGACTTACATGGGGTTGGTTCAATTTTGTAAATGTTGCTTTTATTGTATGCTATTGCTTACACACTGAGGCTGTAGAAGAGCTTCATTGAGCCAATCATACATTTTTTAAAATAGAACTAAAATCTTCCAGACACTTGTAATTAGCCCACAAATGGTTTACGTGCTTATGAGAGCATCATGCAAAAAAGAAAAAAAATTGATTAATTTCTCTGCGGAATTTCGATTCTAGACTTTGTTGAGCCGGGGTATTCCCTGGCAATTCTAAGCGATAAACTTTGTAACGATGTTGTGTATGTTATGCTAGAGGACATTTTAATATGTTGGCCGTTAAATTAAGTGAAATGCTTACTTGAGGTAGGGTTGTGACTTTCATATTTCAAGTTGTGAATTGTTCAAGTATTCCTTTACAATTACCGAAAGCTGTCTTTCGACATTGGCATGTATCTTAACTTCTTGCAGAATGACAGAATTTTCTTTGGTTTATAAGCAGTGGAAGTGCCATTGTTGTTGAAAACGAAAATCATGACCAAATGTAGAAGTGTCTTTTTGTTTGCGATAAACAGATTTGACAAATTACTGATTGATCATGATTGCACTGTATGTATTCTTGTATTTTGTTCTCAACACTTGTCATCTTTCTGAGTTACTCACTAATCAATGGCCATAAAATTTCTGAGGCACTTTGCCAGTTTTATTATGATAACCTGTTCTTAACCCTTTATTGAAGTTGGGCTCTTAATTTTTTAGAATGATGAAATATTTTCCTGACACACTGTTTGGCCACTTTTATAATATTTCCAAGACATGTCCCCAGACCTTTCCCTTAATAAATTTAGTCGTTATGAAATGTAGAGGGCATAAGGCAGAGGAAGAAGGAATGATGAAATAGTACTGCAATTTTTACTGACAATTTTTATGTATCAGTCTATCTATATGTTAATAATGTCACAATAATTGCTTATTGGTTGATTTGGAATACATCTACTTAGGTCCAAAGTATACTTCAATCCAGTTATTTAGCATATTCTATGTTGTCACTGCTTGTTTTCTCTAGGCATTTTCATGTAACTTCTCATGGATGGCATGTGCTGATATTTGTTCTTTGAGCAAATTAAAACCGTTTTGCACTTATTTTGTGTCAATTTACGCTTTTGACAATCACTGTAATCTGCAGGGTTCATACGCTCTCACAATGAAGATGTTTGATGGGGACAAACACCAATTAACTTGCATTTCCTTTGACTTTGACATCGGATTCGCTTCATCTGTTGCCGATAGTTGAGTGCTTTGAAGCTTTCTCCATTAGCTTGTACCTTCCAGCTACTTCAACTTCTTTATTGTGTATGTATGTTGTAATTTAAAAGATATACTTCTTCAAAAAAGGACCTTACCTACCTCATTGAGGAATGACGATCAACGAATGTCAATCTTGTTCTGTGTTTAGTTATTATGGTTCTTATGTTTGCACGGTTGTTTTCAGCGTTTTGTTTGTTTATGGTAATGCTGTTCTAATAGAGCTGAATTCGGAAGTAAGCCATTCTCCTTGAAGGTAAAACGGACGGAATATTGTAAAAGAGACCATAAAATGATCAAATGGCAAAATGGAAAGTAGTTACATGGTAAAAGTACATTGACTTAATTTCGGTTGGATTGCATTACAGTTCAAATGCAATTACTGCGGAGAAAAAGTAGGATGGAATGTGGATTTCGTTTCATTATGGAAGAAATTTTGTGATGATGTGACTATCTCAATCTCTAATGTTTCAGGTTTCTCTGAAAATAATTTCAATGTAAATGATCGTTGATAACAGCACTACCTTGTTATATTATCATTTTTAGTACACTGGACAGAATAGCTTCAGAGCGGGAATGGTGACTGTAACCAATACATATTCAGTAGAGACTAGTTCGTTTAGTAATTGTTATTTTTTAAGTGAACGTTATAAGTTTCTCAGTTCCTAGACTGTGGAGATGACTAGCTTTAAGTTATTGAAGCCTTGGAATCGGCTTTTCAATTCATTTGAGTGATTAGCGGCTGGACAACTGCTATAAAGGTGGTACAGCATATGGTGGTTGCTTAGAAGATCCATTTGTTAGACAATGAAAAGGTCAGGGAAAGTTCAAATTGTACAAAGCTGTTTTTCCATGCTATCGAAGCATGAGCTTGGGCACACCTTTGTCTACTTTGAGTGCAATTCTGGTCCTTGTAGAGTTGTTTTTTGTTGATAATTCTATGCAACCAATTAAAATAAGCCACTTTAAGGTGACAAGGCATAATCAAAGGGTGTCTTAATCAAATGGGCAAGCACTACCCTTTCTAACTTTCGTTTGGTCATGCTCTTCATACCATAACGAGGTCCCAATTGTAGATAAAAGGGTTCGGTCCACTACAGTGGAAAAGGGACTCCGGGGACACCTTCCTGCCCCACAGTCTTTGCAGTGATCAATTAGCAACTTTAAAAAGCAACAACATGCAGCCTTTGCAGTTTCTCTATTCTCAACGTTGCAAGCCAAGAGAGAAGCATCTTCAGCCTTATGTACCCTATTGTTCTCCATAGGTCAATTCAACTCACCAAACCAACTTTTCCTTCAATTCATCCATTTGATCATACTCCCTTCAATTCTGCTAGCAGGCAAATTTTAAGAGATGAAATCAGTGAAGGGGAGACTTCTAAGGAAATTGAAGTTCACTCCCAGCAAAAACACACTGAAACAGGGTCTGGTTTCTAATCTGAACATCACAGAGAAGTTTTCCAGTCAGAACCTGCATCTTCCATCACTTTACATACAAGTTGATCACAAGAAAGGCAATCTTCATGAAGTTGCTGCTGGAAATACTAGTTTATCTCACCATATTAGAGACTTAAAAGATGAAGAATTGGACTTGGAACTTCATGTTTGTGATGAGTTGAGCGCTGCATCCTACTTAGAGGCAAACGATAAAGTGCCTGCCATTGATAATTCTGAGAGTTTAGGAACAGCAGAGATCACTGCAGAGTATTACTCGATAAATGAAGCAGAGTTTGGTGAAGAATGCCCAACCCTTTCCGATTTTGAAGAGAAATGTCCACCTGGAGGAACTGACTCCGTCATTTTTTACTCAACAAGCTTGAGAAGCATAAGAAAGACATTTGAGGATTGTCATACTATTAGATTTTTATTGGAAAGTTTCAAGGTGAGGTTCTTTGAGAGGGATGTTTCGATACACCTTGAATTCAGGGATGAACTCTGGAGATTATTGGGTGGTAGAGTGATTCCTCCCAGGCTTTTGATCAAGGGAAGAGACATAGGAGGAGCTGATGAGGTTGTCAGCTTACATGAGCAAGGAAAGCTGAAGAAGCTGTTGGAAGGTATCCCATTAAGCCTATCTAGTTCCCCTTGTACTGGATGTGGCAACCTTCGTTTTGTCGTATGCTCTGACTGTAATGGCAGTCGTAAAATCTACACAGAGATGGTTGGCGAGGAGATGCAAATTAGATGCCCTGAGTGCAACGAAAATGGATTGGTTAAATGTCCCATCTGCAGCTAGAAAAATTCAAGATATATCTACTGCTGCCACTTAGGATATTTGTGTATGTCTCACCTAACTTCGGTGTCCATTTTAACTTCACTTGATGTTGTGTACTTAGTAATGGGATTCGATAGGTATGTCTGCCTGAGGACAGTTAAAATGTACATCGAATAACACTAGTTGTTCTGCAGTTGTGAAGTGCTCCTTCGAACACTTCATATATTTATTCTCTGTATCCTGTATATTAAGCTCATTTGCCACTTGCAGCCCCTATGATTTTGTTATTGAAAGATTTGAAGTTAGTAGTCTAGTTCTTGTTTTCCAGGATCCTGCAGATAATTAATGAACATTGATTTGTGTATTATTAAGTAACGTGATTATCGTAAAGCATCATGTTGTGATAGGAACGAACTTTTAATTATTTCTGTCAGGAATATTAAGAACCAGTTGAACTATCTACGTATAGAAGTACGCTTTCCTCCTCCAACTCCTCTTTATTGAGCTTTGATAAAGAATATGCAAGGTGTGGCCCCTGTAATGGAAAATGGATTTGTTTGCTTGTTCCTCTTCTGCTTCTTTTGGGCATTTCTTGTGCACATTGTAGAATGGTGTTATTCCTGAGTAGCTGAAAATGCACCTCAAGAATATATTGCAAAGCTCATTTAGGACATGTGGAGCCTCTTGAACTCGAACACAAATCATTGTGAAGACAAGTATGGAATAATGAGCTGGGAAGATGCACATGGCTCTCCTTAATTTTAGAAGGAAAAGTCCTGGTTTGTATTAAAAAAAAGTTAGTGTGCAATAAAGCAAAGGTGTGAACTCATCATGAAGCATCCACGCCAGAGGCCCTCTCTAGAAGTTTATGACAGCTTTCTTGCCTGCTAAATTAGAATTTAGAACAACGAGATGCTTCATATCTTCTTCTGTTAGGCTATGAATACGAGACCATGTGATTCATTTAGAGCAAATACTTAGATTCCACTCTTTGATCTCAATTCAACAGTTTGCGTTACTTATTGAAGAGGAGATCCATCCATTTGCAGCAAGAACATAGCATAAGAAAATTATACCAAGGGTGTGGCAGAACGAGATAGGGAATTATAATTTTGGGAAAATTTTTTCTGGAAACGAAGAGGAAAATGAAAATGGTTGGACCCCATAACCAAGAAGTGAAGCTAATGGTACTTGCGCTTGCATCAGGATTAAGCTTAAGCTTACGCTTAAGAGAGCTAGTGGCAGGTTTTTTATTCTCTTCTTCTTCAAGAAAAGGCCCTTTGATTGAAAGTGGGGTCATAATCATGTGCAAGTGCAATTGGGGATGCTAGAGTTGTAGAGTTATATTCTAAAAGTGGAGTTCTCCTTCTCCATTCAGGGAAGCATCTTTTTCTCACCAGTAGGCCAACACAAAATGTACAGGCTGAAACAACCTACACTCTCGATACACATGCATATTAGACCAAACCTTGTGCAGTGTTTCAGCATGTAAACATGTCTAGGAGACTTCCAATTTTTAGAAAATTTCCTGGTAGACCAAGCTCAATAAATAATCGTAGAACTAAAAGGCCAACCTCATTCAAGTGTTTATTTTCATCTTTTTTTTTTTCAAATTTAGCAGAAAAATCTATTTAATTTTTTATTTTAGTTTTGGTTTTTAAAATTTGTGAAAAATCAGAAAAAAAACTGATTTTTATTTTCTGTTTATGCTTTTTTCATAATATGATTACTATAATCTAAATATATATTATTTAATATATTAATTATTAACAAAAATTATGAACCATTTAATTTAATATTATATTCAATTAATTAAATTATGAATAATTGAACTTTATTTGATAATTTATTTAATTTTTGTAATAAAATAATTAATTTAATAATTATTAATAAATATAATCAAATTTAAAATATCTTCAGATTTATAAATTTTGAATAAAATTTTGACTTAATAATTAAAATATATTTAAAATTTTATTGATAATTTATAACAACACCAACTAGAAATCTCGTTAACACGCGGGATGTGGAGAGGTCTAGTAATACACAGTCTTTCTCCTAACTAGTAGAGAGATTTCAAAAATGTTATTGATAATTTATCTTCAATAAATGTTATATAAGAAATTAAATAATTTAATTAATTAAAATTTTATATTCAAATTTTATCTAATACATAATTATTATCAGTAATAAAAATATAATTATATTAACATTAATAACCAAAAAAAATTTATTTTTATTTGAAAAAAATTTCAGAAATGTTGTTCTATGTAAACGATTTTGTTTTTCCTATAACGTCAGGCTTCCTCACTGCCATCGCCAGCTTCACTGCATACCATAAAATAAACAAAACAAATCGACAGAAAGTAACAGTTCTAATTCGCTAGAGCAGAGCATGAAGAGGATGACTTCAAAATGGAAAACTCCACAATCCTCATGTAAAAGATTGTGCGCAAAAGGAAAGCTCCATTTTTCAAAAACACGTCTTTCATTACTTCAGAGGGGATTCATGGGCAAACTCTTCTTTGGTGATTTAAGCTGGACCGCCCATGTTATGATATCCGCGAATGGCTTACTCAAACGAATAAATCAAACAGTGCTTATGAAACGAATAAAGAATGGAAGGTTTAGTTAGCTCTGAACGTGCAGTGTGTGGTAGGAACTTTATTGTATTCTTTAATGGAACCTTACGGTTCACTGCATGGTTATAATATACATTGTATAGGAACAAGGAATCATACGGGGAACCTTGGTGGGCAATTATCCTAAAGAAAAGGAACATGCATTTCTAAGAATCATTTCCACGCCCCGCCCTTCAAGAACTGCTTTCAAAAGTTGTCTTTACAGCTTTTATCTGCAGGGATCAGGGACAGGAAATATACGTTCCAATCAAAATATGCCTTGTAAATAAAATCTCGTAACTTGTTTAGTGCAAGAAATTCAGATTCTCACTTGCAATGGTTGTTTCCATCACTAGCATTAAAAAGTTGGGTTCCTGTTTTTCCGCATTCTAAGTGTGCAGAAGATATACTACTAACAGAAAAAAGAGAACCGATGATACCGTCAAAGTGATGCAGTTGAAATTTGAAAGTACTTGACAATAACCTTTTTCTTGAACAGGGAAAGTTTTATCCTTGGTTGACTCACTTGGTCACCAACATCAGCAATAAGACCGAACGTACAAACATTAGAGAGGAACCAAAGATTTAGCACCACTGGAAGACCGGATTAGTAGAAACACAACCCTTTTATCTTTTCCATACTCCTCCAAACAGTTAAAATAAGTTCCCATCCTTTATCCACAACATTAGAGAAATCAAGTTAGACTAATCACACATCTTAAGATTTACATTAAAACCTCTAAACAGCAACCTCTGCTGCTACAACGTCAGTATCATAAGGTGGATTTGCCATCATTTCTGCTGCATGAATTTGAGCTACAGGTTGTTCCAAGTATTGCGTATAATGGAACTCGATCTGTAACCTGTGATGAAGAGGTGTTGACGCCATTAAACCCTTCCTGATGTCTGCTTGCAGTTCCCTAATAGGTATTGCAGCCAAGAAGTTCTTAATGTACTCCTTGCAGGAGTCTTTTCCTCGGCATAAGACCTCCCCTTCGTCCTTCATCTGTTGCTCAGAATTGGTTACCATTGCGCCTGACACAGAGGTCTCCTTTGCGTCAACCTGCTGGTTCTCCATGGACAAAACCTGATGGTCACCCATTGGTCCTTCACTGGGGGAAGGGGTAGCATTTGGTAATTTGTAAATAACAGTATTGCAGTCAAATTTCAAAATGTATGCCTGATCACATCCCTCGTAGAGTCTCTCTCCTAATGTATCAATGATGTAATAAGCTTCTGGTTCAACCATCAGAATAAAGAAATGGTCGTTCCAACTCACAATATAAACACGCGCTTCACCGCTACTTCCAAATTCTGAACGAGTGATCTCATCCCAAATGTTATCAAAGGACATGGCACCATGCAAAAAGTCAAATCTTCCCTCGTCCATTCCATCAGGATGGAAAAAGCCAATAAAAGATTTGCCAGGAACTAAAGCCAAAGGTCGTATTTTTGCCTGAAGGACTGTGTCAAGGTCAAAGTGCTTATCAGGGAATCGCTCCCTGTAGATTTCTTTCTCACATAGGCTCCTCCAGTCCATTGATCCTTCCCTTATCAGACTATCAAATTGAGACTTAATAGGCATGTGGTCACGATTGTTCTGAAACCAATCAGCAATAACGGCAACACAGGCTGTACAGGCACTTTCACCGGCCGCACGCTCACTTCGTTGATCAATAGAAGCAAAGAACACCTCACTTTGAAGTTTCAGGAGTCCATCACGGCTAATTACTTCTTTTACCTCCCAACTGCCTACTGCAAAATTATCATCTCCAAATTCAGATATTGATGATCGATTTGCTGATGAATCATCCTCTGCTTTGTTCCACTGCAATAACAGTTGCAGTTGTGAATCAGAACTAAGTCAAATCAACAGGAAGTTTAAAAGGCAAATATTCAAAGAGAATCATATTACAAGAAAGAACCAAAAAATAGAATCTGACCCCAAGAGGATGAGTTTCATCAGATGAAAGTTGGCGACGATCAAAATCAATATCATCCCCACCTTCTTCAGCATAAGCCTTCTTCAATAATGGCTCTCCCTTAGCCTTGGGAGACCTAAAGCTCAGCTTCCGCTTCCTCCAAGGCAGTATGCTGCGTTTTGAGCTTTGCAATAGAGATGGCTCAGAGACTGATGGCGTTGAATCATCATTTTGGGAGCAGCCCACATCTGACTTACGGTGGCTATAATATACCCAACCCTCATCTTCACCACCTTTTCTTGTGTTGGAATAAAATGATCCTCCTGCACAGTTTGCGTAAGCAAGTGTGCCATAACTGAAGGACTTCCTAATAGTAGAATCATCCTTAAGCTCATCAGATTCTCCTTCCTCAAAATCATCAAGTGAATCCGAATCAAATGGATAGTTATATTCACCATCATCACTCCTTGCAGAGCACCTGGATTCACTACCCTCATCCTCTCTGCAGGCCTTTTTCGCTCTTCTTGTTGAGACATACTCCGTGAAAATCTTGACCTTTCTAAGACCAGCTTTTATTGCGGACAACTCATCCTTATCAATCGATACAGTTTCTCCAGTTCGAGGTGGTGATAAAACAGGTACTACTGCTCTCTGTACTAGCTCTGTGTTTTCAGGAGCAGCTTGCAATTCCAGCAAGTTAAGAGATATCTGACAAAGCCAAATAAAACTCAGATATGAAAAAACAAGAGATAAAATTTGAATAATACTAAAAATTAAAAGAATGCTGTGTTGGACAATGAAACAAATTGAAAGGCATACACAAAGCAAGGGACAAGGCTTGGGAGCACCAGCAGAAAGAATCAGAGGCAAGCTTAGTTCAAACTCCTTTTGTTCAGAAGCAGAAGCAACTTCAGCAAGGTTCAATGATGCTGTTCCTATTGCAGGAACCTTGCTCTTTGGCCCTTGTTTTGCAACCTGCATGAGGAAATCGCAACTAAGTACATCTCCAAAAGTATAATTGTCATTTCACAAATATAAAACCATTGGAAAGGTTTATCCAATAACAACAAAAAAGAAGTTCTAGTGACAAAAAAACCTAAAATTGTGCTAAATCAATTCCAGGTCCTAAACACTGGGCTCCAAACAAAATAATCATAGACGAATAAATGTTATTTTCAAATGGGAAATTCGAAATAATCCCTTGAAACGACAAAGACTTGAAAAATCTCAAAAGCAGATTCAGATTTCATTGGACACCTCTCACAGCAGAAAAATGAATATCAGTAAAACTATCTGATAAAATATGTAAAAGCTTGGAGCTTTTTAGAAAAGTCAAACCAACTATTGAATCTAACAAGCAAAAACAACCCCTAGAGTAGTAAAGATCGATTAGAAAGTCTTTAGTCAAACAATCCAAAGGAAAACTAAACAATTCGCCTGAAAGAAAACTAAGAAAACAACAACCCAAAAAAAAAAAAAGAATCACCTTCTCCTAAGAACGAAAAGAATTCAAGATTGGGGAAGGGAAAACAAAAACGACCCATATTAAAGAGAGAGACAAAATTTTGTAGAGAGAGAACGAAATTTACATTAAAGACAGAGAAAGCGATCTCCCACGGAATAAACACATTCTCTTTATAAGCCGATAAAGTGCAGAAACTCTGGAACTCCTCATCCCACTCAACGATGGCCACGTCGTTTCCTTCCCCAGAGATCTCGACTTCTTTAGTGAAATTCCTCTTCACCGTCCTCCTCAACGGATTCAAGGCCAATTTCGGACCTTTCCACCGAACCTCCACAGTTAGTTTCTCCGAACTCTCTTTATCAGACGATTGAGCGTCACGCGCCAGCAGATCCCACCCCTCCATTCGCCGGATCACCAATTTAACCTCGTACTTCCGAGAGACCAGCGGCGGCCAAGGCCGCCACCTCATCATCTTCACCACCATCCCTCAACCCAAAAAGCACAAACCTTGAAATGCCCCCTTTTGTGTCCCTCACTGTCTCCCACACTCACAAATAAGAGAAACAAATGGAAACGAAAAGCAAACCCAAATGCTCCGTTTTTCTGGATACTAACGAGAGAGAAAGAGAGTAACACGCCGTTATTTGGGAAAGCTGGACAAAGCTAACGAGAGAGAAAGAGAGTAACACGCCGTTATTTGGGAAAGCTTAACAAAGGGTGCTTGTCAAGCTGAGAACGAAGCTTTATTTTTAACTAGGGTTAAACTCAAAACACGACACACACACACACCCTTGTTGACGTTCAGGAGCATATGGCCGTTATATTTATGCGATCTAACTAATATTAATTTATTTTTTATTTTTCTATTTGACTATAAAATTTACAAAATGGTTATATACTTTTTCTTTTTATATTTTTATCAAAATTGGCTTCCATGATCTACTCTTTAACAAATTAATCCATATGGATATTCCAAGTACCGTTGATGCCGTTAGAATTAACGAAAGTTCAGTTACTTTTTCACTCATTTTCATTTTTGCATGCTTCCATAATTAGCCAGTGCTTCTCTCTAAAAGGCCGTACTTTATTAGGTAATAAGTTTTATTGTAATGGTTTTAATTTCTGTCTTTTATCAGTCATGTGACCTTTTTATTCTCCAATTTTCACCCAATTTACATACACCCTTTTTCGAAGATAGAAATATAACAAGTATGGATAAAGATACCTATTATTAGACTTTTTCAAATTCTGCGCCTCAACGGAATTCTTATTAAATATTATTGTGGAAGTTTAGAAAACTTTTCTCTATTAAAATGTAATTCTTTTTTTTTTTCCCTTCAATTACCATATCTAATCCAGATGCCAAATGATTTGTTAAAATGTCCGTTTCAGTTATTAAATAAGTTTGCTGAGCAGATAAAGACAAAGTTTTTATTGGTATGAACCAGACGCAGTAACTCACAAATGTTTGTACTTGTTGGTAATGGTAGGTGGGTAGATTCATACAATGAGGCATACCTCAGCTGGAATTTATTCCAAGAGAACGGCCGCTACATGACGAAGAAAATCCTGGGGATATCCGATTATCCAGTCATCTTTATAATAAATTTATGTTACCAGGTACAAAGTCTTCTTTAATTTAAGATGGTCATGCTTTTGTTCGATTTAGTTTTCTTTAAGGTATCTTAGTTGTGAATTTGAAGTAATCTTCATATTGATTGCTAGAAATGATTTCTACGTTAAAAAAGTGTGATTATATTATACTACTACGCAAGCAATTTGTGGTGTATTCGTAGTGATTCCTTCCAACCAGTGATGATGGGTGTTCGTTGCTCAATTGATAGCTCTTATACGTCTTCCTTGTTCACAAATGCAGCGGAGATATTTGCTTAAAGGGTTGGGTAGGGATCATAGCCCTTTTTCCAGATAAATTCCTTTTCGCTAAGAATGATTTTCCTCCCTTCACGAGGCACACACCTATCTTCTTTACAGCTTTGGTGGCCTTGCTCAAGCCTTTCATTTTGGGAAATTTGGTGGATTGGTTCGGTAAAGTTGAAAAAGATGGTCCTATACCTAAAAGTCTCATGAAACCAATTATTAGGATCACCCATTTTGCATATGTTGTGTTAGTGATTTATGTCTGGTTTCTATAGGTTGGTGTCTAGTCTAAATGAGATTATACATATAAAAGTTAGATTGCATATTTTGGCCATAGAAATTAATGGCCCAGCTATGAAAGAGCAAAGCTGTTTGACAAAAACGATTAGGCAAATTTGAAATTGTTCAATCTGAGAATATTAATTATTAAAAAAGTGTTTGTTTTTATTTTTATTTTTATTTTTTAAAAATTACGTATCCTTAATAAATTATGAGCATTCCAAACAAAATTGGTTAACCTCTATTTTAATTATTGGAATAATCCTTTAAGTTTAAAAATGTTGTTGTCATGCCAACTGAGTGGGTCCACACGAAACCATTGATCATAAAGTGCGGTGTTGACTCATCCAGCCAATAAACGCTAGCCATGTCAGCTACTCTCGCGTCTTAGTGTCATAATAAATGCTTTTCCACAATTTATAATTATTTAAATAAAATACAATTTTTATTTAGATAGACGAATTGTCCACATCCACATGTCGTAAATTGAAGCACTGTTTGACTAGTCAAGCACGTGTAGGGCCTATTAAAATTAGTGGGCTTGGAAGTTGATATGCCTCATATTCCACTCTACTATTTGTTAGCAATAATGGATTTTATTTAGTTCATACTTTTAACTCTGCATATCGTCAGGGATTAAGTTCTCAGTTGAGGATATTGCTGATTTGATTCTCTATAGGATGCAAATAAATTAACGTCATATATGTTTTGATAACACACAGGGGATGCATGAAACTAGGAAAGGACAAGGTTGAGTGACAGCCACAAAACAAAAGCAAGTGATTGGGACAAAAGGAAACAATACCCAGATTCCATTCTACACTTGTTGTAGCCGTTAACTTATTAGATACACACATCCGCGGGGAATACGCGCAAAATTTTCAATAATCTCTTAAATTTCATTTTTACCAAATTGCTCTTTAAACTTTAACTTTTAAAACACTTAACCCTTAAAATTTGATTATTCTAAATTGATCTTTAAACTTTGAATATTTCACCATCGCAAAACATTCAACCACATTAAAACTAAAATTTTGAAATTTTAATTTTTCTGATCAAAATACGAAAAGGACCTTAACTTAAAAAATATAAACATCTCTCCCAACCAATAATCCTTCCTACAACAAACTCCTTAATCCCTAAAATCTAAATGAATCCAAATAACCCAAACAATCATATCATAGTAGAATTCTCATGTTGCATGTTTTGCCATCATCCACTCGTTTCTCCCAGAAATAATTAAATATCTTAAAAAATGGTGATTAAATGCAAAAAATGAAGCTTAAAAAATTAATTTATAAAAAATTAACAAACTATTTAATAACAAATAGATACACCTTATGAGTTTAGGATGTGAAGATCAAAAGATATCAAAATACTAGATATAACCTAAGTTATATAACATATAAAATCTAATCAAAGACAAATTATTGGAGAAGATGCAAAAATTATATTATCCAAACTCATCATGTCTGAGTGGGAGATGATAACATTCATTTGTTAACTGTTAATGATCAATTAACAAACAACAACAACATCCAGTGAGGCAAACCAGGATTTATAGGTGCAAATTCTTCCAGTTCATACAGAAGGTTGCTGAGAAATAGGCTAAAGATCTTTTTCCAGGAAAAGGGTCTTTTTAGTTGAAATTCTTCAGAGTGCTAGGGTGCTGGGCCCCAGCATTTGAAGACTTGTAATAGTCGAAACTCATTGCAAAATTTTTTTCAATTAATGCATACGTGGAAAAAAATCGATAATTAAATTGGCCCGATTTATTCAAAACAATTTCAATCACAAAGATACAAACATTATTGAACATATCAGAGTTTTAGTAATCACTTGGCCTATTACAAAACACAATGCTTATTTTCATAATATCTTTACATTTCAAAAACCACCCCTTTTGCCTTAATACAAATACAAAATACCAAATACACATGATACAATTAAATGTCTATGTTTGATATGATTTTAAAATACAAAAATCCTGAACTAACTTAATTACAGAAATCTTTACTATCTTGGAGTTCCAATGTCTTGCAAGGATCACTAATCATCTCTTTCTGCACCTGAAAAGGGAAGCGTGGGGTGAGCTACACAACTCAGTGGCTAATATATTCATAGTTATTGGCAATTGACCAAAATCAAGCATATATATATATATATATATATATGTATATATATATATATATATATGTATATGTATATATATATTCAAAACAATTTCAGTCACAAAGATACAAACATTATTGAACATATCAGAGTTTTAGCAATCACTTGGGCCTATTACAAAACACAATGCTTATTTTCATAATATCTTTACATTTCAAAAACCACCCCTTTTGCCTTAATACAAA
>JAOSBK010000005.1:39747123-39761040 GCA_027568895.1 Erythroxylum shatona | reverse complement strand
GGGCTGTGAGATGCTGCGTCTCTGGGAAGGATGAGTTATCATATCTATCTGATTACTACCCTTACACTTCTAGAGATGCTAGTTTCCACTAAATGCCTAACAAAGGTAAAGATTTCACTAATCAAAGCTATCATAAGCCATTACTCAACATCATCCTAGAGTTGATTGGTACTACATTGTATGGAAAGGATCTTGGGTGCCTAAGGCCTTATTTGTAACTTGGCTTGTAGCAAGGCTCTAGTTGAAAACTAAAGATAGATTGATTGAAGCTACAAATTAGATATGTATGTTATCTAATGTCATTTGGAGCATAATGCTACAAGTTATGAGATTGCAATTTCCTTACCAGGAGTGGCTCGACATACTTATTTGGGCTAATAAACTTTTCAGAAACAAGGGTGAAGACCATGTTGATTTGAGTTTGGCTACAAATTGCTCAGTTTACTTTATTTAGAGAGAAAGGAATATGAGGTTGTTCAATAGAATTGAAGTAGATAAATATGAGCTAGCTTATTTTTGTTGTTGTTAGATTAGGGAGATTTTACCAACTCACGCCTTACAGAAAATGAATGCAACATTGAGAAGAAGATGGAGATTGGTTTTAGATTGATGTTGTTATAAGTCTACAGATGGAAATGTATTGGTTACTTGTGTTTTGAATGAGTGTGCTTATCTCTTTCTATCTAGTCCCTGTCATTATAAATGACATTCTATTGTACATTCATGTAACTCTTTTATAGTTAATGGAATTTTTATTTTTTTTAAAAATCCAATGAGAGTCCTGCTAAAATGCAGAATATGGATACACAACCTTACCCTTACTTAGTAGAGAGGCTATTTCTGAAGTTAACAAATTAACATTAGCTATAACTATGAAATAGAGTCTTTTAATCAATATATTATAATCAGTTCAAGTAAATAATTTGATTTAAATTAATAATGCATATGTTTAAAAGATCTTATAGTTTATGCATAAATAATATTTCTTACACTATTTACACAACCAAGCATATGGTAGTTTATATGGAGGATTTTGCTTTATCATCAACAATACGATCTCCAAGCTAAAGCAATAAAAGCTATAATCACTAAGAACATTGTTCTATGCAATTGTTAATGTAATCAACCTTAAGGTAGACGCAATTACCATTCAATCCATTAATATTATAAGGTGGTAGAGCTACACAGTAGCGGTATCAAGCATTTTCCTAAGTCTCATATTGATTTCCCTTTACGCTTATAAATAGACATACTTATCTTAAACTTGCACATTTCATTGTCAAATTTGGGAGACTTCACAGTCAAAATTAGGTTTATTTAATGGACCAATTATACGGTGAAATGTTGATAATTATTTATGATCAACTTAATTAAATAATAAAATTTTCATTTTATTAAAATATATTTTTTTAAATATTTATAACAAAAGCGATTAGAAAAATATTTCACTAAAACTTTAATCAATATTTCACACATTAAAAATGGTGTATTTGGCACATTATCAATGCCAAGGGTTGTAAAGATGAAATATTTAGAAATGGTAAAAAAATGAAGTTTAGGAGGTTAACTGTACTAAGTAAAAGTTTAGGGTGAGTTATCTTTCTTATATTTTCTTTTCTAAATTTGCACAATAACTTATGTATGTGGACTAATTTGTTCTTTTAGTGAGCTAGAATTTCATTCTTAATTAGCTTAAAGTTTTTGTCTTTTTGGATTATTTTTAGTCATAAATTTTCTTTTGATTTGCATAATGTTTTCTAGGTTTTCATATTCTACTTCATAATTCCCATATTTGATCATTTATTAGTTTATTGATTTCATTTTTTCTTGAAAATTTTGATCCAATTGTGAAATATTCAAGTTCTAAAATAAAAGTGGTGTTTTAAGTGGGGTTTCTCTTAATCTTAAATAGTATAATGTTTAATATTTTGCTCTTTCCTTTGATTTTCAAATGACGTCTTTAATGGAATATGTAATGTTATGGTATATGGTAATGGATTGCATAATTTGGTAATCAGTTATGTTAATAAAGATGTTTAACTAATTATTGTTATTACACTAAACAATTCAAGTATTTAATAGTGTTTAATGTTTTTTATTAACTATAAATGTTTAAAGTAGGATGGCATATATGGATTCATTAATATCAAAAGAAAGGAATTAGAGTAAAAGACAAATGAGAGGTAAAAAGTATTTTGTCCATATGAAAAGAAGAGTTCATTGATGACCTAATGGACTACAAAAAGTCTTGGTAGATGATTTTATAGTTTTTTTGCAATCATGAGATAAGTTGTAAAAGGTGGTTTTTTTTAAATATATTTGAATTAATATTAAAATGTTTTATTTATCATAGTAACCAAAGTGAAAAAGGAATTGTTTGAGTTAAAGGGGATGTTAAAACTTGGAGTCAATGAGGAAAAAAGTTGTCAAAATTATTAATTTACTACATGATAATATGTATGATTTGTATCTTGCATTGTTTGTACTTACTGGAGAAGTTTTTGTAAAAGTTTTCATAATGGATATAAGTTGGCAAAAATTTGTGATCTTAGTATTCAAGCTTATTAAAAGGGCTAGTAATTGGATACATTGTTCTCATTGAATGTTAATTACAAGAGCACAATACCTTCTTATCTTGACGTAAGATTAGTCTTTTATTTGTGGAAATACACCCAAATTAAGTATTTTGTATTATATAAGGATGTTAAAAAAAACTAAACTATTTAGGAAATTAAGACAAGGAAACACAATATGTAATTTTAAAAATTGAATCACTAATATACACATATGTAGGAAAGTACAAATACATTAACTAGCATTTATAGAATTAATATATCCAAAACAATGAAGGCATTACAATAACATTAGTGATAATAATGACTTGCTCAAAAAACTTACTTCAAATTGCAATATCCTAATTACATTTGTTTAGGGGGTAAAGTTCTACATTTTCCCTAAATAAATAATTACTTTTAATTTAAACTCTAAAAAATTGTTTGAACCATGTCCTTGGATATTCGAATTTTTCATCTACTCATACCACTCTAATCCCTTTCAACTTCTACAACTAGTTATCAAATTTTGGAATAAATGTTGATCCACCAACATTTTATAACTAGATGATATAGTTATCAACTTTCAAATTAACTCTCTAGTCAATATTGATGTGCCTAACACATATCCTTTACTCAACTTAAGGAAGAAAATTCCTAAACATCCTTCACAATCCCTATTAAAACATCCATATAGTAAAGAAGAAAATGAATTAAATTTAAATATAAAAATTCATATACATTACATATTTATAAACATGCATATTTGTATAAGTTTGACCAAGAATTATTAAATGCACATACATTGCACATTTGCATACATAGACAATTAGAGTTATTTATGTAATTATAAAGGTTTGACCTTCAAATTAGCATTGAAAATACTCTTCTTTTAGATAATCCATTACTCTCCTAAGTAATTAACAACTAAAAAAATTCAACATTTGATAGTTAAAATAATATTTAAAAATAAAAAGAATTAATATTTTGCATATTAAAGATAATTGTTTTCCTTCACCATCTCCAAGTTAAAGATTCAAAATCAATAGGTCTCAAAACAATTTACAAATATCTTTATTCCCATCTCCCTCAACATGTGCTAATAAGTTCCCTTTATAAATTCCTTTAAGGTGGCAATCATCTAGATTAATTATTAGTTTGTAACCATCGATCCAATCCTTTTTGTAGGACTCAAAATACATATAACATTAATGAAAAATCTACTTACTTCTAAATTATTATTGCTAGTTCTGATTGCCCAAGTTGATCTAGGATTTTCCTTTTAACTCCTTACCATAGCCTAATATTTTGACAAACTCAATAGTGTGACCTTTATGTAATATTAAATTACATCCATCTTGATGTCATCAACGTAATAACATTAATTGATGAACCATTTAAATGTAGTCGACTTATTGACATTTGTTGTTGATTAAGTATGTGTTAATTCATACCTTTTTACTACAAAAGTAAATTTTTTTGGTCTCAATACTTATATAAATTGACCAAAGACAATTCTTAGCAGATCATGTTATAACTTTTTTTTAAATTTTTCACAAATTTCAAACTTAGAGACATGGACACATAATATTTAATGATAACATATATACCCTCACACTTTTAAATCTTAAACCAACCTCCTAAACTTGAATGGAGCAATTAGGATCATAATATACCTTAGATTTTGTTATAATAAAATCCTTTACCATTATCTTTGAATTCAAACATGTATTCATATTAATCATCACATCCAAAATTATCTCCCTTGTTTTACACCATATTCTTCACTATAATTTCTACATAAGAATTTTTTGTTTATGTGTTTTTTATCAGAACTAATTGACTCATTTTTTTAACCTTCTTCCATTTGCTATCTTCTTATGTTTTTATACTTCTTTCTAACTTCATATGGATTCAACATCATATAGGTAAAAAAAAGTTAATTGCACGAAACTCCCTTATGGTTTGACCTTTTCTTTTATACCAAGCCTTATATTTAGAAAAATGTCATTTACCTCACTATAGGATTGTATATTATCATGCAAGTCCTTCCGTCATCTTTCATTAGTTTACTAGCCATTTATAGTTTTGAAACAACGTTGTATTGAAATTATCAATATGGTATTATTTTTAGTGAAAAGTAAATGAATAACTAACCATATATGACATAGGGGTTATGTGATAATTAAACAATATTATAGAGAGTCAATGATGCTTTTCGATTGAAATTAGGAGAAAAAAAGCCAACCATAAGAATTCCTAGTGTATTTTTAGTCATTTCCTAAAATTGACTCTTATAGAACAAAATAAAATAATGTAAAATAATGACAACATAAATATTTAAGAGTCATGTCCCTACAATAATGAAGATACAAATTTTATAATAATGTCATTACTAGTTTGAGTAATAAAATATAAAAGAGTACTAGGTTTTAACTCAAATTGAAAATAATGTAAATAGTCTCAATTATAAACTCAACCCAACACAAAACAAAACTTAGGGCAACATGATAACACCATTGATCAAATAAATGGTCAACCAAGTATTTTACTTATTCCAATCACAAAAAATAAATAAAACACTTAGAATAATATAGTGGTTAAATGGATCCAATAACAATAGACAAAATAACTAAAAATGGATATCCCAAATATGTTTATTAACCAAACAAGAATTTGTAATCGATTTGTTGTTTAATAATGGAAAGAATCTAAACAAATTGGTCATACATTATATACCTAGTACATTGAAGGCAATGCATTATCAAAAAAGTACAAATTAGTCAACTTGTAGATTTCAACATTTCATTACCACCATGATCTATTCACAAAAACTATTTGGGTTTAGGAAAACACAAGAGTTTAATAAATGTATATGGAAGAACGTGTAATATAGGAATTGAAGTCCAAAATTATAACGTGGGTTTGGAGGTTTCATAATTAGTGGTTATTGATTTGACTTCCTTTTAGTTTTTAGTGATTAAGTTTGTGAGGATATGGTTTCGATATAAGGTGACATGATCAATTAATTAGCTAAGGACTTTTTAGTATTTCCACCAAATAAATTAAAATATCAAAAATTTTAAATATGTGTCTTACTCTTTATGTCAAAAGGCTTGGAGATAATTTTTTAAAATTTTTAAGAGATCATTTGAAGAAATTTCATCTCAGATCTTATGCTCATTGAGATGGAGAAATTCGAGCTCAACTCATACTTACAAGCACTTAAGGCATATAATCTCAACTAAAGAAAAAATTAAGAGTCTAATGAATGCAACAAGGAGATAGAAATACTAAGCATTTCTATAATATGATTCAAGGTAGAAAAAATATAAACAATATCATATCCCTTAATAATAATGATAGATTGATTCATGCTCAAGAAAAATTGAAAGAGGCAACAAGAAAGCACTTTAAACAGATAAATGGTGTAAATACACACTCAACTAATATTTTTGACATTTTGCTCAATAGATTGGTAGGTTCTATAAGCCAAGATTAAAAGTTTGAAATGCTTAAAGAAGTAACCTCTGAAGAGACAAGGAAAGTAGTGTTCTCATTCTACCTTAACAAGGCCCCAGGACTAGATGGCTTCAATGCAAGGTTCTTCCAAAAAAAATGGACCACCTTACAAAATCGAGTAGCAAAGGCTGTTTAAGAATTTTTCAGAAGTGGTAGAATACTCACTGAAATGAATAGGAATAATGTAGTCTTGGTTCCCAAAATCCCTAATCCTAAGTTCTTAAATGATTGTAGACCTATTGCATGTTGTAATATGATATATAAGATTATTGCAAAAATTTTTGCCACTAAGTTGAAAGTTACCTTACCTGGTTTTATCAATCTAAGTTAGGGTGCTTATGTCCTAGAAACAAGTATGGGTGATAACATCCTTTTAGCTCAAGAATTGTTCAAAAACTACAAATCAAAAAAGCATATTAGGAGTTGTGCACTCAAGATTGATTTCACTAAAGCTTATGATACTATTGAATGAAGATTTCTTATTAACTCTCTGTACACTTTTGGATATCCATATGAGTTCATCAAACGGATTCATTCTTATAAAACATCTGTTTCTTATTTAGTATTGATGAATGGGGAACCCGCTCAACTTTATACAGCTGCAAGAGGAATCAGACAAGGTGATCCACTCTCTCCTATCTATTTGTCATTACTATAGAGGTACTACAAAGAATCACTCAAATGTGTATAAAGAAAAACAGGAATTTCAAATTCCATTATAGATGTAGTGGTCTTGGGATTACTTAACTCTCTTTTGTAGATGATTTACTCATGTTATATGCCAGTGATCCCATTTCTATTGAGACTCTTTTAAAAGTTTTGCAGCAAAGTAACTGGGCTCAAATTTAACCCAATTAAGAGTGTTGCTTATCTATTTAGACTAATTTCTGAAAATTTGATGATCGTGATAACAGATGTTGGACTCAGTGCTCAACAATTAACTCTTACTTGCTTGGGTGTTCCAATTTTTACAAAAAAGTTTAAGGAAACTAAATGCAGACCTCTCATAGAAAAGGTCAGCAAAAGACTCTCTCAATGGAACAACAGATTCTTGTCATATAAAGGTAGAGTATAATTGGCCATCACCATTCTTAATAGTTTTCATATCTATTTATTATCACATCTAGCTATCCCTAAGGGAGTTCTGAAGAAAATTAATAGAAGTATCAAAGACTTCATTTGGCATGGACAAAATTCTAATAAGGGAAGATCATCCAAAGCTGAATGGAGTGTCATATGTCTTCCTAAGTAATATACAGGGTTGTGAATCAATTCAGTTAGTAGAGTGAGCTTAATTTTGCTAGCAAAAAGACTTTGGAGGATATGCTGGGATAAAGAAAGCCTGTGGGTAAGATAGGTTCATATGTTTAAGATCAAGTAGAAAAGCATACGGGTTAACTCTCAAGCCTCTTTGCAATCTTACACTTTTCAACAGATCTTACATATAAGGTCCTTTATGCATCCTCATATCAAGCATCATGTTGGAAATGGGAAGAACATAACTTTTTGGTTTGATAATTGGCATGCCTTAAGGCCCTTATGTAACATTGACCTCTTTATAACTTTAAGAGGATCTATCCCAGGAGAAACTAAAGTTCAAGCGTTGATCCAGAATAGCAGTTGGCATTAGTTGTTCCATATGTGCAGAGGAGTCACTTCTATTATTGAACAATGGCCCTTATACTTCCCACGTCAAACACAAAAAGATGAGATCAAATGGGAGCTCCATAAGTCTCACAAATTTAGAACTCAATCATGCAAATAATTGTTGCTAGGTCTTATGATCAAGTTTCCACTCTACAGATTGATATGGGAATCAGGTATTACTCCGGCTCACTCTTTCATCTTATGGTTAGCTGCTCTACATAAATTGTTAACCTGGGATAATATTAAATTTCAATCTCTAGATGCAAATTATCCTTTATGCCCTAGGGAAGTTGAAACCTTAGATCATATATTCTTCAAGTTTCCTTAAACCAAACAACTATAGTGTGCTTTTCTTAATATCTTTGGATTGGAAGACTGGAGTCTTAACTAGATGAATACATTGGATCGGGTTAGCAAACTAAGATGGGCTAATAAAGAAGACCAGAGGTTCTTTAAAACTGGTTTTGCTATATTGGTGCACTATATTTAGAAGATGAGAAATACCAAAATCTTTGGTAAGGCTAAAGAGTTCAAAAGAATACAGTTAGAGCCATTTATGGCTTAAACTAAGAATGACTATCATGATCAATATTAATCATCTACTCATGTCCAATGCTATTAAAATGCAATTGAAACATCTAGCATAAGATGTTGGATGTATCCATCTATGTACCTTCTTCATTAGTTTGAGCACCATTCTTAGGAGATGTAACCTCATACATTTTGTAATTTCTACCTTTTGAATTAATTCATTACTTACTTTTCAAAAAAATATTTTTATTTGATTGATATTTTTAGCTATTATTACAAAATAGAGTAAAGTTATAGATTTAAAATATAAATTACTCTTATAAGAACTCAATAATTAATGTAAAGAGGTTAAGCTAAGAGTGTTAGCTTAAATAAATCATATGTTTATTTGTGATAGGTTTGGGTCTTTTAGTAGTTTAATTATAATTTAGGGTAAAAGACGTAAATTTCTCTTGTAGTTTAAGAAACCTTAAAAAAACTCTCTGATCTTTAAAACTCTTGAAAAAACTTCTTCTAGTTTTAAGTTTTCCAAAAAAACCTTCTTTTTAGGCTATAGTTAAAAAATAATGACGAAACATGTATAGTATAAACATCAAATGTTGACTAGTTAATTAGAATTAAAATTAATATAATAAATTACTAATTAGTTTCCAATAAGATCCAATATCCAATGTTGGTTCCTTTTTGTCTAATATTTTATATTTGACTCATAAAATTTATAATCAAGTCTTAATTAAATTACTCTTTTTCTTTCTTCAACTATTTTTGTGTATAATCTGAGAGGCTTCTTAATACATTGAAAATGGAAATAAGATATGATTTCTTTTAATTTATCTTTAATTAAATAAATTATATTTATAGATTAAAATTAGGGTCTAGTAATACATCATGTTTATCCGGATATTGTGAATGTGAAAGTAGTACTAACTTTGTTGTATATAATTTTTCAGATAATTTAATCATGTTATCATTCAATATTTTGATTTAACATAGAGTATGTATTTAGTGTCCATTCTATCCGAGTCCAATCATATGAGTTTTCTAATAATAGTAATTGATTCTTTTAAAGATATTTGAAAAATATTTTCAAAGTGTATTTCATTTTAACTAAGAATTTCTCAAATTAATACTAACAGAGAACAATTAAACCTTCTATCTTATCACTTTAGAATGTTGAATTATATATTGATTATTCATTTACTTCTATATAATTCATGTCATATTCACCACCTATTAAGCGACCAATACTTAATATAAGTTATAAGTAGCAATAAAATATAATAATTCTTTTTGCTAATTTTTCCATTGTATTAAGTTCACTTTTGATAGATGATAACTAAATACAATTTTTGAACAACATATATTATAGTAAGACTGAGTACTAATAGATCTCCTCAGATTTTGCATCTTAGTAGAACTTCAACTAGGTGTTGATGATAATGATAATGATGTAATTATAATATGAGTATCATATTTTATTTATAAAATATAATTATCTCATAGAATTTATTATATAAATTTAGTTAATTAAACTAACATATATAAAACAAAAATATCTTTAATAAATATGCTACAAATGTAAAATTAACTAATTGCTACAAGATGTATGTTAAAAAATTCTCACTTTCTTGCTTGCTATCTGTAAACAACTCAAAAATTACCAAGTAAGAATCCTGCTTAAAATGGTCTCAAATGCTTTTTGCTGACGTTAGAATTCAGTTCACGTAGATTTGGAACCGTTTTCCATGACACTAAATTAACGTGCCCAAGCTGGACACGAAGAAAACGATTGTCAGGACAGTGGCCTATCCAATTTTCAACATTCAAAGTTGACATACGTTTAGCAAAGCTCGGTTGTGAATAAACTTGTGAATCTGACGCCACCTATGTAACTTTTTGACAAATCCCGACTATTATACGAGCCTTTAAATTTTCACTTTTCGTGGTTGATATTATGAATCAACCTCCTGGCTAATGTATATAGACAGATGATCGGCAAGAAAATTGACATTAAGATGGAAGTCATGATTACATGTCATTAGTGGGGCGTTGAAGGTTTATGAGGTCCACATATTGCACTTTAATTTTCATCCTCACGGTTGGATCATGATGGAATCCAAGAAGACAGTGCCTTCTCATATAAAGACATGGTGTCAACCTCCATGGGACACCATTTTCTTTTACTCCCATCAAAGCTCCACCACCACTGAACCAAGGCAGGAGATAGTGCACGCAAGCAACTTTTCCAATCCCATCAGAGGCTTGGTTTATCTTTTTCTTCTTTTGTGGTTTGAAAGGACTAAATCATTAGTTTGTGACCCTATATCAATATACTGGTTGAATGAATTTATTCTATTTATTAACGTTATATGTTCAAATCTTATCAAGGGAAGACATCACGGAATGTTCATTCCAAAAGGAAAAAAAGAAGAAGGAAAAAACAATTCCCAATGCGATTATTTTCTTGCTTGGCTAATTTTAGGGACAAGTTCACGACATCTTCCAAGTTCTAACACCAACCAAAAAGTCAAATCCAATTGGTTACAAAAAGCAAGTGCATAGAATGAAAATTAGGACTTGGTAAGAGATGAACAAAGCAAGGCATTAGAACATTGATTGGAAATAAATGGAGGAAATAAATCCAAGCATTTGGTTGGGATACTAAGGAAATGGTTGGCTGCACGCGAAACAAATTGATTGACAAGGAAAACAGCTCAAGTTACATGTTTCAGCTGCAAAACCTGGCAAGAAACTTGCTGGCCTTAAGTTAGAATTCAGATTCACCTAATAAGGGTAACATCATATCTGGTCGTTAACTCTCCAATTCTGATTATTCCTTTCAGTAAACAAGATGACTGCGCATACGTTTGAGATCAGTGCCATGGCTACATCTGACGTTTAGATAGGGACTCACTGTTTATATTGATTGGCATCAGTATAATCTTCAGCTTGCAAGAATTGGTTGCACTGACATTGTCACTGACAACCATGCTCTGGAGATATCCTGTGAAACCTAAGCGATCAAAGCCCATCATCTGGCAGTACTTTGGGTGAGCCCAGGAATTAGTTCGGATTAACCTGTGCAAGCTCTAGGGTGCGTCATGATTTATGGTAAAAGCTTACAATTGTGGAAATTACATCTCTCGTTGATACACTAATTCAACCAACCGAGTGCCTTCGGTGTTTATTCTCTTTTCATGGTCACCCAGGCTGAGTTCTCTGAAAAATTTTATAAAATACCTTACTTGTAAAATAATATTGAAGAAATTAGTAAAACGTTTGTAGTAAAGAAAGAATGTAAATGCTATGTCCATATTCAAACATAATACGTGCATCTCACCATAATATAGGCAACGAAAATTTATATTTCGTCACCTACATTTTTCCCACAAGACGGTAAAATTAAATTAAACTCAAAAGTTTTGGTTAGGCATAATTAAATTTTCTTAAAAATAAATTTACTAGTAAAATGAAGAAAATTATGAATTTTTCTGGAAAATTATAACTGGAACTCTCTAATTCCACTTAATAAAAACAAGTTTTATTTGTACAAAGAATATAAAATTTAAATATTTTATTTTAATTATTTTTTACTTTTTTCTCTCTTTTCATATCATATCTTAATCTCTTTTTTTTCCCTCTATTTATTTATCTTTTCTCTTTTCTTTTTTATCTACATCTCTCTCTCTCTCTTCCCCCCTTTCCATTCCTTGTCTCTCTACCTCCTTTTCTCTTTTTATCTCTTCTTCTCCTTCTCATTCTTCATGTATTTCTTTCTTTCTCCCTTTGTATAGGTGTTATAAGTGAACTATCTAACTTCACTAAGTCTCATGCATAAATTATAGTTATCTTATCTAATTAAAATAATTGCATCATTCTTGAACATTAACTTTTTAGGTGAGTTGTTTCATTTTAAAAGTTCACTTATATTACCAAACTAAATCAATTACATCAACCTAAAGTATTTGGGTTTAGGTTGTCTCACCTTGCTAATGTAATTGCCTTACTAACTAATGACTTTATGAGGAAAAAATTGTGTCTATTCATTCCCATCTCTGACGAATATATACACGACATATACATCCTTCTAAATTCACATAAAATCTCTTAATATCATGCTAGCTATCTCCTAGAATCATGCTAATAAGAGTATATCCAAACTAACTATTAATTTCATCATGATACACCAAATATATTTCCATAATATACATAGTATGGTTTAATACTCCCCTTTAAGTTGAAGCATGAAGATTTTGAATACCTAACTTGACGAGAAAGTATTTAAATTGTTTTTTTTCCTAATGCCTTGGTTAATATATCAGTTATTTGATTATAAGATTGAGCATGTTCTATGACAATGAGGCCAGCTGAATCTTTTCTTACATATAATGACAATCGACTTTAATATGTTTGCTGCATTCTTGGAAAGCCAGATTAGATGCAATACAGAGGGCAACCTTGTTATCACCATACAACCTCGGAGGTTAAGATTGTTGTACACCCATGGACCGAAGTTGAGTCGTGAACCATGTTAACTCACAAGTAGTAGTAGCAATAGATCTATATTATGCTTCAACAGAAGATCGAGAAACAATTTATCATTTCTTTATTTTCCAAAAAATAGGTGAATGCACTAGCAATACAAAATATCCTGCCAATGATCCTCAACTCAAAGGATAATTGGCCCAATCTGAATCACATTATGCAAACATTTGGAGACCATTATTAGCACATAATAAGTTACCTTGTCCAATATTTCCTTTTAAATATCAAACCACTCATAGAGCTACTTCCTAATGTTTTTTCTCGCAAATCTTGCATAAACTGAGCTAAGATATGCACACAATAAATTAGTTCAGGTTTTGTGAAAGTGAGATAGATAAGTCATCATACCAAATAACAATAACGTTCCGGATCAGTCAATATGTTTCCAGAAGCCAATGCTAGGTTATGATTTTGCTCGAGTGGAAAGCTTGCAGGTTTAGCACCTAATAAGCTAGTTTTGTGATTATATCAAGGGCATCTTATGTTGACCCATGAAAATGCCCTGGGGATTTCGTGCCATTTCAATACTAAGAAAATATTTCAACATGCCAAGATCCTTATATGAAAACAATGACTGAAATAAGACTTGAAATGACTTAGAAAATCAAAATTGTTGCCTATAATAATAACATCGCCACATGTACAACCATGCATAAAATCACATCTTTTAGTCGAAATATAAGTAATGTGTAATAAACGTAAGATTGAACAAACCCAAAACTCTTAAGTGCACTATTAAACCTCGAAAACTAATTATAAGGAGCTTAATAAAGCCTATACTAAGACTTATGTAAGTAGTACACCTTCCCCGGATAATAAGTTGAAAAACTAGGGGGAAAGTCTTATACACTTCTTCGTTAAGATTTCTATATAGAAAAGAATTATGAACATCCATTTAGAGTACTTCCCAGTTTCTAGTGACTATGAAAGTTAAAAGAGTATGTATTGTAACCATCTTAGCTACATGCCCAAAGATCTTGTTATAGTAAAAACCTTCAAAGTATTAACAAGAATCACCAAACAAGATTTAAAATGTTCTATAGTGTAGCATCCCACTCCCACGAGACCCGAACCCGACATCGACTGTGATATCCGAGCCCGCGACCCGCGAGGGTGGTAT
>JAOSBK010000005.1:39721792-39735591 GCA_027568895.1 Erythroxylum shatona | reverse complement strand
TGAACCATCGATGATGGTTTCTCACTGAGTTCGCAAAACTCACCCAAAATTTGCACATATTTTTCAGGTCTTGAAGAATACCCCGGTTGACACGGGAGTATGGCTACTGTAGGCAAGTGAAGGATAGAGGTCGGGATCAGTTCGTGTCTGCATTTGTGTCCAATAAAATTGTATTCCAGAATGATCGTCTGTCTTTTGTAATGGACCAATGTGGTTCTGTTTTGTACATGAACTGGTTATTGTAATTTATTGGTGACTGATTGTATTAACTGAAAATGTTAGTTATGCATATGGATGCAAATTGTCTACTATTTTCCGCGCACATGAGTGTAAAATAAATAAATAAAAAAAAATCGTATACGGAGTTTTGATCGACTGATGTAGTACGCCACCCTCACGGGACACGGACTCGGGTATCGCCAACGATATCGGGTTCGGGTCACGCGGGAGTGGGGTGTTACACTGCAGACCCCTATTAATGATCAATCGAACATTGTCATGCTTTAGATTGGTTCCTTACTTGCTTCAAAATAGGTAATAACCCTTCCCAGGAAGTCTTAAAAACAATTGTTAGGGGATGCCTATCTAACCTTGAAAATATACTATTATGCTCCAAGTATCTTAGATGGAAATTGAATGGTAGCTCTAAATTTAAACATCTTAACAGAGGGAGCTATAATCTACCCAATATTCCACTTAAATATTGGAAAAAATAGAATAAACCACTTTGTTAGTTTCATAAAAAAGCCACTTTGCGTAGATGAATAAGCTGTAAATATGAAAAGTTTCAGTTGTTCCTAAGTATGAGCACTAATTAATAGCAATCAAGACCTTCTAGGTTATATTCCAATTTTAGGATTGGATGAATTAGATAATATGTTTGAGGATGGAGTTAATGTCACTTATATAGGGATACTCTTCAAATACAAACTTGGAGGCAATATAATAAGCTCATTAAAACAACTGAACATAAGGAACTTGTAAAATATTTTATGGTTCAAAGAAAAATTCACCAAGAACTTATTAATATAGGAATACCCAAAGATAAAGTTAAGGAAGAATAAGCTCCATATTTAAATGAAATTAACATGGGATTAAACATAGAGCCACTAAACTCAACAAAGAACTCTATGAAAACAATAAGGATGGAAGGAACTCCTAATACATTCTAATATGAAAGGAATATAATGCATATCAGTGGAATTAAAACAACTCCAAATAGAAATCATATAATGTAGAACAATGAGACTAGCTCAAGAATCCTTCTTATAAAAAGGATCAAGATGGAGTTCCACAGAGCACCCCTAGAAAACACATAAATAATAATAGAAAAGAGTCAGACTAAGAAGAAATCCTCGTCTACCTTAAGTGAAAGACAATTCTAGATTGGACCATAAAAAGGATTAATGGCCCTATCAAATAGTAAATAGTTTTGCATTATATTTTGGAAAATAACCTTTTTTCTTATAGGTCTTTTTGAAACTAAAATAAAGGAGAAAAGTTCTAGAAAAATGAATCTCTTCAAGAAACAATTGATAACCATCGCCAATCATCAATGGCACTATAATGGGAGGCTAATTATAGCTTATGACTAGGAAATTTTGAAAGTTATACTACTGATAATTAAAGATCAATTGATCTAACTATATATTATGATAAAACACCAAAAGTAAGTTTTTATATGTCAATCTATGCTTTCATTCATAAATTTAAAAGAATACCTACATGGAATATACTAAAGGAGATTGAGGATAGAATGAGAGAAACCTAGATAGTTATAAGAGACTTCAATAGTATGGTATATTCTAATGAAGTTGGAGCAAACATAAACTTAAAGAACTATACTGATGATCTTCTTAACTATGTAAATCATATATAGGTTACTAATATTAAAATAGGGTTCATTTTTACACTTAAAAAAGTAAGCAAAAAGGATATCAATACATGAGGAAAAAGCTTGATAAAGCCTTTATTAATACACAATGGATGGTAACATTATAAAGAGCATTACTACCTTTAACAGTGAAATCTGTTATATCACACTTTAATCTTTGTACAAAACATGTTTAAAAAGAAAAAAAAGGAAGTTCCCCTTCAGATTTAACAACTACATTGGAAAGATGGAAGGCTTTAAAGAGGCATTAAGGAAGGGACAAAACATGAACATATATGATAAAAAGAATTACACATGTTTGAAGAAGCTTTAACATGTCAAAAATGAGCTAAAGCTACTTAATACTTAATAATAACTTATTAATAAAAAAACCACTTTATACAAGATATCAACATTATATATATAATTACCATCACCATATACTAAAAATATTATTGCTCTATATATAAAATATCATTACTATATGTTATACATCTCATATCTTTATTATATAAATATCATCACTATATAAAAGAAATACCATCAATATACAAAAATTACCATCTCTCTTATTTTGTAAATGCCACAACTGTATAGAAGAAATACCACTAATATATAAAAATAATATCACTCTATAGTATAAATATCATCACTATGGTTAAGAAATATAACCAGGCTATAAAAAAAATACAATCGCTTTACCAAGTAAATATCACCATTATATACAAAATTATCATAACTCTATACAAAATATGGGATAACCAATCTTAAAGTGCACAAACTTTTTGGATTTTTTAATATAGTGCTCATGCTTTTCAATTTTATCAATTAAGTGACCAATCTTTTAAAACTTTAACTATTCAGTTCAAAATGATAGTTTTTGTTGATATTGCAAATAGATGGACATCTGTATGGCATTTAGTAGGCATGCCATATCGTCAAAGCTAACCTTTTAAACTACAATCTTAAAGTTTTAAAATGGTGGTCATTCAATTGAAATTTGTAAAAGCTTAGGTACTAAATTGAAAAAATCTTAAAAGGTTAGGCATTTTGAACATGTTCTCCTAAAATTGTCATCATTTTATAAAAAATATCTCTATTATGTAAATATCACCATTAAAGATAATGCACATCGACCAATCAAAAGAGTAAAAGCACATACTAAAGTTTCTACAAAATTCTCTAGTCAATTCATACTCTAATCATGACTATATAGTCCTAAAATCAATAGAAATGAGAAAATGTTTATTTTGTCGTTTTATTTATTCTCTCATTTTGAATGAAAACTTAAAACAAGTAAAACAAACAAACCAACAAAGAACACGCATGCATATAAAAAAATGTGAAAATGTAAAGAAAAGAAATTTACTTCCCTTAGGTTGCCTCCCAATAAGCATTTTGGTTTACGGTCACTCGCTCGACTCTATGTTTCTTCCACACATGACAAAATTATGATCTTTAGGTATTACAGTTAGCACCACTTACATGCAAGGTTGTTCTGGATAGGGCCTTAGTTGATCATCATTCCCATTTATCATCCTCCCTATCCTTAGACTTTCAATCTCTACTGAGTCCATGCTTTCTTGAAAGATGTCGAATGTCTCTTCACCTTTTTCTTCCTCATTTAATTCCTTTAACCTACTAGGTAAAAGCAACGAGTCATTCTCAACAACAAAATAGAACTCAATATTTACCTTCGAGCTAAAAGAAATAGCTTTTTCTGGTTCGAGCACCTCCTCAACTTCTTCTTCATATGCAATTCCTTGAGTATTGCTCTCAAAATTCTCAAGCTCCTCATCACTCTGTAAGGATTCGCACTAACATCTGTTGGGTATACCTCACGTTGATATGGATGCTCCTCTTCTATTTGTGATCCTAGGTAGTCGGTCCTCGCTACCATCTCAGCCATTTGGCTTGCCACGTTCTAGTTTCTAAACATTATATGCCTCATTTCCTGCTAAAACTATTGTAACTTATTGTTCACATTTTAAAACCCTCCTCATGCTTTGGCTAAAATGTCTGCGTTTATTATGACATATCTTATTTTTAACGTTGCGTTGAACTCAAATGTCTGTGTTATCTATGTCGTTGTTTTCTCTTGGCATCTGCATTTCTACTACTTGGACGTTGCGTCTTGATCTGCTAACTTCCCATTTGCGCTGTCATTTTGGCATGTTGCTGTTTCCCATCGAAGCTACGTTGTTTGGGTTATGGACTGCTTCCTTCCAACTGCTTTCATCTGCTTTCACCACTTTTGTTTTGGTTTTCTTTATGTTTTGGGCTGTTGTCATTTTGTTCTTCACTTCCTAACGGGTCAGACTATCCGTCATCTTTTAAACTCACGTTATTTCATGAAACATGCAAAGCTTCCTACTTCCATATTTTTCCAGTTGCATGTTGTGAACAACTTTAATTTTTCTTCTCTATGTTCTTCTTGCTCTATGAAGACAAGTGAAATTTAATTTTCAAAAAATGACCAAAATATAGAGCTTTGACTCACTTTAACTTCTTTGCTTTCGAATTGTACGTACAATCACATATGAGTCAAAGTGAGTATCTTAAGCAATTTCATGTCAATAATTGTCAAGTGTTATAGAATAATTTAATAATCAATTAAACACCTATCAATATGGAAACTAGAGACATATGGAAACAAATGTATAGAAGACCTAAAAACCTAATGTGAACATATACTATGTGAAAATTTAGGAATAAGTGGAGTTATGAATTCTAGATGGGGGTCATAACAGTGACTCATCATGCATGATAGTAATATGGTAAATTAAATTGGGTGAGATAGTGTTTTGAAGAAATTGTCAAATTAGAATGGGTAAAATATGATCTTTAAGTGACATTCGAAGTTATAGTTGGAAACAGAGAACAATAGGTTAGCTTACGGAAGTAAGCAGAAATACAATTAGTGTATGTGTTAAGCGATTAAATACTAATTTCAAATTCAGCTAAAAAATTAAATTTATAGTTTTAATTTATTATTTTCAAATTTAGAAATAAATGCCTAAGCTAAATGCGTTTTCTGTAGGTAAAGGAGAGGAACCAAACGTGTGAGTGTGCTTGGTGATAAGATTGCAAAACAATAAGTATGTTTTAATTTTTTTATATGACTAAATTATTCGCAAAAGAATTAATGACATGTGAGTGTTCTTTAAATTGATTTTATGAAAATGATTTTTTTCCATCATGAAGTGAATATTGATTATGAGTTTCATTTTAATATTGCTAGTATAAGTTTATGTTTTAGCAATCTATAAATTTAACTTTGAAAGTTAAATCTTATATAATTTGAGTTTAGATTGAGATGATGTTATTGTTTAATAAAAAGGAAATGGCTTCTAGCCTATGATATACCGATAGGTTTTATACATGTTATTATATCAGTGTGTACGATTAACCTACTATAGATAAGTGATGTAGAAGTAGCTCTATAACTAGTGGTTAATCAGTTATGGGTGAGCAATGTAAAACCAACTCTGTAACTACTGGTATATAACAGTTAACCTTATGACATCCCGTTCCCATACTAAGAAGGTAGAACCCTAGATTTTTGTAATTGAGAAATGGCAATGAGAGTTTAGAAAAATACATTTTATGCTCATGCATAATGTTAGCATACACATATGTGAATATTGATATTTACATACAAAAATGATTGTACATGCATTCATTAAAATTTAAGGGTATAATTGATCTATAAATATGATTATATCTAGAATTGTGAATTGTATGTGTTAAGAATTTATTTGGAGAGTACAAATTTTAATATGTGACATTAAGATTTAATAACTTATGTCATTGGAAAATGCGGTTGAAAATTGGAGACAAATTTACTAGTAGATTAAAAGACCAAAAGTGGGACCATAGGAATGTGACAAGTGTCACTACCCTCACCTCTTACTATTCTTTTACCCAATTAAAGACCATTTCATGGTCTTTTACTTGCCCATTCAGCAAAATTGCTTCGTTTCTCCATCTCCTTCGTTTTCTTCATCTCTCTCCTTCACTCACGACACTCTCTTCTCCAAGCATCAAAATGGAACCTTGCTTTCTTCCATTACTAGCCACTTAACTATCTTGCTATCTTCTTCATTTCATACTAAACACCCAACCCTACCACCCTTGAATGATGAGGCATGTGTGAGAGAAAAAAGTTAGGGTTAAGAGAGATCTTGAAGAGTTTCAAGATCTTGAAGCTAAATAAGTAAGTATAAGCATTAACTCCTCTTGATTTGTTGAATGAAGCATATTTGATGTAGTTAGAGGTTAAATGTTTATAAATTGAGAATGGGTATATGCAAAAACGTGAGTGAGTAATGTGGTTAGATTAATGTCTTGCTTTTACATGTATGATGATTAATGATTCATAAATTGATATAGAGATGATTTAGAGTTAGGATGTATCCTTAATGGATGTAGAAAGAAGTGCAGAAAAATTGATTGTGAATGGATATTGTTACGTTCTATTTTTTATGTAAAAAAATGTGGATCATTGGTTGTTTTAGAAATGAATTAGATTGAGTATTCAAGTTAAGAAAAGAAAAGTGTAGTGTCTTGAAAAGAGAAAAACTAGGATGAAAGTTTAGAGACCAATTGACAATGGTGTTTAAAGTGTGTTGGAATATGTTAGTCGTAACAATTCCAATGGATATGCTTCAATAGTTTAGCCATAACTTGACTTGTAGATATCTAAATGGAATAATTTTGGATTTGGATTAAATTATAGACATAGACTAAATTTTTATAAAGACATCAAATCCAGACTTTATTTTAAAGAATTTTTAATTTTGAATTGAAGTTGAGTACTGGGTGTAGAAAGTTGATAATGAATGTGTATATATGTGTATGTTATGTTATTAGTGTTCATGATCAATCATGGACTATAATTTATTTATGGATGAAATTGAGTTAAATTGGAGTTAGAATAATGTGGAAATGATGAGAAATTAAATTAGAAATGATAAACCAAGTATAAGGTAGTGAATGTAGTAAGTAAAGAGTTAGAATATGAAAATTGTGGATGCACTTGGATATACTTAAGGGTAAGAGGAATAACTTTTTCTGTATAAGTCAGATTGAGGTCATTTAAGTGTTCTGAAAAAGAGGACTTCGAGATCTTCTATGAAGACCCTGAAAGAGATTTGATGTCTAGAGGGCCAAAATTTCAAGTTTCTATAAGAGACCCATAAAGGTCTGTTTAACGGATATGGATGTCCGCCTAATAGACGTTCATGGGTCAACTGGTCTTAATTAAGGCTTAAATGGGACTTGGAATGAACCTAGAATGATGCCTTGATTAAGTGACTAATTTGTGATATGTTTGAAGTGATAATTTGGGTTATAACTTAGTGAATGAATAGATGATATCAAAGTACCAAAGGCATAAGTATAATGTGAATGAAGATGTTTATATGATTATAGTTATGGTTCAAAGGAGTTGAGTAATATGTATGAAGTGCTTAAATATGAATGAGATTTGGGTATTATGAGAGCATATAATGTTAGAAAAGGAATGACAAGAATTTGAGTTATGATATAAGATTAACTTAGACACATACAATGGATCAGGATTGAATGGTGAACTTACAATGATCATGTGCAAATGAAGTGTAAATCTATGTTCGATTAGACATATATGAATTATGAAATGAGAATGAGCATAAGATGTGAATTTAGATAATATACCTGGGATTGTCGTTAAACATACATTATACACAACACATATACATATGTGTGTGATTGAGTGTACATATGATTGTGCAATTAATAATACGTGTGAATATGTATTGCATTATGTTGATACACAGGATAGAACGTCCGCATCTAGACATTTCTGAATCATGGAAGCTAATGCTAATATGGAGCGTAATGTGAGTCGACCAAGATGGTCTTACTTACTAATTACTCTGTTTATATTATGTTTTGAATTATCTTGTAAATGTGACTTCGATTGTGTTGATTCCAGAAAATGAAGGTCCGATGATTTTGATGTATTAATGTGATATTTGAAGTGCTCCTTGTATGTGAATCTAATTGAACAAGTGTACCCAACATTTATGTTAAATGCCGGATTATGATCTGATGATAAATGTATTTTAAATGTGAATATCAAATCATATGATTGCTTGATAATATGAGAATGTGAAGCATTCCATTACATAAATGCATGAAAGATAAAGGAAGTTATGATCGGAGTTGCCTGAGAAAAAGAGCTTAAAGCTCAGAAAGTGAAAAAGAGCCTCGAGCTCAGTTGCAAATGTACCCGGTATCCATTAAGGGATATGGGACATTATCTGATATAAGCCTGGTATCCACTAAGGGATATGGGCCAGTGAAAAGGCACTCGGTCACAACAAAGTAACAATCGAAAGTGTGTCTCATGAGCACTGTATATGCATCTAATATGTATGATTTGAATAGTTTAGCTGATTCACGAATGTGATATATGTTTAAATGAATGTGTAATGTATGTGACCCAATATGATGAATTGATGAACTGTATGTATTATGTGATTGAGTGAGCCATTGATGATGGTCACTCAGTGAGTTTGCAAAGCTCACTCAAAATTTGCAATATTTTTTTATGTTCAAACGAGATATTCAGTTAGGCTAATTGGAGTATAGCTACTGAATTTAGATATGGACTAAGGTTTAGGATCAGTTTGCACCTGCATATGTCTTCAATGATTTTAGTTTTGAATTATATTTCCGCAAGTATTGTACAATATGTATGTGAATGATTTGGTAATGTAATAACATTATGAATACAAGTGTAATAATAATTGTGATTTCGATGGTTATGAAATAAAAGTATGGGCCTAATTTGTTTATTGATTTTTTGCATATGGGTGTGTTGCTTTGAAAATAGTTGTAACGAGCTTGATTGACATGGTTATTTTAGGATGCCACCCTCATGGTATACGTACTTGGATATCACTCATGATGTCGAGTACGTGTTTTACAAGAGTGGGGTGCTACAAACCTAGTGCAGGTAAACAATGTAGAACTAGCTCTATAACTAGTGGTTAACTAGCTGCAGGTAAGCGATATAGAACCGGCTCCATAATTACCAATGTATAGCGGTTATTTTAGTTCTAGTAAGCGATGTCAGCCACCTTCGTAACTAATGGATAACCAATTGCTAGTAAGTGATGCAGAACCAGCTCTATAACTTTATACCTAAGGGTACCATATGGCAAAGAAGTTAATGATAGGCTATGTCATGTAACCAATTCATGACATGTTTAATGTCACCACTATTTATTTGAAAAGTGATTTAAGAAACTTGATTTCTAGAAACATATATGTTTCTTATTAGTATTGAATTATAAGAACAGAGATAGATTTCTTTTAGGGAGGTTTATATTGTTAATTATGATTTGAATAGAAAATCTAACACTCATTGAGCTCGTTTAGCTCACACTTTCTTTTTTGTTTAAATGAAACCTCCTAGATGCACGCTCAGGGGTTTCAGTAGCAAGGACCTTACCTCACGAGTACTCAACTTTGTCATGTATTGCTGTGTAGGCATTTTTGCTTTGTAAATATTTTAGGAACATTTTCATTTTCATGAATATATTTTGGAATATATTATGTGTAAAGAATGCATTTATATGAATGTTCTTAAGTTAAATGCATGAATATGTTTGAGCATTTTTTAAAGATTATTAAACTAATTGTTGAGATTGCTTGTGAATGGACTGAAATTCCAAAATTTGTAATGGGGATTTTGAGATGATTATATAAGTGTTTTGAACTTTTACAGAGAGTTGAAAATTTTAGGAAGTCAAAATATAGTCATTATGCTACCAAAATTAAAAAGAAAAAAAGAAAAGCTCCATTGCTTATGTCTTTTAATGTTAAGTTAAGGCTTTTAGGTAAAAAGGGCAATAAGTTAGCTCCATGGGAGTCTTCCAGCTAGATCATATATCGACTGAAAGGCCACCACGGGGTGTTGAGTAGACTAACTAGTCATTTCAGCATAGGAGCCTGTCATGTCGACCCTAACCAGAACATCTTTACACCTCTAGGATGATGGATTGATCTATTAACTATTTGAACATGCTTCCTAGTGGGTGTTATTTCTCCTAATTTCATTTTCTTACACAAGGTATAAGGCATCATACTTATACTAGCTCCTAGATCCATAAACACCTTATCCATTTTGACACTACCAGTAGTGCATGGGATGTAAAAATTTCCCGAATCATCTCGCTTTTATAGTAGTGTTATCACTTCAATGGAGTTCTTTTTGCATAACAATTCATTCTCCAACTTCTCTTTTATAGATTCCATAAGAGCAAGTATCGCTTTTAATTGCTCTATTATATATAGAACCTCATTCAATTTTGCTACCTTTGATTTCCACATCACTTGAATAGGGTATGGAATCAGAGGTTGATATTTCTTAATTTTAGTCATGTTCTATTTAACCTACAGGGAACATTCATTAGTCTTTTGCCTTTCTTCTTCCCTATTGTCTTTAACTTGATTGGGTTTTTCTTCAACATCCTAGGTGATTACCATTATACTTTCTTTTAGATTCATCTCGATCTTGCTAAGAAGGGGTCCTATACTTCGTATGGACAATTGTTGGAGCCCAATTTTTTTTATTTTTTTATTTTTTCTTGATTTAATCATTTTATTATTTTTAGAGTTTAGTCATTAAATTAGCAAGTATGAATAGAAATTAAAAATTAAAATGAAGGGTTAGAATTTAGTTAGTGTATAATAGGCTAAGTAGTTATTAGACTTATGTTAAAAGAAAGGAGGGGTAAATATAGAAAGCCTGGTTTAATGAGGGCAAAATGGGAAGAAAGACAACAAAAGAGGCTGGAATTAGAAGAATAAGAAAGAAGAAAAGAAGAAATCGTGAGAAGAAAAGAAGAGAGGAAAAAACGTATGGAAGAAAGAAAGAAGAGAAGAGAGTCGTGAGAGAAGCTAAGGAAGAAGAAGGAAACGTGGAAAGAGAAAGAATCAACCTTGTTTAAGAGTAAAGAAAGAAGTAGATAACGAGTTGTGTTGAAAGAAGATGATTGAGAGACTCATTTGATTTTTGGGTTTCTAAGCTAGGTTTTGGGTTTTCTAACCTAGATGGACTATGGGTATGTTAGTTTTGAGCTTGATTTGTGTAGATTTCAATTGTTGTGATTATGAAAGTTTTAAGGGTTTTATTGAATTATAATTTAATGGGAAATTGTTTTTTTTTAGGAAATCAAGAAAATCCTACTCAAGAGCAAAGGGAAGGGCCAATTTGAGTTTGGATTTTCAAGAGTTATAAGGTGGGTAATTTATTTATAGTTATTGTATAATTAGCAAAATGCCTTGTGTGTGTGTTGTATGTTAAAATGATTTGCTTTGAAATATTGTGTTGTGAAAAATGCATTATGATGTATGACATGTGATAAAATTGAATTGTGAGTATAATTATGCTATGCCTTAGAATTGTATCATGGAATTTCGATTAAATGGAAAGAAGAAAAAGCATGAGAATATGAACTTGTGATTGATTGAATTGAGCATGAGATTTAATTGTGTTTGGACGAGAGAGGAACCGTTTCGTAGTCACGTGCATATCGACAAAAATCCTTCTCCTGGCTGCCAGCTTGTGACACATGAGATCTAAAAAATGGACTCGTTTCGTTCACAGAATAAATTTCAGTTTCTCTGTTTTGTCCCACGGAATCCTCAAGCCATTTGTTTGTGCATTTGCATTTTGATGTGTTAAGTTATGATGAAATTGAGTATTAGGCTTTGATGTTAAATCACATCCAATATGTTTTATATGATGATGTATTGAATTTTGAGTTTTGAATGTTGAACTTACATTGTTAGATCAAAATAAGATGAGTATGTTTTTATGATTATATGCATATATGTTTGATTGTGTGGCTCATTGCGAATGGCTATAAATATAATAGCCACTGAGCTATGGAACTCAACCCAATATTTTCCCACTTCTCAGATCCAGATCGAGAAGATCAATGATCCTTGCAAGCAATTTGGACAAATTCCATGATAGTTAGCTTTTGTACTAAGTTATTGGCTAGACTTTTGGATAGCTTTATAAGCACATTAAACATTGAGCATCCAATGTATTTTTGTATCTTTTGTTAAGACCTTGATGTAATGTTGATTTGTAATCAAAGCTGTGTATGAACTTCATTTTGATTTGGAAATGAATGAAGGATTGAAGAAGTTTCCAATGTTTATGTGCTTAGTTATCTTGTAGTTATACATTTCTCATTTCAAGTCTTCCATAGGTGTAGAAATTGTGTTTTGCCTTCAAGGGAAAAGCTGGATCGATACAAGTAGAATTAGATAAAGTTGTCTTCTTAAAAGTTATATATTATCTTTCTAGTTTTCCAATGGTATATAATATGAAATTTTTTGACATCAGAGATGGGAGATGTGATTATTAGAAGTTTGTGATGCTGAATAGGATGGACTTTCAGGATGGCGGAATTGATTGGGAATTTTAGACCTTATAGAGGCAAATTTTGTTTTTGAGGTCTTCATGGAAGTTGTAGGTCTAGAAGTCCTTCAAAACAGTCTTTGAACAACCTCAATTTGATATTTGTAGTGAAATTTATGCCCTTTTTACCAAGATAGGTCAGAGGAAGAAAATAGAAAAGTGGAAAGTCGCGATCGCGTTAGAACGCGAAAATCACAATCTCAACATTGCGAGGGCACGTAGCACGATCGCGACTCCGCGGTTGTCCCCCTAACTTAAACACCTCTCACTCTTTTGGCCATAACTTTCTCATCTGACCTCCAAATGACCTGATTTTTAAAGCATTGGATTCCTAACACATTTCTCTATCTCTCTAAAAATATTTACATATTTTAGTGTTAATTTGAAAAATATTATTTGAATCAAAGTGACGGGATTGGTTGGAAGAGTATGACGTTGGATATTTTTACTGAATATGCTTCAATATTTTGGAGATATCTTAATCTTTAGAGATTAAATTGTTATGATTCTTGTCTCTAAATAAACTAGAGACATAGAGCTACAAATTATCCTAAGGAATGAAATTTTAATTCGGTCTTTAAGAGTTTCAATTTCTGGATGGAATTTGAATATAGTGTATTACTTTAGTATAACAACAGTCCAAAACCTTTTGGGCTATAACTTTCATATTTGTGAACCAAAATGAATGATTTTGGTGTCATTAGAAACTTAAAATAATGGGGACAAAATTTATGAAGAAGTCAAATTGTAATTCCAGTTTCAGGTTTCCCAAAATATGTCCTGAAGTTGAAGAAATGAGTTTGCTCACATTTTATGACTCTGAATGTTGGGCTCCAAAAATGGGGTCCAACATTGTTTGGTATCAGAGCTTAGGTTTTTCCTAAGCTTAGAGTGCATGGTAGAATGAATTGTTATGCTATGTGATTAATTGTTTGCATTGTTAAATTGATTGATTGCATTAAATGACACACATACATGTAAGAAATAGGATTTAAAAAAATGTAAGCTAATCGTTAGTGTTTCTATTGAAGGAGTGAAATGCCACCTCGTAGGAGGACACGAGGAATAGTGCAAGGATCGATTGTTCCTAACTCTCCACCGAGGGAGGAGAGTACCAATGAGTCAGTAGCTCTAGGAAATACTGAGGTTTTTGTTGGGCATGGTGGTGAGCCCATTCGATTACAGACACAGGAGTCGCCTGTTCCACCAAAACAATTGCCTCCCTTGGATCCAAGATTGTTTTAGGCATTTACAAAAGCCATTGTCCAGGTTATGGCTCAGATGCTGCAAGCTTTTGCTTTGGACAAAATCAAGAAGGGGAAACAATTTGACAGGTTGAGGAAGTATTGTTGGACCCCGTTTCCAGAGCCCAACTGATGTCGGATCCCGTTGCCGGAATCCAACATCTTACTCCTAAACCATCATAGCTAAATCTATAGG
>JAOSBK010000005.1:39601653-39669704 GCA_027568895.1 Erythroxylum shatona | reverse complement strand
ACAGTTGAACTCTCGAACAATCATCCAGGGAATTTACATATGTAAACCAATGTCGTGTAAATCTTTCCACAAAGTAGCCAGTTGAAATTCCCAATTGGCTGCATATACCACTGTGATAGCTAGTGGGACATTAACATATTTGAGTAGTAAATAACGATGTAGTAATTGCTTATAACAGAACCAGTTCATGAGTTTCAAATAGGCAGGGTCAAAAGCAACAATAACTTGACCATTAGGGTGTTTATAATGGTTACTCAATATTGTCCATTCTGCTGGAAAACATTCCAAGCCATTGTGAAGAGCACCCTCCTTTATTTTGGTTTCCACCAAACTAACAAAAAAAGTATTTCTAGCAAAAAAGTAATATTTTATCGCTTTTTACTTATTGGGGCAATTAGGACCCCACACATTCCAGATTGTACATACCATTAAGGTAGAGCGAACTTAGTCTGCCACCTGGATTTTCAATTATTAGTCCCAGTATCCTTCTAGTCATTGGGTTCCTGCATTTTATCACTCATCGCCTCAAGGTTACACTTGTGTCCCCATTATCAACCAAATTCTCTATTATATCTGCATCTATTTCTTTACTGATCTCATTGGTTGCATAACCATACAGTTGTGCCTACACTTTAAGTTCAACGTGGAGAAAATTAGTATGGCACAACTGCGTTCAAGGAGATTGAGCTGATGACTGCTCCAGATATTCTATAGTTTCACCTATCTTTGCATTGTGTCCAAGGGTACATTTGTGGCTTGCAGTCTGTTCAGTACCATTTCCTTCTTCTGTATGATTTTTGCTAATGATTTATGCTTTTAACAACTGCACAATTTGCTCTTGTTCTTCAACTGTTACATTTGTAGTTTCAGTATAAGATTTCCTAGCATTAACAGATGTACCTTGTAGTGTCAGTTGTTTAGCATTCATTCTTGTTGCAACAATGTTTCTAGGGATGCTAAGATTGTCAGACTGTTGTGATCTTTCTCCACTTCCCTCATTATTGTTTCTCTTGGGGATCCACATTTTATTAGGTTTTTTCACAAACGGCTTCCATGGATATGACAGGGGAATTCTATCCTCAATCAATTCACCACAATTATTATACTCCATAATCCGTATACTCTCTGGTAGCATCTTCTTATTTGGCATTTCAGTGCATACACGAGCATAGTCCACCCATTTCATATTTGCCGTATTTTCATCCATTGCTGGGGGTACTCTAATATATCTGGCTATATGACTCAATCCTTAAGACAACTAGTACTAAAGAGGGATTTTATGCAGATTAACCTAGATAGGGATATTTGTGATGTCATTTATATCAAGTTTAAACCCAATTTCCTATCTCTAAAAGAATAACGGCTTACCTTGGATGTTTCGTGGACTTATATCCATCACCTTACTTGCCATCTCTTCAAAAGAAAATCATCTTTAGTGGTTAAGGTGGACTGGAGTCCCCATTTCTTCCAATCAATCTCTGCTTAATGCTTAATATTTGTGCATGTCAGCCTCTTCTCCAAAAAATATCCTACCAAAGCAGTTCTCCACTTAGTGGCTCCTTGTTGCAGTACTTCAACTGGAGGGGAGACAAGGCTAACATTAATTCTAGCTACAAATTGAAGCCTATCGAAAGAGTTTGGATCCCCCATCACACGACTCTGTGTTTGCTTCTCTTTCTTCTGGGAAGTAGGGAGGGGTTGAAATGCATGAGAGGCATGAGGAAGAGGTGGAAAATCCTCTCCCTCTAGTGGTTGGGAATAGGTCCATGATGAATCAAGTGACATATCACCCAGGTAAAAAAGTGAGTTTAAACAGAGAAATAAAGAAGATCAAAGGAGAAGAAGACAGTATGCGAGGTTTAAAGAGTGAGTGGAAGTGAATGGGTGGAAGGAATCAAAAAAGGCATCCATGTTCCATATAAGAGAAAGGTCGGTGGAGGAGGAGAAAAGTGGCATCCATTGTATTTTGAGTCCTTCAAATTTTCTAATTTTATATTTACAGATCCGTCTTGATAGGTATTTTAGGTACTAAATGGTGCCAACTAAAAGAATTAGTACTTATTAATTGCTACCAATTCAAATAATTGATTACTACTAGACAGTAAGAACAATACCATAGCCTAATATGACATATATTATTTTGATGTCATTTTTTTGACCGATAAGACATATACCTACTAATTCTGGTTGATATGGTATAAAAATCATAATAATGCCCCAAACTTATGTTCTAGTCCGTAAATGAAAACAAAGCTTTTATTAAAAATAGTCCAATTTTAGTTTATTTAGTTTGGGTACTAATTGAGTAATTTCAAGTTCAAAGTGGTATTTTATTGAAAAATAACTGAAAATTTTAAACAAATGTAAAAACCTTAAACGAATTTATGAAGTTTGCATTAGGTGTTTTTTTTATAGAAATGTGATCGCTTAATTTCTCTAAACTTATACTATAAATCATAAAGGAAATTCAACAGGGTAAACATTAAACATAATTATTGTCGCAATGTTCGTGAATTCTTTATTACTATATATTTATATTTAACAGAAGTCATTATATTCAGAATACGGACGTAGAGTTTATTGTACTTTTGCAGTTTTACATTCAAATCAAATTTAGTGCTAGTTAGTTTTTATTAACGTAATAACATTTCAATTCAATGCATACTCTTGCAAGATGAGAAAATATGGAAGGGAGCTAAATTCTTGACAACTTTTAACTTCATAATGTCTTTAGTACAAAAACAAATAAATGCAGGCATGAAGATTGAAATCATATACTTATGGGTTTGTTTACTATGAATACACATGATTGCAATACCAACATTGTAATTAGACTTTGCTTAATGAAGTCGGGAATTTTGGTGAAAATAATGATAGTTAGAGATGATAGCATTAGCAATAATGCTAACGACGAACAGTCCAACGAAATAATTGTAATTAATAAAGGCTTAATCCAAATGTTTACTTTAGACACAAATAGTCTACATAACGTATTATTTATATGCCTAGTGCTGGCGTCCAGTACGTATGTGAGATGACATGATCTGCTCCTGGTGCGTAGAAGTTAAGTTCCGATTATTGTTATTAATAGAATGTTAACGTGAAACCATTAACAATAAACAGTTGCATTCATCATCATTGTTGACAAGTTTTCTTTTCTGGTCCACCACAAAATTGCGGCAAAAGGGGTCTACGTGACTTAACCATTTTTAATTTTTATATATACTCGCATTCGAATAATAAATTAATGATAATTAGTATAACAGATAGCAATACTTGTCCCACGATCCACTGAAGATTCGGATGGCTAATTTTAAATGTTTACAACCAAGAACGTGCCACCCAGTTATCGCCATGCGTAAGTGGCTAGCCTACAACTTACAGTTAAACGAATGAAGAACGTCATCAATCACACTATTTAAATAGACGGGCGGAGTTAAAAGTACTCTATGATTCCACGTACACTCACATTCCAGGATTTGTCCACGTAAGCTAGTTTTCTGTTGATGTGGGACAATCTTGTCATTTCGCATGCCCTACGCACCGTCTATGCGCGCTTCTGAACACGCGACCGTGGCAGTAAGTGAGGGTGCGTGAAGGATGATGGATGGGTCAACTACCTTACGTGCTCCCCTTCGTTTATAAATCTCCTTCATTTATTAATTATTATTAATGAATATATGCTGCTATGCATGCATGTGATTATTCGGGTGCACCGTAATTTCCTTGCAGCCCACTTCAAATGGCCAACACAGCTTCGCCTATGTTATCATTGTCCCGTTTTTGGTATATATATATATGAATTTGTTGATTAGATGGTCAAAAGAAGTTGATGAATTAAACAAGTTATCCAGAGTTGAAGTAATTGGTGAATATGGTTTTATTTATTTTGGGAGCTTGTTTTAATGGGCAGATATTTACGTAAACACGTTCAAATAGTAACCAATGATTAGAGTGTTGGATTAATCACATAGATTGCCGTGATTTCAAATATTATTACAAAGACCCCTTTATTGGAAATTCCATATTTTTTCGTTTGATTCATTCAAGTGTCTTAATTTGAAGAATGTTATTACATGTTCTAAAAAAAATTAATCACTTATTTTAAAAATTATATTCAAAATATATTTAAAAAGTAAGAGCTACAGATCATTCTTAAAAAGTGAATGATTTGTTTATATAATACTAATAAAAATCAATAACAACTAACCATATATCATACTTCTTTAATTATTATTGAATAAATTCACAATTTTGATTAATTTCATTTTAGGTACACTTTCTTGAATAGACCACATAATAAATTCGGACGTTGGAATCCAACAATTATGCTGGAAAATGACCCGCAAGCCTACAAAGCTGTAACATCATATATATATTGCTTAGCTGATGAGCAAGTTTGGATTAAGCTAACAAATAAAAGGTAGTATGTTTAATTTAATACGTGGGACCAAAGTTCTCATATATCTATACATTTGGCACTGGCAACAAGAACACAATGAGCACAATTTTGAGTAATTGACGAACCGAGTTCTTTACCTTTAATTATTTGAGGGAACCAGTATCAAAAAATGGCAAAAATGCAATTTGGGTTGTGTCATTTAAGATTCAATATAGATTTATATCAAATTGAGTTACATGGTTAAAAGTTTGATGAAGTCGAATTGGATTGAGTTGGCAATACATTAACAATTTTGTTTTGGTCTCTTTGGGCAAATTTTTTTCTTAGTCTCTTTTATTTTTAATGTCCTTAGTCCTAACCTCGTTCTTTCTTATCCCTCCAACTTATCCAACCTCAGAAAAGCTTTTCATGGTTTGTTTAATAGGCTTAAAAGTAGGTTGAAATTTGTCCTTTAATAAAGTTTGTTTTATGAATACATTTGAATATAAACTAGTAACTCGACTATATATTTATGTTAAGCCAAACCAACTGTTACATGTTATCTTTCTGTTCCCTTGTGAAATTCTACTATATTTCAATGCGGGTGAGATTGTAGGGTGAAAGGTAAGAAGTCTGAATGGTCTGTTTTCCGATCAAGTAATATACTTCGTTTTATGTATCTTTTACGATTTCCTTAAACCGGACAATGAGTAAATTTAATATGGGTTTTGGGTATATTATGTTATCATTTAGCTCCTGAAACTTGGAAACATCAACGTAGTGTTGGTAAATTGCTTTTTCCGACGAAAATTACTGACCAAGCAATATGGACCGGAGAGAGAGCTTCCCTTGTCGGCATTTACTAACGTCATGATTCTTATCCAATTCCACCCACGAAGATCCATAAAACTGCAAATAGAAAAGGTAAGGTGCAAATGTGGTCCAAATCAATAGAGACAACCCCAAAGATGGCTCAATTTTAACCAACCAACCAACACTAGTAGAAACCAAATTAGAAGAAGCACCAAACAATTGAAGAAAACCGATTCACCTTTTGCTATGCGAAACTTATGGTTTTTCATAATTTTTATTCTTGAATAACTCACAATTAGATTATCCAAAAACAAGAAAACCTTGCAAGCGTCACTTTTTAAACGAGAAATCGAATTCACAGACTCAAAAGACACACTCTTTAGATCCACTCTTAAGCGGGTGAGCCGCCCTCTATGGGGGCATAGGTAATTGTTGGTCTTGCGAAAGAGTACAAGTAAAGCATACAAATACTGTGGCCTTTGAGCTTCTCACTCACTCCATTCTTTTTGGGGCATGATTGCCACACTCAACCTTTTTGTAAACAGTCCCATTGCCGAAGGGAAGTAATGAAATCCTAATGCATCTGGCCCTGACTCTAACGAGAAGCTAATTAGCTGTCATCTCCACTTCAGTGATCATACGTGGCTCGCGTGCAAGCAACCAAGACACGTGCATGCTGACATGCGGGGTTGGTTCAAAACTTCTGCTCTAGATTTGATCCCATCCCACCACGGATTTGGCTGTATCGGTATGCCGACTTTTATTGTTGTTATATTTCTCAAGGAACTTCTATATCATAAATCAGATTTGGGAGATTTAGTTTTGAGTTTGAATGAGCGAAAGTGAATGGGTAGACAAAAGTCAAGTATGAGGTATGCACAAAAGATGCCCTCGTGAAAGCTTGACGCTCCATCTCATGACCCACTTATTGCACTTCCAACCGCCTCTGTTCTTTTTCCATGTTTTATATGAATTCCATTTAGCACGAAATGCAAGCAAAACCTGGTGAAAGTAACAGTTTTGACTTCTGAGTCGGGTTGTATTGTTTACCTTTCGTCTCCTATTTTCTGCTAATTTTCTGTTCAATGGGCTTGCTATCTAAGGATATAAAGCCCAACAGACTCTCACCATCCCATCATGACCCAAGCCGATTCTCAGTGCTTCAAGTATCTACCTTATAAGACATGTTCACTTGATATTGATAAGCTAGTTTGTTTCTTCGTTGGATTGGCAGACATGGGACGTGTCGCCCTATCCATGGAGACATCTACATGGACCATTGTATCCTCATCGGTTCAACTCTGCAATTTTCACTCCCAACGCTCTTCTCGAAAACATAGTACCTCTCTATTTAGTCTTCCATTCCTTTAACATTTTCTGTTGATAACGGACTAACCTTTCTTACTCGATCACAACCTTTCAGGAAGTTGTGGTTTAAGGAGGCTAGTTCCTAGAAATGGGCTATTGACAGCAGCGAACAAACCAAGATCGAAGCCAGCACTAACAATGGCACTTGCAAAAAGTGGAGACAGTAAAGTAACTGAACTTCAAGCTGGTGAGAGGCTGTTCCTAGGAATGGACTTTGGAACCTCCGGAGCTAGATATGCTCTCATTGACAAAGATGGCACAATCCGCTCAGAAGGAAAGAGAGAATACCCCCGCTATATGGTAATGTTCTGATTGTCCTACTATTAATCTGTGATTGCTTTTCTCATGTCTCTTAGATAAAGTGTAAGGGGATTGGCTTGTTGTTGTCAAACATATATATGAAGATAGCTTTCTTCCTATTTAAATGAATGAGGTTAAGAAATGAGATTGAAGTTGAAGTTGATGTTATAAACTCCATAAAGCTGTTTATTTAAACGAATAAATTGTTAAGTGTCCAGTCCCATTTTGTGACTTTCGGTGATTGTTGATGCCTTTATGATTCGTAGGAATGACAAACGAGTGGATAAAGTTCTTTTTGGAGGAGATACAGCCGTGTAGGATGCTACACGCTCTTGTCCTTAATTTACACAGCCGTGTGGATTAACTGTGTAATTTTTTAGAACTGTGTGAAGAAACATGTGAAGAGCAAAGACATACACGGTTGTATACAAGCTCGTGTACATGACATACACGACCATGTGTGACGACCGTGTAGCTTTATGTGATCGTGTACATTTGCGATTTAAGTGTCATTAGAAGAGACATGATCATTTACACGGCCACACTTTCGTATGCATGACATATATGGCTGTGTTTGACGACCATGTAACTCAATGTGGTCGTGTACATTTGCAATTTAAATGACGTGTATGTGATCATATATGATACAAAAAACCTAATTCGAGATATGAAGTGTGTGATCAAACATACGTTGATGGTGATTAGATACATCTTAGTAATGATAAGCTAGATGAACCACACCTTGATAATGTTGAAGATGAAGTTGTTGAGGATAATAAGCAAGAAGTGCAATCGAATCTAAAAACTAATGAAATAAAGTTTTGAAAGTCGACAAGGGAGAAAAGACCTTCTGCTAGACATCCAAGTGCAAAATACTTATTAGTTACTACTGAAGGGTAGCCTGAGAATGTGCAAGAGGTTATGTTTTGTGAAGACAAAGATATCTGACTCGCTGCTATAAAGAAAGAGATAAATTTTTTGAAGAAGAATGATATATATGACCTTGTGAAGCTTCCAAAAGACAAAAAGATATTGAAGAATAAATGTGTTCAAGAAAAGAAATATAGTGACAAGCTGACGAAACACAAGATAAGGCCAGTGATGAAAGAGTTCAATCAAAAGAAGGGTATAGATTTTGATGAAATCTTTTCACTAGTGGTCAAGATGAGCTCAATTCAAACAATTTTGAATTTGACTATCTGTTTAGATTTTGAACTTGAACAATTGGATATTAAAACAATCTTCTTGCATGGAGATTTTGAAGAAGAGATATACATGGAGTAGTTAGAAGGTTTTAAAGCTAAAGGTAAGGAGAATTTGGTTTGCAAGTTGAAGAAAAGCTTATGGTATCAGAAGTTCAATTCTTTTATGACATATTATAGTTACAATCAAAATTATGTTGATGCGTGTGTGTATTTCAAGAAGTTCACACATGAGAACTTCATCATTCTTCTTCTATATGTTGATGATATGCTGATTGTGGGTCAAGACGTTGATAGAATATGAAAATTGAAGGAAAATTTATCTAAATCTTTTGATATGAAGATAACCCGAGAAAGAAAGAGTAGGAAATTGTGGTTGTCACATAAAAGGTATATTGAACGAGTGCTAAAACAAATTAATATAAAGCATGCCAAACCAGTTAGCACGCTTCTGACACCTCACTTCAAGCTGAGCAATCGTGTATGTCCTCAACAGAAAAGGAGAATGATGATATGTCTTATGTTTCATACTCGTTTGTAGTAAGGTCTTTGATATATGCTATAATGTGTACAAGGCTAGACATTGCATAAGCTATTGGGTTAGTGAGCAGACTCTTGTCTAATCCAGGAAAAGTTCATTGAGAAGCAATAAAATAGATTTTGAGATACTTAAGAGATACTTCAAAATGGAGTTTGTATTTTAGTAATGGGGAGTCAATTTTGGAAGGTTATACAGATGCAGATATGATTGGAGGTCTTAACGGAAGAAAATCAACTTCAGCTTTTCTGTTCAAGTTTGCAAGGGGAGACATTTCATAACAATCAAAGCTACAATAGTGTATAGCTTTATCTACAACTGAAGCAGAGTATGTAGCTGCAATGCAAGCTAGTAAGAAGATGCTTTGGTTAAAAAGATTCCTTTAAGAGTTGGATGTGACGCAAGAATACTATGTATTGTTTTCTAATAGTTAAAGTGTTATTGACTTAAAAAAAAATACTATGTATCATTCCCACACAATGCATATAGATGTTAGATATCATTGGTTGAGGTCTGTGATTGAGGAGCAACAATTGATGTTGATGAAGATTCCTATGGACTTGAATGGTTCTGATATGTTGATTAAAGCGGTTCTTGGAAGTAAGTGTGAGCTTTGTAGTAAGTTTGTCGAGACGTCTCTCAAGTAATTGCTGAAGCATAAAATGTCTTCCATATAATTTGGGCAGGAGGGAGAGATTGTTGAGTCTCTAGCTTTATTTTGTGATTTTCAGTGATCATTGACACTTTTATGGTTGTAGGAATGATGAACGAGTGGATAAAGCTATCTTGGGGGAGATGTGACTGTGTAGGGTATCACACGTTCGTGTCCTTAACTTACACGACTATGTGGATCAACTTTATAAGTCTTTGAAACCACGTGAAGGAACGTGTGAAGAGTGAAGACATCCATGATCGTATACACGCCCATGTGCATCACATACACAGCTGTGTGCAAGGATCGTATAGCTTTCTGTGACCATGTACATTCATGATTTAAGTGACACTGGAAGAGACACGGTTACTTACACGGCTGTATATGTGATCATGTATAATGTAAAAAACCTAATTTGGGATATAAAAGAGGAGAAAACATAGATTTATTCATTGAGAGGCAAAAAAACACGAAAAAGGGAAAGAAAACAGAGAGTGAGAGCAAGTAGTTTCTGATTCTCATTCTTGTTTGATTGATTTTGGGATTGTTGAGAGTTTGTTAGTTTATATATCAACTTTGGTTTCAATCCTAAAATTTTGTGAGACAATTTGTTGTTATGGGATGAGAGATCAAACTTTGTAAATTCTTATTTGTGATTAGTAGATTTGTTTATTAGTTTGACTCGTAATTTTTTCTTTACTCCAATTTCACGTAAATCTCCATGTTCGCTTCTTTATTGAGTTTCTATTCTCATACTGATATTATCTGATTAAACTTGATTAGAGTGTTTTGTTGATGGTATTTGGTTGACTCTTTAGAGAGTTGTGTTCTTATTCTTGTTTTATTGTCTCTCCCTTTGTAAACGAAGAATCTTGTTTATGTTGACTAGAAAGAGTGGAGAAACAATTGATTGGGTGAGATCTTGGAGAAAAACCCTTTTCTCATTGCTGGAAGATGTTCCAGTTCATCTTCGCCCTCTTGTGGCTTCGATTTCTATTGATGGTACATCTGCAACTACCCTTATCGTCAACAGGTTGATGTCTAGGAAACATTGAAGTTATCTATCATTTCTTTGTCCAAATTAAGTTCACTTGAAATCAGACATCTAAACTTCTAGCTACAGTAATACAGGAGAGCCATTGTGGAGACCGTTCCTCTACAATGAGAGTTGTCCTGATGCATTGCCAATTGTGAAATCGATTGCTCCAGAAAACCATACAGTTTGCTCTGGATCGTCTACGCTCTGCAAACTTGTTTCCTGGTGGAACATTGAGAATTCAAGCAAAGATTCAGCATTATTGTTACACCAAGCTGATTGGCTGTTGTGGCTTCTTCATGGAAATCTTGGAGTTTCGGATTATAATAATGCTCTGAAGGTACTAAATCAGTAAATCTTCATTTTTCTCCTACCCTGTTATGTGAAATTGTGATCGTTTCCAGGTTGGATATGATCCTGAACTGGAGTCTTATCCACCGTGGCTCCTTTCTCATCCATATTCACAACTTCTGCCATCTGTAGTAGCTCCTGGAACTTCAGTTGGATATGTTAAGGAAGACATTAGAAACCAACTTGGTATTTTCTTGTCCTATTAAGTAGCTTTGATTAAATTGGTACTACTTCCGAGTATATTAGAATGGCATGAAATGTTCTCTTTAACACAATAAGGCACTAGTGAGGTTTTGCTTGTCTCGCGAATTGCAGCCATTGCACTATGAAGATTTTCTGTAACCAAATCGTTGACTTCAGTACTGAAATTAAAATCTTTCAATACATCTTGGCAGGTTTTTCTAAAGATTGTGCTGTTTGCACAGGAACAACTGATAGCATAGCTGCCTTTATTGCAGCTCGAGCAACAGAACCTGGAAAAGCTGTGAGAATATTTTTGAACATGAGCTTTCCACAAATATTCTCCTAGGAGTATCGTAGATGTTTTATCACTTAGATTACTCTATATCAAACTCTTATTCTTGACCGATTCACTTATCTTATTGTGTGATATATAGAGGCCTTCAACACAAAATACTATTTAAACAGAGATGATCTTGTTTGACTGGAAATTCTTTTTCCTTTATTTAAATCCTAATGTTTTTCATGTTTGCAATTCTAATTCATACTTTGGCCTGTCACAAGCATAGAGCTGTAGGTTCCAGTATATTTCAGCTTTCAGGTGCTCGTGTTTTTGGTCAATATGTTGACAGAGGTCTCCCTCTTAGGTCACGTCTTTGGGTTCAACACTTGCTATTAAGCTATTGAGCACTAGTAGGATTGAGGATGTACGATATGGAGTGTATAGTCATCGACTTGATGATAAATGGCTGGTTGGAGGTGCTTCGAACACTGGTGGCGCGATTCTTAGACAGCTGTTTACTGATCAGCAGCTGGATCAATTGAGTGAAAAGATAAATCCAATGGAACAGTCTTCTCTAGACTATTACCCTCTGAAATCAGTTGGCGAAAGATTTCCTGTAGCAGATCCAAACCTGGCCCCTAGGTACTTTGTCTGACTCCATAGAAAAATTTCTGCCTCTTAACAACCACAGCAAAACAAATAGCGGCAGACATGTTAACAGTCTACAGGTTCTATAATCCAGGCACCATTCTTACGCAGGTTACATCCACGACCCGAATGTGACGCCGAGTTCTTACATGGCATCTTAGAATCCATTGCCCGCATAGAGGTATTCCTCCTCCATGCTCCTTTCCACTACATACGGAAAATGGTTGCTGTAAGTAGTTGAATGTTTTTCAGGCAAAGGCTTACAACTTGCTGAAGCATCTAGGAGCAACCCAAGTAGAGGAAGTGTTTACCGCCGGAGGTGGTGCTAAAAATGAGAAATGGACAAAGATACGACAGAGGGTGCTTGGCTTGCCTGTTCGTCAGGCAACTCAAACTGAGGCTGCTTTTGGAGCTGCTTTACTTGCATTGAAAGGTGCCCAGCAAAGTATCAACTGAAAAAACTGTGGGAGAAAAGGAATCAAAATTCAACAAAGAAGATCAGAAATTGCATTTACTTGAGGAAGGATCGAAAGTAACTTAGATTCACAATATTTGTATAAATGCCATCTTCAAATCCCATTTGATGGTACACCAGCCACAGTTGAGAGTAAAGTAATACCAGGCAATGTTTTATCATTTATGTATCGGTTTTAAGCTTGCAATAACATATATAGTCATGAAGTCCTTCTCGTGTACTATATATGTCCTTCTCGCGTATATGCATGTGTGTGTGTATATATGTATATCCTTTAAAACTTGTGCTAACGTATTCCTATGTAGAATGAATGCTCATACAGCTTGTTTGTAACATGATGAATTAAATTCAATTCACCTGTTTAGAACAAAAAAATAGTCATGAATTGAATTTATATGTGAGTTTAAATCCTACTCTCATTGTAAATTGAATTTACGGTATAATTCACGTGAATTCAATTCCAAAGGCTGCTATTCTTCATTTTTCACGTTAAAACCCAATAATACCCCTGACTTGAACATCTTTCACTTTTTGGTCATAACTTTTTCGTTCGACCTTCAAATGATCTGATTTTTGAAGCATTGGATTTCTAACACATTCTTCTCTCTTAAAAAAAATTAACAGCTTTTGGTATTAATTTGAAAAGGATTGATTGAATCAAAGTGAAAGGATCGGTTGGAAGAGTGTGAGTTGGATATTTTTACTGAACATGTTTCAGTATTTTGGTGATATCTTAATCTGTAGAGCTCCAATTGCAATGATTCTTGTCTCTAAATAAATTAGAGATATAGAGCTACAAATTATTTGAAGGAATCAAATTTTAATTCGGTCTCTAAGACTTTCAATTTTTGGATGGAAATTGAGTATAGTGTACTGCTTCAATATAACAATAGTCCGAAAGTGTTTGGGCCATAACTTTCAGATTTCTAAACCAAATTGAATTATTTTGGTGTTATTAGAAACTTAAGACAATGGAAAGAAAAATATCCTGAAGAAACCAAATTGAAATTTCGATTTGAGGTTGCCCAAAACCGGAGCCCAACATTCGGAGTCATAAAAACATGGGAAAACTCATTTCTTCAATTTCAGGATAGATTTTGAGAAACTTCAAATCCGAATTTCAATTTGGTTTCTTTAGGAAATTTTTCCCCATTGTCTTAAGTTTCTAATGACACTAAAATGATTCAATTTGGTTTAGAAATCTGAAAGTTATGGCCCAAATACTTTCGAGCTGTTGTTATACTAAAGCAGTACATTATACTCAACTTCCATCCAAATATTGAAAGTCTTAGAGACTGAATTAAAATTTGATTCATTCAGATAATTTGTAGCTCCATATCTCTAGTTTAGTTAGAGAGAAGAATCATTGCAATTGGAGCTCTACAGATTAAGAAATCACCAAAATACTGAAGCATGTTCAGTAAAAATATCCAACTCACATTCTTCCAACGGATCCTCTCACTTTGATTCAATCAATCTTTTATAAATTAATACCAAAAGTTATAAATTTTTTTGGAGAGATAGAGGAGTGTGTTATAAATCTAATGCTTCAAAAATCAGGATATTTAGAGGCCAGATGAAAAAATTATGGCCAAAATAGTGAAAGGTGTTCAGATCAGGGGTCGCGATCGCGAAATTCGCGAAATTTTCGCAAAGTTGCGATCGCTTTTCTGTTTTCTTCATCTGACCTATTTTAGTTAAAAGGGCATAACTTTCACTACAAATATCGGATTAAGGTCATTCGAAGACCGTTTTGAAGAGGACTTCTAGACTTACAACTTTCATGGAGACCTCAAAAACAAATTTTACCTCTATGATGGTTAAAATTTTCAATCAATGCAGCTGTCCCGAAAATTTATCTTATTTAGCATCACAAACTTCTAATAATCATATCTCCCAACTTTGATGTCCAAAAATTTCATACTATATGTCATTGAAAAGCTGGAAAGATAATCTACAAATTCCAAGAAGACAACTTTGTCTAATTCTATCTATATCAATCTAGTTTTTCTCCTGAAGACAAAACATAATTTCTACATCTATAGGAGACTTAAAATAAGAAATGTACAACTACAAGATGACTATACACATTGGAAACTTCTTCAATTCTTCATTCATTCATACATAGCTTTATAATTCATAAAATAACAAATTATAAGGAATATAATAATAATAATAATAATAATAATAATAATAATAATAATAATAATAATAATAATAATTATTATTAAATTCCTTAAAATTTGTTATTTTATAAATTATTTTTAAAAATAATAACAATAAGGAAATTTATTATAATAATAGAAATAATTTATTAATAATAATAATTAAAATAATAATAATATTATTATATTAATCATAAATGGATAAAATATACTAACAAAATATAAATATTCTTATTCTTATTAATTATTATTATTAATCTTCGACTTACTGTTAAAAATTATTATTATTATTATTAAATTCCTTATAATTTGTTATTTTATAAATTATTTTTAGAATTATTATTATTATTGATAATTTTATATTCCTTAGTATTATTATAAATTACATTATTATTAATTATTATTATGTTTCTTTAATTATTCTTATTAATTTAATTGTTTTAAATTATGATAATTATAAATTTTCTACTTACTATTATTCTTATTATTATTTCATTATTTATTTATTAATTACATTAAATAATATTATTAAATTTTTTATTATTATTAATTTTGTTCTTAATAATAATAAGGATAAAAATATATGTTTATACTCATCAAGATAAAAAGAATTAAACAAACAAAAAAAAATTAAGGTACTTTTAGAATAAAGACAAATAATTAATTATGTCCATAAATGAAAAATAAATAAACAAATAATTTACTAAATACATTATATAAATAAGTGGAATAGTAGAAGTTGAAACAAAAATCTAAAAGTGCGACTTAGCTTTGAAAGAGGACTGCTCACCTTGGTTTAAATTTTTAACAAAAACGACACCATTTTATTCTTGAACAGAGTAGAATAGTGTAAAATCTTGGACAAAATATCTGGACGCCTTGATAGCTTCCAAGTGAAATGGGGTTACCTGTGGGTGTGATTTTGGTATCTTTATAACAACGTGCTTCGAAGACAGCAAATAGGTCGCCACCAATGCCTCACGGAAGTCCACCATCCCCACCTTCATCTAGGGCTGAAAGAGATGCAGCCCAGCTTGGTGTGTTCTGGTCCACGCAGCAAGCAAAGGAGTTTGTTTTTGTTGAAGAAAAGAGCACACCTAAGTTTGATGAAGAGCCTATAAATAGCAAATCAAGAATTCAACCAGAACATAACGATTATATATATATATATATATATATAACATATATACCAAATATTAATATTGACTGCTTAATCAAATAATTATATTTTAATAAATAAAAAATATATTGAAGGTCATGGTTGTGACAACACTATATATATGTGTGTGTGTGAGAGACTTAATGTGTCATACCCGTAAAGATATATATTTAACATTGTCACGGGTGTGACTTTTTTAGTCAAAGCCGTGACAATGGCATATATATATATATATGTATATATATATATATATATATATGTATAATTTCATTAATTATTTTAAAATTAACTAATTAAGTTTTTATTTGTATCAAATATATTAGAATTAATTAACCAATTAATTATTTGGAGTATATATATGTAGCCAAGTAGTCGTAAGTTAATATTCACATTCCGCATCATACATATATAATTTTTTCTCATGTTTTATTAAGTCATTGATTAGTTAATTAAAATATTCTTAATTATTCTTAATTAATAATGATATATTGAACACATAAAAATATAATTACTTATTTAAAATATAATTAGTTAAGTAAATAGGTAGCTAAATTCAGTTTAACTGCTGATAATAATGATGTCCATTAATTACGAAAATATTAGCTATTCCATTAATTAAACTTAACTTGATAGGATGATTAATTAAATTACAAGTAATTTAAAAAGAATTGCATCAAGATTATTTAATTAATTCAAGAAGTTTAATTGCAAATTATATAAAAAATGATTTATTCTTTGCACGTTTGTTCTATTTGTTAAAAATAATTAATAGTTATTAATAATTGTACTTAATAATAATTAATAATTAGTTAATAATAATTAACAATAAATGATAACATGAAATAGGATATACTTATTAATCCTTTCATATTATTATTTAATTATTAATTTTGTTCTAATTGTGTTATTCTTAATTAATAATAATTATTAATTGGTTGTTAGTTATCTCATTTGAAAATTTTCTTATTATAATAGCTATATATTGCTATTGCATGTTCCAGTAACTTTTAAATAAAAACAAAAATGAACTTCCATCGTTTATATACCATCGGTATTAAACTCACAAGTCATATTAACAATTGTAAATTAAGTCACCTAAAGTTAATTTAAAAAGTTGAACAATGAGATCCATAAATAATATTACCTGCAAACAACCAATTGTTGATGGATATAAAATCTAGAATCAATTGCAAAATTTATTCTAGTACACCCTATTTTAGAGCCTGGCACATTTTAACTCATTATTTATTGTACTTGAGACTTTGATGGACATAAAAGCAAATAGTTTACGTTAAAACAAGAAACACGCAAACTGTAAAAGAATACTTACTAAAATCAAATAGGTTGGTACGAGTAGTTCAGCACTCTCATCTCTTAATTAGAGGTCTCAAGTTTGAGTCCTGAAAATGGATAAATATATTTGGCCAGCATTTTACCCCTTACAGGCTGACCCGGTGTGAGCGGGGATTAGTCTGAGAGTGAATAGCTTAAAGACGCCTTCTCACAGTTAGGACTCTCCTAAAACATCTCGTAGGCTAACAAAAAAAAATACTTACTAAATCGAATAGTCAAAATTTACTAATAGTTAACCTTTAGTCGATAGTTGAGAAGTAAATTTTTTTTTCTGCCAACCACTTTCTCTCCCTCCCTCTCTCTGTCTCTCTCTCTCTCTAACTCCCCAATCTCATTTTATCCTCCAAATCTCAATAGTTTTCTCTGGTTCATTCTACTTTGAATTATTAAAAAGTCTTGGTTTAGACTCTCTGAAATATTTTAACTTCTTAGAAGAATCTTTCTTCATGGTACTACTATCCACTCGTCTGTTCCATCTTATGTTTTATTTGTTGTTGTTTTCTATTTTCTGTTTCTTTTCTAAATCATTGATTGACATGTGCAGGCCCGAGGGATTGAAGTCGTCAGATACAATGAGATTGGTTTCATTTTGTTCTGCAAATATATTTGGTTCTTAATTCAAGCCCTGAAAATTGATTACTTTGGCAGGAGTTCATAGAGAACATTAGCGGTGAATATTAGATTTTTACGATTATATTGTATTAATGTGTTACATTTGTAGGATTATATTATATTAATATATAAAATTTTAAGGATAATAATATGTTAATGTTTCATCCATTATTATCATGTTTTGTAAAATAAAAATTTTCAGTTGTAGTTTTGAGCCTGGAGTTTTTAAGGAAGATGAGTTAAGGATACCTTCATGCAAATGTTTCATCGATTCATTTTAATTACTTCATAGTTTTTTTACTGGTTATATAAATAACTAATTTATATATGATTCATTCATAAATAACTGATTAATTTTAATCACATTTATATTTTTTATTATTTTTATTAAATATTTAAAAACTAACTTATATTATCACAATAATAATATTATTGATTATTAATTATAATTATTACACTTGTTAATTTTAAATTGTTAATAATATATTATATTATGCATTCACGCACATGCATGCATTTTTAACTGATTCTCTTTATATACTTGTCACGGTTGTGACTTATTGTTCAAAACAACCATGACTTCTTAACTTTTCTTCATTAATTTTATTTCTGTTAACTTTTATTTTATTTAAAAAAAGTCCTAAGATATGATATTATTTAATTATTTAATGTACAAATGAATATTGTGCAATTTAAAATTTTTCAAAAAATTATCAGTTTTTAAATATTAAAGTGCTTAAATATTAAAATGTATATTCAGAAAGGAATTATGATAGAAATATTAAAAATATATAATTTAGAATACATAAAAATGAATAATTAAAATTAGATTGTTAAACTTTAAATGCATATATATTAAGAAACGACTCATGATACAAATATTAAAAATATATAAGTTAGAATATTAAAAATGAACAATAAAATTTTAATTGTTAAAATTTGGAATGAATTTTTTTTAAAAAAGCTAGAAATGTAAAGTGTGATGTATTCTTTATAAATAGATAAAATATAGAAAATAAATACAGATATTAAAAATGTAATCAAAGAGTAAACAAATAAATCATCATTCAATTATTAATTTTGTTATTAATTAAATAATTTAGTCATGATTAAATAGGTCAACACTTGGAGTGAACAAATAATTTAGGATTTTATAGATGATTCAAATGAATGACAATTCACAAAATCTCAAATACATCTTATTCATTTAAATGCACCTGAGTTAACTCACACCCGTGATTAAAATTTTTTTAATTAATATTTAATAAATTACTATCCATATTTTAATAAACCAAACGCCCCCTAAGTATTTACAGTAACGGGTGTGAATTATGAACTCATACCCGTGAGTTAAAACTCCTATACTTAATTAACTTAATAATAACTAATAATGAATAATAATATTTAATTTAATTTTGATTAATTAATAAACAAATTATTTTAAAATTTATCAATCTATTCATTATATTTTAATTTGTCAATTAATTATATATAAATAAAATTAAATTTAAAATGATACAAAATGTATTCACTAATTATATTTTAATAAATTATAATATAATTATATTTAATTGAAAATGAAAAAATATTGTGTATTTATTTAAGAAATTATGAATGATGGACTTTTCCAGTCAAACATTAATTAAAATTCTTTAATATTTTCCATATGCTATGTCGATACAAAATACATGATAAATAATTACTTGTCATTTTTTTAAATATCAGTTCATATCCACAATTAATCTTTTCAATATTTCTGAAATTGTTTTCTTTACCGCATTTTACCTTGATTTCTTTTTAGGTTTTCTTCTTATTTCTTATTGCCTGGTTCATTCTTGCACTGTTCAAGTATGCTTAATTATGTCACAAAAATGTATTATATAATATTCTGGTATACTTGTTCATGACATATTTCTTTTCATTGATATGTTAATTAGTTTCTTGATTATTTTTCCATATTTCAAGACTTACATAAACAATTATACTTTATTAATATACTCACTTACATCCTTCTTTTGACTATAACTTCATCTAATTTTTATTTTTCATTTCTAATATTCTAACTTATATATTTTAATATTTCATTTAAAATTTTACAACCTAATTTTAATTCTTAATTTTTAGTATTCTAAATTATATATTTTAAATATTTCTATCATAATTCCTTTCTTAATATACATTTAAAAAAATTTATACATTAAATAGTATAAGATATTAGGGACTTTTTTTTATTATCTTAGTTAGTTAAATATTTATAATCTTTACACAACATATTAAATTAAGATATTGGCTTTTTTAAACCTCATCTAACTATAATATTTAATTAATAACAAAACATTGTACATTTTAAAAAAATTTCCACTCAAATAAATAATTTTACTGATCCATTTTTTACGTCCTATCTTATATATAATGACCATATTTTATCTCCTACTTTTTTTTTCATTCCATACTTTTACAAACTAAATTTACCAGTTCTTTTTTATATTAAATTTACATATTTTGAATAATCATGTCATGATTCTTCTATTATTATAAATTAAAATTTTATTTTTTTTGTTTTTTAATTAAAACTTTAAATATTAATAATCTTATCACAAAATTTAAAATTACACATTCTTTATTTATTTTAAATTTATTATGTTTGAGTTTTTTATTTAGTTTATATATTTTATACATTTATAATAGACACATTACACTATACATTTCCTTAATTTTTATCCTAATTTTTTACTTACTAATTTTACTTATTCATTTATTATATAAATTATATATTTTTAATATAACATACTTAAACCTTTTAATTAAATATCCATTACATTTTTAAAATATTTATAATTTAATTACTTATTTTTAAATTTTCCATATTTATTTATACATTAAAATTATATATTTATAATTTAATTACAAATTTTAAATTTTACTTATAATTTAATTACAAAATTTAAATTTTACTTATAATTTAATTACAAATTTTCAAAAAATTTTAATTTATTTATACATTAAAATTATATGATAACATAACGAATGAAATTAATAAGCCATTATTACCGTGCATTTGTGCAGTATTAATCTGCTAGTATATATATATATATATGTAGATGAACTCTCGGAAGCATCGTCCAAAGAAAGTTGCTTTATGGTCGATCATAGAGTTATACAACTTATGTACCAAAAACAAAAGAATGATTATATTAACCAATGATATGTATTCCGATAAACTAGAAATGCTTAATGTACATAACTCTTGTTTTTATGCAAACGAGTATAATTTAAATTGCTTTATCCAACGTTTTAACTCTTTGGAAAGAGCTTAAAACAATAAGGTCATCTCCAACCAAGTGGTGCAAAAAATTCAATCCAAAGAAAATACCAAATTTTGACACCAAAAATGATGTAATGAATAATAACACACCAAACTAATTTAGTGTTTTGGTGCAAAAAATTCAATCCAAATAAGATACCAAATTTTGACACTAAAATAGTGCAATGAATAATAACACACCAAACTATTCATTGTACCATTTTGGTGTGAAGATTTAGTGTCTTCTTTGGAGTGAATTTTTTGCACTCAAATATCAAATTTATGCACCAAAAATTGTAAAAAGATAACTTTACCTATTTTTTAAACATATTTCTTTTATATCTTTTTCACAAATTAATTTATTTATTGTTGTATATTCTTTGAAAAAAATTTGGTGTATAATAATTAGAGTAACATCAAATTTAGTATAAAAAGAATTTTAAAATATTTCTTTTTACATTAAATTGGGTGTAACAGTTGGAGATGGACTAAAAATGTAAAATTACTTGAAACGAACATAGTTTTGAACTTGAGCTCCGAGGCACTAATAAACAGTTTGTCTCGAAGTTAGTTAAGTACATGTGACAAAGAAGAGTCGTTACTTCCTATAAAGGGTACTTAGTACTTACAATGAGTAGATTTGCAGGGCTACACAGAATCCCACCAGCTAACGATTCTCTGCTTAACGACAGCGAAGAAGAGTGACGTGAAGCTTTTTCCATCTAATCTCGGGTCCTAGTAAACGATGACGCCAAAACTGGCATTTGTCTAATTTTCCAGTTCTCTCACCGACAGTAACCTGTCATGTCTTTAATGCTACAACTGTCTCGTCCCCACCAAGCTCATAAATGCTACCTATGGCCTCTCACAAAAGTTTGTTTCTTTCAGTTATTTACCTGAACAGGTTAAACTTCCGTGGACCCACCTCATAGGTGCTCACAAAAGTTTGTTTCTTTCGGTTATGGTTACACTTCCGTGGATAGTTCATTCTTCTTTACTGTTAACTGTTTCTGGCAGTTGCAGCTAAGACTATAGTACTTATCCGTATCATTTTAACTTGTCCGAAGCAGTAAAATGATTTGAGTGAAAATTTTTGGAAGAAATGAATTTTCATCCACCGGTGGGACCCGCACCAGAATACGTCCCCTCCTCCAAGTTTCTATAAGACTTGCGAGTTTATGAAAACCAATGTCAAGCTGGAATGTTATTCGTTCTTTTTCTTTCGGGGATTTTTGGTATCGTTTAGAAAGGCGTGATCTTGGTGGGAGTGAATCAGCCGCGTTTGCCAGCAATTGGATAAAGTCCAAGAAGAGGGGATCAATTCACCGTTTCCGTGTGCCACCTGCGCCCCCCTCCGTCTGGGTGACCACGCGTCAGGTACGTTTTTTACTTTGCGTTGCTTCCAATGTTAATATCTTGAGAGAGCGAGACCTCCACGTGGTTCTGTACTTTTACTCTTCAAAGTGCTTGAAGAACAGCTGGGTTGCTCTTTCCAGATATGGGTAATTCGTCTTCCCATATATTTAGTTGCTTCATCGTTTTTGGATAAGTTATGCAAAAACTTCTTGGTAGATGCATGTGGGAAACGTTTAACAGTCTTCTTCCTTCTTTTCTGAAAGAATTTTGGTTGTTGTGGTCGGTCTTACTTCCTATCAATGGAAATTGACCGACATATAGAGGTGCTTCTCACGTTTGCCAAGAGATTTGGTCGATCAGTAGGAGCTTTGATTTCCTTTTGGTGCCTTGTTTTAATCAATTTGTAGTTTATACGCCGGTAGTTTAAGGTACAAATGCTTTAAATTTTGTTTTAATTAGGCATAGATACAGTTGGATTTACATCGACATATGCATATCGATGCCGATTATGTTTTGAGACCCTTGAATCAATGGGATTTTCCCATGAACGAGACTTTCTACAACTATTTATGGTGATATCAGACTCAACAGATGGTACTTATAGGTGAACAATTCTCCAACGCAAAGTTCAGAAAGGGGTAGTGTTTGTTAGCTTGGATGTGCAAACATGGGCAAGAGTGGAAATATTTCTCAGTACAGAGAGAGACTTGACAAGACACTGGCATCTCCTGAATTGACAAATCATGACTCGCTTAAAATTCTTATTAGGAATCAACTCCTGCGTTCATCACCAAATGAATCCGAAGGTTGGTAATTTAGCAATTTCTTGTTCACTTCTTCAAACAGACGGATGATTATTTTGTGAGATACTTTTGCTATATCATATGGGAAGCATATTTGTTATTGCCACATAAAGGTCTATTGCATCTGTCGAAAACTCACAAGGCATTCAAACATGCAGATTGTGGTGATAAAGTAGTAGAAAAAAAAACTGTTGAAGTATCTCATTTTCTTGACATGTTGAGGAGTGCTTCCATAAGTGAAAATGATATGTCCAACACTGTTGAAGCATCGCATGGTCAATGGAAAGTATGGTTTCTTGGACAATTACGATATTTTTGTTTCTTTTATTTGTATTACCCTCTATTTCATTGTCATTTTCTTCTAGAGGCTGAGCAGAAATCATGGTTAATCTGAATCATGATTTATTCTGTGAGTCAGGTCATCTTAAATTACTTCTATTCACGAGGTTATAATCTCTTAACTCATTGAATCCCACTATTGCTAGCTAAAAGATGATAAGGAAGAGTATCGTGTCATGTACAGCGAAGGACCTCAGGGTACTCCATTTCATACATTACTTGTTGAAGGATACGTAGATGGGCCAATTGATGCTTGTAAGTTCAGCTGGAATAGTCACACAAGTAGTACTTTTTATTTGAAATGATAAACAGAGAGTTGACTGATACTTGAGGCATTTTAGAAGCTGCATATTTATGTCTCTATGCATATCGTTAACAAGGAGTGCATTACATTGCAGGTCTATGTATCTCTTGGGAATCAACCCTGTATAGGAAATGGTAAAACATATTTTCCATCTTTGTACATGTCTTTTGTTATGTGCATGTCTATGCATATTTTTCGGTCTATTTTTGTTAACTTGGCTTGCAATTATATCCATGTCTTTTTTAAAACATAATTTCCCTTCAGTTTTTTTAATAGATCTTTTATCGCTGAAAACTATGATTCTGCTTCCCTCTGTCATGTATATACTGCACTTGTTCTTTTGTGCCTGACTGTCCATTTTTGAACGATAAGAAAATTTTGTCACTCTAAGAGTTAAGAAGATCAGCTAAGCGTCAAGACTGCTGATTTTGATTGTGAAAATGTGAAAATTTCCTCCTCTTCATTTATATCCAACTCTAGCTTCTAAGTAGTGGAGATATGCATAACTGAACTAGACAGTATTGAATTCTCAAAAAGTTTGTGACTTATTAATCTTAGGGGTTAAATTAACGATTGTTAACTGATCCATTGGTTGTTATCCTTTTACTTAGACATTTCTAAGCACTTTAATTCTTATTTCTTCTTGAACAAGAAGATGTGACATTAAGTGGCAGCATCAAAGCATAGATGCTGTTTAGAAGTTAGCTCTTGAACTAGGCGTTGCAGAACAACATTCTTCACCTGCAACTTCCTTTCCTTATGTGAGGGCTGGGCTGCAGGCATGCCTATTATTTCATGCAATTTCTTCCTTTTTCTCTTCAGTTCCAATTTACTAGTATCTTTGGCAGCTCTTCGTGTCTCCATCACATTAAGCTTGGGAATTATTTGGTTTTGAAATCAATGTGCAATAAGGATGTTTATTATGGACTGGTGTAGACTGAAGCTCCATTGATGTTTTGTTGTTTATATTGTAGGTGGCCCCAGTATACTATCCCACCTTTTAAAATAACGGACTGCCAATGTCTGAAAAGGGTTCGGATCTGCGAGCAGATATCTTTAGTGAGGTTTGTTCGGTATCAAGAACATGAAGAAAAGTGTCCCAGTTGATTCTTTTTGCTTTCTTTGTCCTACTTCACATGCTAATATTTCTCTTATTTTTTCTGGGAAGGAAGGGTAAAGGTAGCATGGCCGCTGTCAGCTAGGGAGGCTGTTCTCAACTTTTTTTTGTTTGAGCATCTCAAAGATGGCCTAGTTGTTGCTCTTTTGAATTCGGTATTCATCTGAAATGATGGAACTTCATGTTTATTTCAGTTATCCTATCTCTTCTACCTTAGTATCTGGAAATTCAGCTAAAGTATAATGATGTTGTCCCATCATTTCTTTCAGATTTCGGATCTGAAGGGCATTGATAGAAGTACACATGGGTTTACCAAGGATGGGATCCCTGAGCCTAAGGATGTTGTACGCATAGATTTGGTGGGAGGCTTTGCAATACAAAAAGTTTCATCAGGAAGAAGTTACTTTCGGTTAGTTGTGTTGGATAGTGGCTAAATGATATTGACCTCAGTTTCATTAAAATTTCCCTGTTGGTTTAAAACCAACTTCATTTAATGGTTCAAAATTGAATTTCATTTCTCTATTTTCGCTTGTGTTAATTTGTGAAAATTTTTATCGCTTTTAGTTACTTTTAACAGTATGTCCATTATCCACATTCCAATGCCTTAGTTTGCAATTATTTGAAACAACTTTATTTGGTACGTCTTAAGTTTGTGCCACATATAGGTTGTTATGAATATCTGTCTTATTTTGACCTCATATTTTTAGAAACGAATCATCATTCCTGTTAGAATGAGCAAGTATTTTAGTTGATCACCATGATGATATACCTTTCTTTCAAATATTAGTATCCTTGTTGATGTCAAACAACACATAAAGCAGATGAAAAATACGATTTCTTTTGTGTACTGCTAGATAAAAAATAAAGCTCAATCATTTTATTAGCTCACATTTGCTATCAAACTTGTATCTTTCTTTGTTCACGAAAACATAAGGATAATTTCCAAAACACCTGGAGAGCCAAGCAGTGAGTGGGTTATGAATGATTTGACTCCAAACTTCCTCTAGTAAAGGCTGCAAAAAATGTATCCATTTGAGAAACTTGACATTCATATTTTTTGTTATCACTGTGACCAAACATTACAAATTAAACTCATAATGGGATCTTACGACATTGAACATCTAACTTTATGCAGTGCTATTGATAATCAGATTGATATCCCGTATTATGCTGCTAGGAAGTTCTGCTTATTCTGTCTTCATGGAGCTTTTTATTTGCTTGCGTTTACACTTTTCAGTCATACTGTTGTCAAGTGGAATGCATTTTCGGTGAATTCTGAAATGGTATTTTGCTGATGTATATCGAGTCTGATATCGGTTGAACCATAGTGTGTGCCACTCTGTTAGATATGATTGGTTGGACAAGGCAAGGAACTTGAGAATGGTCATATTTCTGTGAGGGCCAATGTACTTGTATGCGAATCCATTTTGATCCTTGTCTTGCTTATGAGGTTGATTTATTTGATGCTATCATTTGAATGATTGGTTGACTTGTTTATGCTTTTTTAGATGAACCAGTTTTTTTCATTATCTAAAAAAATATTAGTGGATACACATCTACTTACTGTTTTACAAGTATAATGGACATAAGCCCCAAATTGGCTATTCTTTGTTTCTGCATTTTAGTCTAAGTGTCTATTTCCTTTCGAAATGGTGATTTCTATTGTATTATGAAGGAAAGTGATTTATTAGCAACATAACAAGGAAGGTCCACAGACAAGAGTACTATTAAAATGAATGTAAGAAGCCTGTTCCATGCTCTTTTGTTGTGATGCTTTCACGCATGTTAATTTGTAGGACAATTGCAAATATAGACTTGAAGCTGGACTTCGTTCCTCCATTTCTTATAAACTTTATCTCAAGGCAGCTAATTGGCAGTGGTTTCAGGCTCTATCAAAAGGTCATACATTTCCCTTTACCATTCTTTTCCTCTTGGAAGTATTCAGTTTTAAGATTAAGATGTGGATGCTGTATGACTATTATGGCTATGAGATGAACACATTGAGACGTATCGGGCCTGTCTTATGCTGTTGTAATTTATTTATGGTTGGGTTGAAATGATGATGCAATCTTTGTCCTTGGTTTTCCTGTCTCAAAGTTCAACTTTTATCTAAAGGTTCCTGCTGCAAGACCTGTCTTTGCATTCATGGAATGTTTAACTATCTTCTCTGATCTATGACAGGCTGTGGCTTCTGTGTCTAACCAAAACAAAGATTACATGAAGGCGTTGGATGATGTATTGTATTCTCAAATACGTGAGGCTCTTTATTCCATCCATGAACCAAATGGTGCTAAAGAAAGGAAAGAAATCACAAATGAAGCTTTTCTGCAACTACAGAATTCTATCAAAGTTTCCGAAGGAAGCATGGGCAATTCGCAACAGAATGTTCATAATTATGACGACACGAGTGCAACTTTTCCAGAGAAACTGAAAAATTCAGTCGAACCAGCTTCTGGTGAGATTGTCGAAGAAATTAATGAAGAGGGCAAACATTTTAATGATGAAGTCGAGAGCATCGAGCAGGAAGTTTTCAGCAGTAAGTACTTGCGTGAAAATGTGCAGAAGAGCGGAATAGCCATTGCAAAGAAAGCTGATGAGATTGTGGAGGAAGAGAGCAAGGATAAAAGCCAGTTGGAAACAGAAGGCGAGGATCATGCTAAACCCTCCCTGAGAAAGATTGGGCAAAAGGGACTTGAAAATTATAATAAAAATACGAGTATCAGTCCTGAGGTGGAGCAAGCTTTAAAAACTTTAGAGAAAGCCATTTCCGTGGTTCGTGAATATGGATCTAAGTCTCTACAAAAGCCTTTACCTGGCTCAACGAACCAACACATTTTGAGTCAGGAAAATGGTATAGGAAAGGACTTGACTCCTTTAAAATCCGGTGAAGGTGGTCCGGATAAGGTCTCCGCTGAAGCATCGACAACTTCAAAAATAGTAGAGAAGATTTCAGATGAACCTAGGAATGGCTCCAGTAATCGAGACATTAGGTAGGCTTGTTCATAACGTGCCTGTGAGTCTGTCCTATTTGAATTTTGGGGCACCAGCCGTTTTGCTAGTTTTCTTAATTTCTAAATCCAAATTGGTTTTCATTACTTTTTTCCTACTAAAGTTGTGTTTAAATTGTTTTGCAGGCATGCAGGACCAAATTCTTTTACAAGGGAGGTGAGCCATAACAGAATTGCACCAGCAACACCCGAACAATACTCTTCATTTGCTGTTGGAAGTGGTCAGGTTTTGTTATCTCCTTCCACAGACAGAAGCGTAGAGACACCTATTGGAGACCTAAATACGCAAGGCGACAAGCACATGCTCTTTGATGCAAATGGCGACCATGAGAATGGTTTGATGGAAGGAAAGGAATTCAGGTGGCGAAGAAAGCTCAGATTTTGTTGCGTTAGCCCTGGTGCCCGCTGGAAATGAAGCCTTCCGAGTAATGAGTAAAGAGGGCTTGGAATGGCTTGTGTGGCTATTGTTCTTAAGCGCATTCTAAGTGGGCATTCATATGCACACGAGACTGATTACATTTCCCGACTTTTGCAGATGACTGTAACGGAAATAATGAGTACCGAATCTCAGTTCCCTGAATAAATGGTTTATTCAAACTGTGGAATAGCAAATCAAGGTTACTAAAGACTCTAGTTTCAACTTTGTAAGGTGATTCCTTTAACATCAACCACTGGAGGAACATCAACGTTTTTTTCAGCAAGAGGGAAAAAAAAACAATGCATACCTACTAAAAAAGGACATAGTAAACAATAATAGGTGATGACAATGTAGTGAGCTTCCTTATTTTCTTTTTTCACTTTCGGGTAACTGAGTTCTAAGTTTCCTACGTTAATACAAAAAGATTACATAGCGTTTTGAGTCCCTGTGCCGAATGCAATATTTAAATTCTAGAAGAATCAGAATTATCCAAGATGCACTTATTTAATGGTAATCGATAGTTGACGGTTATCAGTTAGTATTGATTCAAGAGGGACATTCTGGAACCTTTGAGAGCAAAATTTTGAATTATATTGAACAATGGTACTCTGACCACGAGAAATTAAGATATAGTTGCAGTGACACATTGCCTATGAGCGTGTCGCGTTTATTTGTTGGGAACAAATTCTCAAATGTATAATGTAGCGATTATCTTCTTTAAGGTACAAGAAAAACTATCATCCAAACAAGTAAGATAGGATGGTAGGACTTCTTGTTGCGTATGAGTATGTCGTGTTTGTTTTTCGGGACCAAGTGGCTAATGCTCTTAGCAAGCGAGAGTTGTTGACTACGTGTTACAACTTATCTAGGATTGAAGCAAAACTTAATGTATAGAATTCGACAAATCACTAAGTGTGATGCTAGTTATTATCGTTTACTGTAGGAAGTGAAAAATGGTACTACCAAGTAATATTGAGTCAGTGATGGGTTGATTGTTAACACAAGTGAAAGACTATCTTTATGAAGTTGGTGGACTTCATAGGAAACTTATGTAGGTGTATCGCATGATGCATTAATTATGGGTGGGATTTCTTGAAAGGGAATAACTTATGTTATTGTCATGTTCTTATGTATGATCACAAATGGAGTAAGAAATAAAAGCCTACTGTAGAACCTATGGACATGTCAACATGGCAAAATGAAAAAACAAACACAAGCTAGATTTTTACAATCTTTGCATATTCTTGTGAAACCTTGAATATTGGTGTTCCTAGACTTCGTTGTGATATTTTTGAGGGTTAATAGTAAAGCTCTAATGCTAGTAGTGGTGGGTTGTTTTACCAAATATATTATTCTCAGTGTTTTGTAACAACTTGTTCAATAAAAATATTGATTGATTTATTTGTATTAAAATATGGTGAAATACTTTGGTATTTTAACAAATATTGTGAGTGATACAAACTCCTTCGTCTAATTTTAGACTTCATTGTTCAATATGATGAGGGCTAAACTAGAGTTCTTTACTACTAATCATCCACAAATGGATGGATAAATTGAAAGGAGCATGGGAGATTACTTAAGGCGCTATGTGAGTAACAACCAACAAAATTGGTTAGAATTGTTGGATATTAAACAATTTGCTTATAACATGCGATAATCTTTCTCCACAAAAAAAAGCCTATTTGAGTTGGTAATAAGTCCATAGCTACTCACTCTACTAAAAGTGGTAGCGCAAAAAATGAGAGGTAAGTGTCATGCAACTTGCAACTTTTTTAGGAATGAACAAGAAAAGTTAGACGAGGCAAGTGATAGGTTACAAAAGGCAAGGGTTAGATGAAAAAATAAGTGAATCAACATTATTGATCATTGTCAACATTTTTTCGTCTAAAATTTGGAAGAAGATCAGTGAGAAGTCAACACATAAGGGACTAATTTCTAAATATGATGGTCCCTTTAAAATTTTTAATTTATCTACCTTCTAAGGCTATCTAAAATCCTCAAGATCCATTCTACTATTTATAGGAGCTTTTCACACAGATTCTATGAAGGTAGGAAGGAATCGAAACAAAATAAGTCAAAACATGCTCCTCTAGAAATACAAAAGCAATTTAATAAGGATGTAGCCAAAATCCTTGATCATCGAGTGTTAGGACATTATAAGAAAAACTGTACAATTTCTTATGTAATAGAAAGAAAGGGAAGTGACAGATTCAACAAGGAAAAAGAATACTTCTCTTTGGAAATTTGAGGCATTTGGATTATTTTGGTATTAAAGGAAATTCTTGTAACTTTATGATAATTAAAATAATTTTGGAGAATGGTCCTTGGCATTTCAACTCAAAACTCATCTTACTTCAAACATAGAAGCCTGGTGTGAAGTTAGTTAATTGGGGTAGAAACAAATCCCTATTATGAATGAATATGCATAACATTCCTCTTAAGTATTGGACCACTAATAGATTCAACCATCTAGTAAGCTTTATGGGAAGGCTCTTATGCCTCGATGAAGCCATAAAAACTATAAAGGGAATCAACTATTCTAGAGTTTGTATGTTAGCAGACATCAATGTGTAACTTTGAGGGACTATTTCACTACTGAGGCTAGATGAGGATGCAATCTCTTCAAAGACCACATATCAATAATCTACAATCGAAGACCTAAACTAGTGAATAAATAGGTTTGGAGACCACTGCTAGGAATTCCCAAACTGGGAAATACAATGACCTCACTCAAAGAGAGGAAAAAAAACAATGAAGTAACATATGATGTTTCACAAGAAGAATGCAATAATCAAAAGGGACAATTATAAGAAAAAGAAGCATATGGAATTGGTGGAGAAAACAGTGGGAAAGATATAATAGTGGCACTAACAATTTCATAAGAAGAAACTATAAGGTTAAAATGGAGGAAATAAATAAAACCACGCACCAAAACTCTTGGAAGAACGAAATAAGAATTTGGCTAGCAATGAACAACCTTATAGGAATAACACACCCTCTGCTACAAAGGCATTAGAAACCCCATTAATAATCATATACCCATAAGAACAAGCACACAAAAGTTTGACGATCATAATATTTTGTCTCTTAGCTTATTAAAGAATTAGATTGAGGAGTGTTTTCTAAGGGTGAAAAGGATGGGATCAAAGAGGAAGAAGAAAATATCTGCTCCAAAATTCCAATAACCATCTTAGTATATAACACAAGATGGCTTAATAACTCTAATGAAATAACATATGTTATTTGATTACATAAGAGAACACAAATTAATCCAACCATTCCTACCACTATAATGAAAGGATTATAATCACAAATGATCTAAAGGAAGTGAAAATTACTACAGTCCTAATTAAGAAGCAACTAATTCACACTTGAACTAGCATGAGTAAAATAATTTCAAAGAACATCTCTATTGAGCAAAATAAAAGAGATATGAGAGACAATAGATCAATCTTGGTTAATTGCTAGGGATGTTAACTGTAAGATGAGTTATTCAGAAGCTTAAGGAAATGTTAACTTAAGGAACCACATTAAGGAGCTACTGGAATGCTGCAGCAACTTATAGGTGATGGATCTAATAATGGAGGGGTTATTTTATATTTGGAATAACAAGCAAGAAGGAAGTTATTTCATGATGAAAAATTGGATAAAGCTTAGGAGAATGGGTCGTGGATGGAAAATCTCTCGAAAATCAAAGCAGTCTTCAATAATCATCTACTTCCTGGCCACACTCCTATTTTAATTCAAAATATATTCACACTCAAATTAGGAAGCCCCCCTTCCATTTTAGCAATCATTTGTTAGAGGTGACTGTTTTGATGAAACACTAATTAAAGGTCTTCAAATACCTATAAGAGAAAACAAGTTAATCATACATGTCAGAAATTTGCAGGCCATTAAAAAGAGCTAAAGAAGATAAACTATAGCATAACTATATATTGGTGTTTAATGAAGTATAGGAAAGCTTGACTTTATACAAAAAGCACTTTATAAAAATCCTCAATGCAAGGATCTTCAGGATAAGGAAAGACAGGTCCTACAACACTACAATAACATGGCTAAGATCAATCTTTCTCTACTCAAGCAAAGATCTAGAGTACTTTGGATGAAACATGGAGACAAAAACACACAATTCTTTAATATATCCATTCAGGTGAGAAGAAATAGAAATAAGATTTTTCCTTAAGGAAAGATAATGGAGAGGTACTACACACCAAAAAAAATGAAATAAAAGAGGAAGTGCACAAGTTCTTTGTTCGTTCATTGGATAGTAAAACAAATGCATAATCCATTATTGACATCACAAAATCAATTGTTAAGGATCAAGTGCTTATGAAGCATATTAAGGCCTTAGAGGTGGAAAGAATCTTTTTCACATTGAATCCCAATAAAACATCAGGTCCCGATGGGTTTAATGTGAAATTCTTTCAAAAGACTTTAGAACCATATAAAGACAACAGTGGCGGAAGTAGTGATGGGATTTTTCAATAAGGGAAGATGTTAAAATAACTCAATAAAACCTTTATAGCACTCATTCCAAATGTAAAATCTCCAAACTCTCTGAGGGAATTTCATTTAATTTCTTGTTGTAGCATCATTTATAAAGTAATAGCCAAAATACTAGCTGAAAGATTGAAGCCAATGTTGAATCACATAAATGATCCATCCCAACGAGCTTATATCTAAGGAAGATAAATTGGTAATAACATATTATTGGTTCAAGAGCTTTTTAAGAACCACGCAAGGAAAATTTCATATAAGAATTGTGCAATAAAGGTATACTTTCAAAGGCATACAATTATCTAGATTGCTTCTTTTTTATTAACATTTTATAAACCTTGAACTTCCTTAATCAATTTATCTAATGGATTAGTCAATGCATCACAACTAGCATATGTGGAATCCTTGCCAATGGTGAACCAAACAAATTGATTAAAGGAGCTAGGGGACCTAAATAAGGGGAAACCTTATCCTTTTATCTATTCACCCTAGCATGAAGTGTTGTAAGGTTAACTAAGGGTACGATTAATAGGGATTACAACTTTAAATTATATTTCAAATGTAAAGGTTTGAGAATTTCAAGTTTTTCATTTGCTAATGAATTGGTTCTTTTTTTCAAAATACGGACCCTAAATCAATAAGTTTGCTTATGATTGTCCTCAATTTATTCTATGCTTTATCTGGATTAGCTATTAATAAGCAAAAAAGCCAACTTATCATCTCTTCAAATGTTGAAGACATGTAGAATGGCTACCTCAAATTGTAAGAATTAAACCATTCAAGCCTCCAATAACCTATCTACAAGTGCCAATGATAATAAGAAGACCATCTTACACTAATCTTAAGCCACTTCTAAAGAAGATAGAGCTAAGAACTTCTAGCTGGAGCCTCAAAGCTATCCAGTACAGGCTGATTATATCTTATGAAATCATTCCTTAATAACCTACATATATATTGGAGCTTACATATCTAGTTTCCTAAGAATATCTTAAAACTAATTGAACAAGTGTTAAGAAGATTCTTATGGAAAGCAACTATGGAAGGGAAATTTACTATAAAAGTTAATTGGAATGATGCGTGTAAGGATAAAAAAGAAGGGCTTAGAATTTTGTCTATCAAGATCATAAACCAAATCCTAATGCTCAAAAGATTATGGAGAATTATGAATAACAAGAATTTCTTATTGATGCACTACATCCATGAGTATTATATAAAGAATTAAAGCTTTTAGTTGTTAACTCCAAAACCTAAGTTCTCATGAACCACGACTCAGTTATTTGAACTCAAGTGAAATTTAGAGTTAAATTTATATGCCAGGTTAAGAATGGAACCAAAAATCACTTCTAGCTTGACACTAAGTCAAGGTTGGGACCATTGAATGAGGTTTGAGACTTGCATGTCTTAAAGTGTTAATACCAAAAAAATGCCACATTGTATAAGACAATAATTTCACACAGGAATGTGCTATTTAGCTCAATCTATGCTAAATCCCTACTAATACAATTGGTTAGGCCATATCAAATGGAAATGCAAAAAAAATAGTGATTTTCCTGTAAGCGATTACTGATGTGAGCAACCATTGAAGCTCTATAAACAAATTAATATGGTTTAAACATATTTTCCCAGAAGCCTCAATGTTAATACGTTTGTAATTAAAAAAGAGGCTAAGTACCTTATCCAAAGTGAAGAAATATTTCAGAGTTTTTGACATGAGTGTGCTGTGTAACCAAGATGAAGAAACAATAAAACACTTACTCTTTACTTGATATTCATAAGAATTTTGGTCAATTATTACCCCTCATACCTTCTTTAACTTAGTAAGACCTAATACATTGGTGCTACATAAATCATTGGAAAAAAGAACCAGAATGAACGATCCTTAAGTCGACCTTCGGTAATACAATCTATAACATTTGGTACGAAAGAATCAAAAGGATCTTTACCAAGGAGACAACAAGTGCATATAGATACAGTACAATCAGCATAATCAAGGAGCAACTAATAGCTAACCAATTGCACATGAAATGTAGCCTAGAAACTATAAGTAAATGGAGACGTTGTAAAGGAGTATTATTAGCAAACCAATGATAGCTTGGTAAAGCTTACTTCGCTGGTATAATGTAAGTCATTGCATGTAAAGTAGAATGAGATGACTTGGAAGGAAATTAGGGGTAAAATGACCTTAATGGATGAACTGTGTAGATATAAAACTCTGCAAATTGTTTTCCACGATTCTTTTTATAAAGTTTAATTTCTCAAAAAATAACTATCCTTACAAATGCTAATCGAGTTCTCTCTCTCTCTCTCTACACACACACACACACACACACACACACACACATTTGGTATAAAGTTTTCAAATAGTAACACGTGACTTAGCTTGTGTACTATTTGAAATACAATGATATAGATATATCATTGGACCTTCATTGTATACGTATGTATAGATATATCATTGCATTAATAGTACATCGACTTCTATAATACGATGACATTTTATAAAGGACCATCAGAAAGTCATTATATTAATAGTCACTCATTATTATTTGAAAGCTTTATACTAAGATATATTTGTATATCCATATATATATATATATATAGCGCCAGAGAGAGCAGGGGGAGGAAGGATAGAGAGGCATAAAAAGGAATTATTAATATAATGAAAGCTTTATACTAAGATATATTTGTATATCGATCAATATATATAACGACAAAGAGAAAACTTGAGTTGAAGGTAGAGCGTTATCAAATCTTTTACACCCACCATGCTTCGCTGCTTCACAGGCTAGTTCGGAACCAATGGTTGTGTTGAGACTCGAACACGAGACATGGGGTTGCCCAGGACTATCCACCTGGAAGTTCTAATACCACTTTGTTATCCAAAACTCGAGTTGAAGGTAGAGCGTTACCAAATCTTTTACACCTATATATATATATTGGATTTGAACCAATGACTCTCGCCGTATGAAAGCAATACTCTAACCACTAAGTTAAATAGGTCATTTATCGTCATAAAAAGAAAGAAATGGAACTCATTGCATCGATGGATTAGAAATGTAATATCAATTATAATTAATATCGATCAAACGGATCAAAGAAATAAGTAGGATGTTGGATCATGTAATATCTATCTTGACAAGAAATTATCGACACAATAAAATATGTATTACAAGCATAAGGGCTATAGCTCAGTTAGCTAGAGCACCTCGTTTACACGCACACGAATGTGTTTTTGCAGAGGACTCTTTCTCTTTGAATGAGATCTCAATTCTAGCGACAGTTTCATTAGATATCTTACAACTAGAATCCCTCTTTTTTCCAATCTAGTTCCTCCACCATCGCGAACCCCAGCTAGATTCAGACATGATACACTTTTTAGTTCCTATAGAAAAAAAAAGAGAACTCTTGGATTTTTTTATCTCCTGCTAAGAAAATGTTCATTATTCAATTCATTTCAAAATACTTCAATTGGGATACGCAAGAAATAGGCCAATTATGCAGCTTTTTCACCTTACATTGAAAAGCTAGGAATGAGCGGTTCTTATAAATCTAATTCATTAAAATTCCATCCAGTAAAATTGAAAAATTATAAATTTCCAAAATAATAGATAGAAATATTGCAAATAGAGCCATTGTATATATATATATATAGATATAGATATAGATATAGATATCGACGATCTCACATAGTACCAACTGGTATTTGAAAAACTGGTTGAATACTGTAAGTTTCAAAATTTTGGAGGACTATTTTGTAAAAAAAATTATTAAAATACCCCCCATCTCGATGATACTCTGCTACTCTCACTCTTTGTATTGGTTCTCCTCTCTGGCGACTCTCCACCATCGTCTCTTCCTCTACTTCTGTCTCTCTCTCCGATAACTCTCCACCCTCCTATGTAAGGCATAAGAAACCAGGGCATCACCCACCAATAATACACAGCCAAACTTACATGCAAAACAAGTCAAAATTACCCAAAGATTTCAACTGAGGACTGATCTTTACTGGTGTGAGTCGTTAGAGAGATAAATAGGTCTAAGAGAACAAAAAACTCTAAGCAAATCAAGCCTTGCAAGTGCTTCCTCTACCCACTGGTTCTATGAGTTCTTCTCCATTTGTTAACACAATAGAGACAGGCAAAGAGAGAGTGAGGGACACAACTTTAATAGAAGTAGGTTGGTGAGTGGTGACTGTTCTACAACATTCAAAACATGGTTTTTTTTTAATTGCTAAACTCTTGACTAGAAAAAAGAAAAAAAAAGGTAGGAATAAGAGATATGGGAGGAGAAAGGAAAGCAAATATGGAGAAACCAAGACTCTTTTTTTTGTATAAATGGAAAAAGAAATAACAGAAATTACATAACGAGTTGGGGGAAGCAGATCCCCGAGATATCCTCGACAAGGAGGCGTTGGCACCCAACAGAGGTAGTATCAAAAACAGTGAGACCGATTGTAGACGAATCTACGTGAGTAGCAAGCCAGTCAGCACATCTGTTGCTCTCTCGGTAAACGTGTCGATGTGCAATAGTCCAATTCCGGGTGAGAAGCCCATGAACTCCCAGGACAATGGGGTTGAGTGCCTGGGAACAACGATCTACGGAAGAGAGGAGAAGATGCACCGCGAGAGAATCCAGCTCGAGTTCTACGCGACGGAAGCCCAAATCCCAGGCTAACGTAAGCCCGGTATAAACTCCCCAGAGTTTAGCCGACATCGTATCGCACCAACCGAGGTTCTGGGAGAATCCGCCAAGCCAGTGGCCAGCACTATCACGCAAAATGTCACCTGCTGAAGCTAAGTAACGATTGCAAGCACCGTCTGTGTTAAGTTTGACCTAACCAGGAGGCGGTTTGGACCAACCAATGAGTTGCTGATGTCGAGGGCGAGGGCCTGTAGCTGCCTGGCTGGTCCACTTGGAGGCCTGGAGGATCTGATCTGCAAAAGACAAAATGATAAAATTAGGAGACATACGCCAAGAGAAGTCAGCATCAAAGAGGGACTTATTCCTCCACGACTAAAGGAACCAGCAGGTCGTGTCGAAAAGAGTCGCCCAATCATGTCCCAAGATGCGCCGATAGTGGTGGAGGTTCGTTAGGACCCACTGTCGAGTCGGCATAGCATAGAAATCAGGAGGAGTGAGGTCCACTGGAAAGGTAGGCCACACCCGACGAGCTTTAAGGCAATCCTGGACTGCGTGAAAGGGGGATTCTTCTAGGTGACAGTGAGGACAGGTGCTGTCAGTCGTAAGGTGGCGACGGGCCCAGTATTGGTTGGTGAGGAGTCGTTCCTGGGCAAGTAACCACAACAAAGTTCGAACTCGTTGAGGACCTGGTCACTGCCAAATGGCAGTCCAAACTCCATTTGGAGGAAGGGCGTCGTGACCCATAAGCAGGGAATAGGTAGAAGCAATGAAGAAGAGACCAGTGTCGGAAGCCTTCCAGGTCAATTTATCCTGGCCAAGATAAGGCCTAGGAGGAAATATGCCCTCGATAAGCCGGCAAACCTGCATGGGGAGGTAAGAGTGGAGAATTTCCGGGTCCCAGTTTCTCGTGTCATCAACAAAGTGGTGGACGCTGAGGTGAAGGAAATGATCTGGAATGGGGTGGGTGGCGTGGGCGAGAAGCGGGCCAACACTGGCTTACGGAGAAATCAAGATGTAGACAAGTGAGTGCCTAGTGGATATTAAATTTTTTGGGTTGTAATCCTGTAGAGGAATGTATGGCTTGCTTGTTTTTTTTTAACATGTACAAATTTTTAATTTTATTAATATAATGTAATTTTTTAAAAATAAAATTATGTTAATTAATAAAAAACATTGTGTTTATAATTTATATAAGTTTAAGTTAATAAATTATTACTTTAAATTTCAATTATTATAATTATTATTTATATGTAAAATATTTAAAAATTATTATTATTTTATATTAATTACGATTATTATTTACTATTATGAGTTTTGAAGACAGAGTTAATGTAATTTTATAAAGTATATAATAAAACTGAATAATATATCAATAAACTATTTTTTAATTTTTTAAAAAATTAAATTTTTTTATAAATTTAAAAAAATTACTCAAAATTGACCGGAGTTTTTTTTTTTGTTACCCACGAGGTATCCTAGGAGGATCCCAACTATGAGAAGACATCTTTAAGCCATCCACACTCAGACTAATCCCCATTCGAACCGGGTAGGTCCCTTGCGGGAGGCAAAACTCTGGCTCCAAGTTTTAAACGGCTGCATACATGAAGACGATTCAAACCCGTGACCTTACTTAAACTAGGAGAATCCCTTACCAACTTACCTGCGCCTTAGGGTTCCGGAGTGTTTTTACGAACGTGATAGGCCAGCCGAAGCAGACTAGTAGTTCCTTAAAATGTAATGTACAATTCACTAGGAAATTTATCAGTGGCCCTTCATCAGCGTTCCTTTATGAAAGTTCCCTCTCTTGAAAGATAAATCTGTTTGTTACGGTTAGAATGGTTATGTTCGTTTCATGGAGGGTTAATGTAAAAACAACTAGGTGTATAATCGGACTCCTATCCTTGTGTCCATATCCAAGCTTTCAACATTTAAATAGCCAACTCTACAAGCACCAGACCTTTCACCTTTCAAACCTGTCTAGATCATCAAAACCTTCCCGCTGGAATAGAAACAAGGAACCAAATTTGAAAGAAGACGAAACTGAAAGCATTAACTCACTCTTCCAAGAGATTGCTGATATATTAGGAACTGACATTCGTGATAAGGCGTCGTCTGAAATATCTAAAGAAACCCACTTGAAGGAGGAGTTGTTTGAGCAATTGAAAGATAGCGCACCAACTGTTTGTGAAAATGTTGAGCTGAGTAAGGGGTTTATCCAGGAGGAGATTCCATCAACTCGCAAAGAGACCCCGATACGAGATACCGTTGAAATCGATGTTAGCCCGATAGTTCATGAGATCACAGGTATTGTTCGCGCCAAAAATGGAGCCTTTTCAATGGAGGACCGTTTAGAAGGTCTTAGTTTTCAGTTTGAACCTGAGGTTGTTGAGAAAGTGTTGAAGAGATGCTTTAAAGTGCCGCATTTAGCTTTTGGATTCTTCAATTGGGTGAAAAAGAAAGATGGATTTTGTCATACAACTGAGATTTATAACACCATGCTGTATATAGCTGGAGAAGCGAAAGACTTTGGCCTGGTAGATAATTTGGTTGAGGAAATGGAGAAGAACTCGTGTGAAAAGGATATTAAGACTTGGACCATTCTTATTTCCCAGTATGGGAAGGCAAAGTTGATTGGCAAAGCCTTGTTATTATTTGAGAAGATGAGAAAATCTGCTCAAGAGCCTGACTTGAAAACTTACAAGATGTTATTACATTCTCTTTGTAATGTTGGAAAAGGTGAGGTAGCATGCGAACTTTATAAGGAGATGATCCAGAAGAGTATTGCACCAGATCTAAGTTTGTCCAAAATGTTACTAAACTGCATGGCAAAGTTAGGAGATGTTGATGCAATTAAATTTGTCTCTGAGAGCATGGTTGGTGTTTCAAAGATTCCTGAACGTGAAGTTCACCTTTGTGTACTCAAGAGTTTTTGCGTGGCTGGGAGAATTAAGGACGCTTTAGAATTAATCCGTGAGCTCAAAAATAAACAAACACCGATTGACAAAGAATTTTTCAAGACTTTGTTGAAAGGACTAGTTAAGGCTAATAGGATCACAGATGCTTCGGACATAGTTGAGATAATGAGAAAAATGAATATTGTTGACGAGAAGGTTTATGGGATTATGATTAATGGGTATTTAAGGAGGAAAGAAATTCCTAAAGCACTTGATCTGTTTGAAAACATGAGGGAATCTGGGTATCTGCCAACAACTTCGACCTACACAGAGTTAATGCAACAGCTTTTCCATGTAAGTCAATATGACAAAGGCTGTCAGCTATTCAATGAGATGCTGGAAAGAGGGGCTGAGATGGATAGCATGGCAGTTATGTCCACGGTAATAGGTCACATTCGTCAAAGCCATATATCGGAAGCATGGAAAGTGTTTAAGACCATGGAGGATAAGGGAATCAAGCTCACTTGGAAACAATACTTTATACTCATTAAGGAGCTTTGCAAAGTTTCAAAATCGGATGAGATATGGAAGGTTTTGCATCATATGCAGGCTTCTGGGACATTCATTCATCAGGCAATATTCAAGTGGGCTATATCTTTCATGGAGAAAAGAGGGGATATGGATAATATTAAAAAATTGAAACAGATGCAGGACATGTGTAAATTTCACTTTTGTGACAGCAAGGCACCAAATAGTGATGTACCTGTGGAATTGGAACCCCATAAGGAGTCAATTCAAGACAAACCAAAGCAAGAAAAGATGGAGAGCCAGTTGTTCAAGCCACTTTCAAAGGCTTGCAATCAACAGGATTTACATGAAGTTTGTAGAATTTTATCTTCTTCAGAGGATTGGAATGTCATTCAAGAAGCACTGGAGAAAAGTGCCATTCAGTTCAAGCCAGAAGTTGTTGTGGAAATCATGCGTAATAGCAGGATGCATAGTAATATGGCATTGCATTTCTTTTCATGGATAGGAAAGCGAAGTGGTTATTTCCACACTTCCGAAACGTACAACATGGCTATCAAACTTTCAGGATGTGGGAAGGATTTCAGACACATGAGAGACCTTTTCTATGAGATGAGGAGAAAGGGCAGCCTGTTAACACCAGATACATGGGCAATCATGATAATGCAATATGGCCGAGCAGGTCTAACAGAGATTGCTCTAAAGTTTTTCCATGAGATGAAAGCCAGTGGTTTTAACCCAACTAGCAGTACCTACAAGTTTTTGATTATCAGTCTTTGTGGGAGAAAAGGTAGGAAGACTGTTGAAGCCATTAAAATATTTCAAGAGATGATTCAAGCAGGGCATATCCCAGACAAAGAATTGGTTGAAACTTATCTCCTTTGCTTAAGTGAATCTTGTAAGCTGTTAGAAGCCAGAAGATGCGTGGAAACTCTCCAAAAAGTTGGCTTCACACGGACACACAGTTATTCTATGTACTTCAGGGCTCTTTGTCGTGCAGGCAGCTTGGAAGAAGCTTTATCATTGATTGATAAGGTTATGGCAGAGCAACCTGCATTGGCTCAGTACACTTATGGAAGCCTAATGCACGCCTTGCTACGTCAAGGGCGATTAGAAGAGGCATTATCTAAGATGGAAGCTATGAAACAGGCAGGTTTCCGTCCAACTGTTCATGCTTATACGTCCCTGATAGTCTATTTCTTCAAAGAGAGGCAGACGGAGAAAGCATTGGAAATTTTGCTGAAAATGCGGGACGAGGGTCACGAACCGACAATAGTTACTTATTCAGCACTTATTCGAGGTTACATGAATGTTGGCAATGTTGCAGAAGCTTGGAAAGTTTTCCATTCTCTGAAACTGAAAGGTCCTATGCCTGATTTCAAAACTTATTCAATGTTCATTAGTTGCCTCTGTAAGATAGGAAAATCAGAAGAAGCTATGCAGCTTTTGAACGAAATGATGGATAATGGGATTGTTCCAAGCAACATTAACTATCGAACTATATTCTTTGGGCTGAACAGAGAAGGGAAACGAACTTTGGCTCAGACTGTCCTGCAACAAAAGTCAGCATTTAAAAGAAAACGCAAGTTCTTAACTTTGTAACACTCACTATCTCCGCTAAAGTACATGACTGCATCTCTGGGATGAGATTGGACCAGATGCTTTAGCATATTTCATCTACTACATCTCTACGTATATAATTTGTAGGTTGGCCCTTTGGAACTCCAAAAGTAAGCAGTGTTGTTCACTAAGTAATGATATTTGAGAAAATTAGATAATGCATTTGTAATTTCTAATTGCGTACTAATTAATTAATTTATTGATTTGGTTTGCTACCAAAAGATGCAAAAACATGCAATGCCTCAACCTAGTCGCTTGCTCAAGGTTAACTAGCTCAGATGATATCTTAATGCCCCCTTAAGAGCAATGATATTTTTAACAAGCTCAATCATTTATAACTCGATTTATAATTAAATATTTTATTTTAATATTATTTATAATATTTATTAAACAATTATCAAATTTATTTTTAAATAAAATATAAATAAACTGATAAAAATAAAAATTTTATAATTTTAACTAAAAAAGGTTCTTGTGCTTGAGTTGCCACGCGTCACCTTTTCAAGGGTTTAACTACCCGAAGCAAAGAACTTCAAGAAGATGTCAGTTTAAAACAAGGCAAACGCTAGATTTCGACTCTAGAGCAGGCGAGAAAAGAGAAGAAGATTGAATTGACAATCTTGCCCTTTGGAATCTACCAAAACAACGATGGGTTGGGTATGGGTGGATGACGAATCGAGGTCATCGACCGGTGATGGCGAGAAAAACACGACGGTTGGCTTCAATATCAATGAAGGATGCTCCACAAGGACGGTGGTAAGGTCTCAGTGCAGAACCGAGGAGGTCGAGCCTGGAAAGTTCTTGAGGAAGTGCGAGAAAACAGAGGAGATTCTCAGAAGCTGCGTCGGAAAGTAATTCTTCATCCTCTCTTTAATGGGATATTTTACTTGCCTTTTCTTTTATTGTTTATGTCTGTGATTGTGAAGGGTGAGGGTTACGTATTGCAATTAGTATTGAACCTAAGGTGTTTACTGTAATGCCTGAATGATATGCTGTCTTGTTTTTCGATATAATTGTTGGATTTGAATTAGGCCTGTTGAAGTGATCAAGTCCGACAAAGAGTACACAGAAGATGATGTCACGGACCTTGTTGTCTCTGGGGGCCAAAAGTTAAAGAGCGAAGGAGGACCATTTGAGTTCTCTGGGCTTCGAAGTGATATTGAAGATATCGAACACCACCTCCAGAGGAGCTTCAACCATCTTCGAGGATTGGCTGAAGAGATGAAAAGGAGTGTTTTTGATGTTTTTGGCGATTTTTATGATACTAACCCTTCATCTTCAGGACCATCATGTTCTACCAGGCGAGAAATACCAATCGAAGACTCGCACAAGCCGAGAGGGCGTGACTCTGGAGGGGTTGATCTTACTGGTTTGGGTAGAGATGTTTGATGCAGATATTATTAGCAGGCAATGATGTAAGGTTCTAAATAATGGAGTCCATCTGAATTACTGCGGTAATTAGGTGATGTGCTGAGCATAACTGGTGAACATTCATTTGTACTAGCTTCGCAATGGATTCTAGGTTCTACATAAAGACATTTTTGCTTTTACCTAATAGAGTATAAAATCAGTTAGTGAATGCTTAACTTCGTTGGAGATATACTATACATGCATGCACTATGAGTCTATGACCTTTTTATGCTTGCCCCATTTCATTGCTTTCATGTGCTAATTAATCTTGGGGGATTTATGTTTTGGATTGAATGGCTGTGTAGGAGAGAGACCAAGCACTTCTGATTACATCAAGTATGTGTATCAGTATCAAAGAGAACAGATTGTGAGTGAAGAAGACATATTAAACTACTTGATGTAGTCAGAAGTGAAGAAGACATATTAAACTACTTGAGCTTGACATAAAGCAAGAAAACTAGGATGAAATCTTATTTCCTTAATCAAGCAAATAAAGAAGAAAAAGCAGATGTTCAGCTTGCATCCCCTTTTTTGTGATCGTATGATAACATTTTTTAATGCTATTTTGCATCCTTAATTTCTTTTTTCTCTGCGACTGGCGGGCATCAAATTTGAACGTGAAAATATTAAATGTTTTATTATATACGTTGGAAAAATAAATGATATTGGGTACGAACCTAAAGTGATGTAGGTACTTTCGTTTTCTGGTAATAGTGGTAGTTACGTGCAAGTGCTCCTCACTCTTCGCTTTGAGAGATATAATGGTGAGGAAGTATCTATTAGTCACATTTTCATAATTGAAGGGGAATTTTAACGAAATCTTATTATTATGGACTAGCATTCCTTTTTTTTATTTAATCTGTCTGATTGAATTAATAGAGTTAACTAGTAAGTAGTAGCCGACTAATTGGTTGGATTGATCATATATCAAAATATTTTTTTGTAAAACTGGTTATATAACCGTTTAAGTCAATCCAGTTTGGTGGAGGAGGATGATAGATACTCTCAGAAATTGAATGGTATGTCATTGAATATTGTTATTATGTAACTTAAGTCTGTCAAGTTACAATGTGATTCGCAGATAATTTCGAGAGTGCTGCTCTCTCTTAGCCTAAGGCTCACCATAATTCTCTTAGTAATATCATAAAAATTTCTCTTCCCAATCATTACATTATTTATACTAGCCAATTTCTTATGTCAACCATGCAACAAACTCACTATTCTCTCCCCTCTCACATGCACGTAATACCCACCAGCCCCTAACTCTAACAAAAAGTGGTAACTTTACTCGGTGACCCTTTCTTTTACCCTTCTAGAATAAACCTTGGTAATAGGAGGTTTAACACTGCTCCCCCCACAAGTTGCACCTTGTCCTCAAGATAAAAATCTGGGAATTGTTCCACTATGTTATCGAACTTCTCCCAAGTAGTTTCCGAACCTGCTAAGCCTTCCCACTTGATCAAAACTTCCAGTCCCTTAGATACCCCTAGTGGTCTTATTGCTAAGACTTTTTCAGGTTGCACCATTGACTCCTCTTCCCTTGTCCATTTGTCAGGTAGAATCAGCTTATCCTTATCCTCTCCCACCACGGCTCTCAGCTGTGATACATGAAAGATAGGATGAATCTGGGCTAACTCTGGTAATTGCAATTCATATGCCATTTCTCCAATTCTTCTCAACACTCGGAATGGACCAAAATACCAGGGGACTAACTTCTCACTAACTCTTCTTGCTGCAATCAATTGTCTATAAGGAGCTAGCGTCAACCATATCATGTCTTCGACTTGGAAAACTACTTCTCGCCTGTGTTTATCAGGCCTGCTTTTCATGTCATTTTGTGCCTTAGATAAGTGCTGTTTAATTTTAGTCAAGTAGTAGTCTCTTTGTTGTAATAATACATCAACCGACTTCATTCTTGAAACCCTTGATCCCATCTGAAAAATTGGAGGAGGATCCCTTCCATATAAGACCTTAAAAGGTATGATTTTAAGAGCCACATGATAGGAGGTATTATAGCAATATTCCGTCCAGCCCAACCATTTCGCTCATTGCTTGGGGGTATCTCCTGCAAAGCACCTCAAGTAGGCTTCTATTGATCTATTCACCGACTCAGTAGCACCATCAGTTTGAGGTTGGTAGGATGAGTTGAATTTAAGGACGATTCCATGCACCTTGAACAACTCCCCCAAAATTTGCTCTTGAAAACTTTATCTTTGTCAGAAACTACCGATCTAGGGAATCCATGTAGCTTTATAATATCCTTGATGAACACTTCAGCCACTGATTGTGCCATGTATGGGTGCTTAAGTGGTAAGAAGTGAGCATACTTGCTTAGCCTATCTACAACCACCAAGATGGATGTATATTCAAGGGATTTTGGGAGCCCTTCGATAAAATCCATAGTTATATCATCCCATATCTGATTTGGAATTGCAAGGGGCTGCAATAGTCCTGTTGGTGACAACGTTAGGTATTAATTCTGTTGGCATATTAAGCAAGTTGCCATAAATCTATAAATTTCTTTCTTCATGCCCTCCCAATACAACTCCCTATAAATGCGCTTATATGTTTTTAACAGACCTCCATGTCCTCCCAAGTGACTCTCATAACTATCCTTCATAATTTTAGTTATAAAAGCAAAAGTATTAGAGATTACCAATCAGTCTTTGTAGTAGAGCTTGCCTTGCTTCACCGTATATGGGGGCCTGAAACTAGGATCTTGGCTGACAGCTCAGCCTCTATCTCCCGCAAGATTACATCCATATCTATGATTTTGCATGCCATTACAGTCCGCAACTCTTCTTGGTACTATACTCGTAATAGAGCATCCGTTACTTTGTTATCTCTACCCAGTTTGTATTCAAAGGCGAAGTCAAAATCCAACAGTTTGGTGATCCATTTCTGATAATCGGGGTGAATCTCCCGCTGCTCTAGTAGAAATTTTAATGGTTTCTGGTCAATCCGAATGACAAACCTATGGCCTAGGAGATAAAATCTCCATTTCGTGACAACCAACACAATAGCCATAAGTTCCCTTTCATAAGTCGATTGTCCTTTTCTTTCTGCTGACAGTGATTAACTATAATAAACAATCGGTCGGTTATTCTGCATCAGCACAGCTCCCACACCCAAAGCTGAAGCATTAGTCTCCAAAATAAAAGGTTGGTTGAAATCGGGCAAGGCTAAAACAGGTACGATAGTGATGGCCTGTTTCAGATTATTGAAAGCCTTCTCTGCTTCCATTGTCCACTTGAAATTGTTCTTCTTGAGTAGCTGTGTCAACGGCCATGCAATGTGGCTGTACCCTCGTACAAATTTCTGAAAATAACCCGTCAATCTCAAAAACTCCCTCAACTCCTTCAAAGTTTCTGGTTTAGGCCACCCTAACATCGCCTCAATCTTAGACTAATTTGCTGCAACCCCTTGTTTGAATACAATGTGGCCCAGATATTCCAAGTGAGGCTGACCAAAAACACACTTCTTGTAATTAACTTATAGCTTCTGCTCCTTCGAAATACTCAAAGTCATCCTTAAATGCCTTAGATGCTCCTCTTTACTTCTGTTGTAAACTAAGATGTCATAAAAAAACACTAGTATGAATTTTCTGAGATGGGGTTTAAAAATCTGATTCATCAGGGACTGAAATATCGCAAGGGCATTACTACAAATTCATAATGCCCTTCATGAGTTCGAAATGTCATTTTCTCAATATCTTCCTCCCTCATCCTTTTTTGATGATAACTAGATTTCAAATCAATCTTAGAGAAGATAACTGCCCCATTTAACTCATCCATCAACTCTTTTATTATGGGTATTAGGAAATTGTCACTTACGGTCACCTTGTTTAGAGCACAATAGCCCACACAAAAATGTCACCCTCCATCTTTTTTCTTGACTAGTAGAACTGGACTAGCATACAGTGATGTGCTAGTTTGAATGATTCCCGATTCTAACATCCCTTTGATCAGTCTCTCGATTTCATTCTTTTGAAAATGAGGGTATTTGTAGGGTCAGACCCTGACTGGACCCTCTCCTTCGATTAGGTAGATGTGGTGTTCTCTTCCCTTTTTTGGTAGTAATGTCTGTGGCCATTAAAAAACCCCTCCAAACTCTTCCAATATACTGCTGATTTCTGGATCATCCAACTTAATCACCACCTTCGAATCTTCCTCCTGTTTTGCTATCCACAACAAGTACACTAAATCCTCTTCTTTGAGATCCTTACAAAGGGATTTTGCACTCACCATGGATTTCGACAAGATTGGATCCCCTTTTATAATAATTTCTTTCTCTCCCACTCTTATTTCCATAGTCAGTGTACACCAATTATTTAAGACATCTCCTAGTGTTCTCAGCTATTTTATGCCCAGAACAACATCTATGCTGCGCAACTTCATTAGCAGAAAATTCTAACAGATTTCTAGCTCCTGTATCTTTAAATTCAACTTCCTATAGACCCCATTTCCTGCTACCTTTTCTCCATTCCCCACAACTATCTCATACTTGTTAGTGGGGATTTGGAGCTCCATTTCAACGCCAACTCTTTCGAAACAAAATTTTGGGTGGCTCCACTATCGATGAGGATCACCACGGGCTCCCCTTCCAATACTCCTACTACCTTCATCGTCTTAGGTAAGGTTAGCCCAGTTGTCGACCCTATTGATAATTCTATATTCTGTAGTTCCACTTCTTGCTCCTCTTCCTCTTCTACATTCTCCAACATATTATCTTCTAACTCTTCATCTAGGATCGTGATAACCTTCAAATCTATCATTTTACACCAATAGCTTTGTGTATATTTCTCATCACATTTAAAACATATCCCCCGTATTTTCTTCTCTTGTAGCTCACTAAATGTTAAGCGTTTAAATGTTCCATCTCCCTTGTCGGTGGCAGTGACCCTCCCTGTTTTAACCCTACCATTCTCATTGTTTCCTACTATCTCCCACGTTTTGTATCCACCATAGTCGTTTGTTCTATTACCCCCATGGCCCTGTTGCCCTTATCATGCCATATTACTTTATTCTTTTCCTCTATCTGTTGAGATAATGACATCATTCATCCCAAACTTCTAGGATTAGCAATTAAGAGCTCCACCCTGATTTCCTTCGACAACCCATTTAAAAATGAACTCTCCAGCACTTCATCAGGTAGCTTGGGTAATGGAGCAGCTAATTCCTTAAATTTACCAATATATTCATCTACTGTACCTATTTGTTTGATGGCCAGTAGATGTTGACACGAGGTTCCTTCTTCGATGGGTCTAAATTTTCTAACAAGTAATTCCTTACACTCCTCTCAATCTCTAATCGGTCTTCGAGCCTCCACCCACCGAAACCATGCTAATGCCTTCTTCTCCATGCTGCGTGATATCAACTCCATTTTCTCCCTTTTGTTGAACCTCCCCATCGAGAAAAAATGTTCCACCTAATAAATCCACCCATCCGGGTCATCTCCATCAAAGACTGACATCTCCACCTGCCTAGTTCGAAAGTATCATCGATGTTCTCCTTGTTGCAAAAACCCAGGTGGTGGTTCTTCCGTATGGCCTCTCCATCCTTCTCTCGGTTGTTCGGGTTCACGCTCTCCCCCCATCGGTGGCTCACGTCAATCCCCTACCTAGCGTGCCAACCCCCGAAATGACTCCCTGTAGGTCGGATTATTCCACCCATACTCCGATGGATGCTCAGTCTGATTGACAATGTCTGGGGAATATTGCAGGAACTCATTCGTTGGTTCGACCCCCGATGTTGGCCCACGACTCCCACCTGGTTCCATTGGTCCCTTCCCTTTGTCCATTTGCGACTCTTCCTCCTTTTGACTATTGCTCGAAGTCTCACCACTCTTGCCGTCTTCTCAGTGACTCATAAACATCGTCATTACTTCACGTAACTCCTTCATCTCTAGCTGGGATCGTTCCTAATTTTTTTGCAATTCTTCTTTCTCCAGTCTCCGTTCCTCCCTTAGTAGTTCAAAACTCTTCTGAAAATCTTCACGCAAGTTCTCGAATTCCTTCTCAAATCTACCCATCCGATTATCACCCTTCTTGTTAGCCATCGATAGGATCTTTGCTCTGATACCAGTGATAGATACTCTCAGAAATTGAGAGGTATGCCACTGAATATTATCATTATGTAACTCAAGTATGTCAAGTTACAATGTGATTTGTAGACTGCTCTCTCCTAGCCTAAGGCTCACCAGAATTCTCTTAGTAATATAAATTCCCCTTCCCAATCATTACGTTATTTATACTAACCAACTTCTTATGTCATCCATGTAACAAACTCACTATTCTCTCCCCTCCCACATGCACATAATACCCACCAGCCCCTAACTCTAACAGAAAGTGGTAACTTTACTCGATTACCCTTTCCTTTATGCTTCTAGAATAAACCTTGGTAATAGGAGGTCTAACAGAGTATTGGCTTCAATTAAACTCCTCTTCTTTATCAGAGCACTCCTTAATTCAATTGCTAGCTGTTTTATGTCGTTTTGTAATGGCAAGGTCAACTAATTCTCTTGTTCTTTTCCTCTTTGTCTTCTGTTTTCGTATTTGGTGATTGCATATTAAGTGAAGAAAGAAAAGAGAGCCTAATTAATTGGTTGAAAGTCGAGTAGTTTGTTAAGTTGCCTGTAAATAGTTATTTTGATGGTTGGTATTCAATGGCGAATTGGGTTAACAAGGATAGCTTTGGTAAAATCTGATCAACTTCCTGCAGAATAGTCTTTCATCAGTAGGTAAGACTTTTGTATGTCTTGATCGGATCACACCCTCTATCCGCTCAACTCAGCTACTATGTTGGAACCATTCAATTTGGGTTATTTGGAACTTGTTTTCTATCATTTAAGAGTCGTGTAACGTCTGCTTGGGTTGATGATTTTTCTTCTTATGGTGTTAAAAACGTGACATGCACTTATGCAAGTGAGAACTATATATGAGTGATTACTAACAAAAGTCGATGTTATTCATCGCTACAACACCCCCCACCAATTGAATACCTAACGCTTTTTTAACTTCTTGTTTGATTAAAACCTCAAACTTTTCCTTTTTAATTACAATTATTACTAATTATCAATATTTTAAAAATCAAACTGAAAGTTAAATCAGTAGAACTTCATAGTTTAAAAGGTTCAATCGATATTAAACTGTTACAAAACCAACAAACGATTAAATAAAAGTAAATAATTTAAAATATTTACTTGAAAAAGATTATCCTTATTTATTGAAGAATTTGAAGTTTAAATGAAAATATTAAATTAATTTAAATTAATTTATTTTGGTTTATAAGAATTTATTAATTTATAAAAATTGATTGATTAATTAATAAATTGATCAATTTTTAATAACAGTATACTTGACTTTTTAATTTCATTATGAAAATTTAATTTTTCTATTATGCATTAGTTGAATATTAGTTAATATGGACTCGATCTTAGAAATAGTAAACCTTTTCCGCTATTAATTTGACATTCCATATGTTTTTTAGACATTATATTCAGCAATTTGATTTTATTTTGCTACTATTTTTGGCGGTGATTTTGTTTCATAAAAGAAGAATTAACAGTTTTATTTTTGGATGCATATTAAATTACTCAATAAACTAACAATTCCAAGACAAAGAAGTGACTCATTTGTCGAAAGTAACACTAATCTAATATATTTAAGTATAAACTTATGGGGTTTATGCAATTCAGAATTCAAGATCTAGTATTAAATAAAAAATCCAACAAAATATCTCTTAACTTTGCAAAAAGTGCTTTGGCCAACTTTGATTGCTACTTTGTTTGCAAGTATATTAAGAATCTCTTTTGTCTCAACCTATTGAACATCATAATATACTTGGTTACTAACTCCAACATCTTAAATATTAAATTTCATATGGTTAAACAAACTAAAACTATGTGTAGTTATAGTGTGATTTCTTCAAAATTTACCACTTTTTGGGTGTGGCCTTCCTATACACTAGGCTACTCTAAATTGCCTCCACCACTTACTTTATTATCTCTAATCCATCTTTTAGAATCAAATTCACGATATAAGTGAAACAGTGCACATGGAATAATCTTCCACCAATTAGCAAGCTTCCAACTCATAATTTGTTCGTCAAGTTTTCAATCATCACATCATTTATTTATAAATGTCTAGAGTTATGATTAAGAGCTTAGTGTTGATGTTCCAATCCATTGAACACTTGCCATTATAGTTGGCAACCTTTCATTTATATGTGGAATCGATATATAAATAAACCTACTATTTAAAAACTTGAATGAATATTAAAATTATGACATTATCAATAAATAAACGATAACATAACTGAAGAATATTATTTACCTCAATAGTTGATTCCATAAAGTCCAGTCATTGTCAATGTAGTGTGTCTTCACTACCATATAATCCTTCTTTTAGTTGTTAGCTGTCCACATATATGACATAATGGCTATTCACCCATCAATAATCTACAACATCTTCAAAAACAAATTCTTTTGATCATTGAAAATCTTAAAAAATATCTTTCTTTACAGTATCCCTAGTCAGGATCTTAAGGATTATTAGAATGAAGTGATAAACATCCTAAATTTTTTGTTATCAAGAATGGAGAATGGTTGTTCGTCACTAATAACCATGTTAGCTAACAAAAAATTTGATCTGTCATAGCCTTTACCAATCATTTCATTCTTCCTTCTCATTCAGTTATAGGTTAAAAACATTAGACCCCTTAACGTTGTATTTTTTTGTTATATAACTCTATCTATCTCTTCAAATGATAGCTTTTACTTTTAGCACCCCCAACGAACATCTTATGACAATACTTACATTCTAACTTTTCAAATTATTCCCTTAATCTAGTCTTGATGAAGTGATTCCAAACATCAGTTCTCAATGAACATGTTCCTTCAACTTGAATCATTTCTTCACTTGATATGTTGATGATAGCTAGCAGATTAGAACTCTCCGTTAGTATACTACTAGGTACTATATTAAAACTCTCCACTGAAGGATTATGCTCATCCATCTGAAACAATCATATATATATGCATCATATGTTCATATACTTTACACTTTAATGAACATTTACATATATATGCATACTAAATTTGTTGAGCATATAAGTTATTCATGGATATTTTCTTGTATACATACTAAATGTAATGAACATATAAGCTATTCATGGATATTTACATGTAGACGTAGATTTTAGTGAACATTCACTTATATACATACACTTTAATAAACACACTCACTCACTCTCTCTCTCTCACACACACACACACTCACTCACACACACACACACACACTCACACACACATGCAACTTCTTATAAGTATGTACTTATTAAAGATAGTTTAGTAAGTATATAGATCTCCATTTCAAGTAGTATAATACGTGAAAAATTATATTATTGAGTACAAATAACTGAACAACACTTTAATATATTTTTATTACTCAAATATAAGAAAGGGATGACATGAAAAGAAACCATTTAAAAGATTATTTCATAGAAAAGCAGGTCATGTCTTTTTGTTCTCCTATATAAGTAATCAATTTTATCAGGACATAAGTTAACTAGTATAGAACATTCAAGAAGTAATAAAGCCAATAAATAAAATGGAATAATTACCATTAAGTTATAGATATCATCTAAGAACATCAAATCAACATATTAAGTTCTTCAATGTGTCATACATATAACATAAACAATAATTAAAGACCTTACCCAGCTACTGCTGACTTGTCCATATTATAAGTATAGACAGTAGAGTTCTTACAATGCAATTGCAATGAACATCTACTTCATAATGATGTTACTCTATTCAATTCTTCCCATATCCCAATATAATGGACAATAATTATCTTTTAACAAATTTATCATTGGCCATACTCTCACCCTTCTTTATAGTTAATAAAAAACCTAAAACACTTAGAAACTTCATTCATGAAAAATGAATAACCCAACCAAATAAAATAAGACATCAAAATTAATTTAAGGAAGTAAATTGAATTACCCTAATAATACCATAATCACAATTTAATCATTTTGATAACTACAAAAAAAAGCTTTAATCTGTCAGGTTGTAAGATGCTTCTCTCCACTCTTCAAGTTCTCCAATGATCATCAATAAAATAACATAAAGAAAATAAAAGCAAAGAGTTAGGTAAATAAAAGGAGATAGGGAAATGATATTAAAAAGCATAAAGATAGAAGAGCCTTATTTTAGGAACTAAGAAAAAAAAGTAATCATATGTGAGAAGGGAAAGAGGTGCAGATGCAGGAGGAGGAGAGGTGACTTAGGCAATCAGGTAAAGAGAGGCACATATGCAAAGAGGAGGGGCAACCAAGTGATGAGACTAGAGAGACGATATGTGAGAAGAGGTTATAGATTAAAGAGAGGATTTGTGATGGTTTCTTGTCAATATTGAAACAATATCATTTTGACACTAATTCAACTATATGTTGCGAAATGACATTGTTTTGCCTATTATAAAATGACATTATTTTAATAACATTTGAATAATATATTTGAGTTATAGGTCAGGTTTAGCTTAAATACCTGAGCATAAGCCTAACCAAAAGCTTAATCAAATCAAACTGAGCCCATTAAATTTAGGTTATACTTAGAAAATATACCAAGCCTATTTATGAAAAGGCTAGTAGGTGTATAACCATCTTTCTAATGTTATATATGAATGACATATTATTGATTGGAAACGACAAACCAATGCCTCAATCTGTAAACTCTTGGATGTCCAAGAACTTCTCCACGTAGGATATGGGAGAAGTAGCCTATATTTTAGAAATAAAGATATATAGAGATAGATATAAAAAAAAGGTTACCTAGCTTATCTCAATCCATGTACATAGATAAAGTACTAAATAGGTTTAGCATAAAGAAGTCTACTAGGGGATTCTTACACATGACATATGGGATTTCTTTCATAAGGTATATGCTAAGAAGACAATAAGAGAGAGATAAAAATAAATTGTTTTTCATATGCTTTGGCTATTGGATCAATTATGTATGCTTGCTTTGAGCATAACAAGGAAGTTTCAGCTCAATCCTAGTGATGGTCACTGGACAGTTATAAAAAGTATCTTAAAATACTTGAGAAGAACTAAAAATATTTTTTTGGTCTATAGACGAGATGAACTAAGAGTTTAGAGGTATTCAGATGATACTTTCTAGTATATTCCTAATGCTAGTAAATCACAATTAAGGTATATCTTCATTTTAAATAGTGGTACAATAAGTGGCAAGAGTTCCAAACAACCAATCATTACAGATTTTAAGACCAAAATAGATTATATTTTAATGTCAAAGGAAGCAAAAGAAGTAGTTTTGATCAAGAAGTTTGTCATTAAACTTGAAAGGTTACTTAACATTATTGAGACAATAGTATTGTATTATGATAGTAATGGCATTATTGCATAAAAAAGGAACCAAGGACTTATCAATGGTCTAAACATATACTCATAAGGTTTTACTTGATTAGAGAGATAATGACATGAAAAGAAATAGCAATAGAGTGAGTTCTCATTTAAGGAAAATCTTGCAAATCCTCTTACTAGATTGTTGTCCTAAAAAAGACTTGATTGACATCTGGATGGTTATAGTATTAGATATATAAGTGATTAGCTTTAGTACAAATAAGAGATTATTAGTTTATTCCATTACAATTAATTAGTTGGTGATAATTTTTGTATGTTATTATTATTTTAATTAATAAAGACATGCTTTATCATTATGTATTTTTTTAATTACATTTGATGTTTTAACACTAAAGGTAAAATTTTAGGAATAATTATTATGCAATTAAAATTATGGTAATATCATAATTATGAGATTCAATTTACATTTATATATTATTCATAAATCGTTCCTAGTTATAACTTCATCAATATAGGATATTGATGGAATAGTAAAATAGCAAACTTTGTATTTCTTTCTTATAAAGAAAGCAATCAATCTCATAAATTAAAGTATAGAGATATTTAAATAAGTGCGTGGGAGCTTATCACAAAATAATTTTACTAAACTGGCCTAATTATAAGAATCATAAACAGAATATTACTTATATATTTGTGAATTTTCTAGTTATGATGGTTGTATAATTGATCCTTAGGCTTAAGATTATCAAAGTATCTCGTGTGAAAATTACTATGTTTGTAGGATAGCTCAACCACTAATACTTGGATATATTATGGATTATATGGTGATAATTGAGTTAGTCAGTCACTTTGAAGTAATTAAGGATAATGTTATACTATTCTTGATTAGTAGTGACTGAAAAAAAAATTATCTAATTTTTTTTTTGTTTTTTAAAATTATCTAATTAGAGTAAGCTAAATTTTGAAAAAGGTGTTTTCAAATATTAATTACTAATTAGCAATAATGAAAAATGATTTGATTTAAAAGAGTAGACACCAATTCTATACTCTTTATCTAATTAGAATATTGGATGACAAAATGATTAAATTATATACAACATAATCATACATAGATAGGTTGAGTCAAACTATTTTGACAATCCTAATATTTAGGAAGTCATAAGATATTGCTAGATACCAATCTTAATATATAATTATAAATTATTTAATTAGAAAATTAAAGATAAATTAAAAGAAGTTTTAATTTATCTAATTGTAATTATAGATTTGAAATATAATTTATAATGATTATCAACATATTAGAAACCTAATGATTTATAGGTAAATAAGCAGTAAAAAAAGTAATTTAAATTAAGTTAAACTTAATTATAAAGTTTAAGAAACTTTAAGATTTTAATTTAATTTATTAAAATTAAATTGTAATTAAAATTGGAATTATACTTTAATTATAGTTAAAAATTTTAATTTTAATAAAAACTCTAATGTCTTTTTTATATGTTAAAAAAAGAATAAGGAAGCTAGTACTTCTATCTTTTCTTCTCAAATGATGAGTTCTTTTTATCTATTATGTAGATATTGTTAAAGAAAGGATAAGTGAACAAGTTCTAGTTGATAGGTTAAGAAAAATTTTACAGAACATTCTCTTATTTAAGATTATATTTTTCAAATTATTTGATTAATAAAATTTGACCAAAAAATTATAAAATTTTAAATTTTTGTCACACCCGTAATTAGATTACAAATAATTTCCTAGTAGAAAATAGATTATAGGAAGAAATTATTCTTCTTGTACATATGCATAGACTATAAAATATAAACAACTTAGACAAATTTAAACTGTTTTATTTCAAATTGGGATACAAATGACACTATTGAGAAAGTCAATTTTTGTTTACCAATTTTATAAGTCTTCATACGGATTTGCCACCATAATGTTATCATAACTTGTAACCTAAATGTTATTCTTATCATAACTTGAAAAAGGGGCCGTCTTTCCTTGTTTCTTTTTACCATAGTGCTAAAGTACGTCTGGTCCTCCAAATGATGTGATGTCATGATGGTAACTCCCTTGGTTTTTCCACTTTTTTTAATTATCCATGAGGTATTTTAAGAGAGTTTTAATTATGGGAAGATATTTTTAAGCTACTTATTTTTAGATTAATCTCTATTCGAATCAGGTAGGTCTCTTGCGGGAGATAAAACTCTGACCTCAAGTTTTAAACGGTTGCATACATGAGAATGATTCAAACTTGCAATCTCCCTTAAATCAAGAGAGTCCCTTACCAACTCATATGAAACACCTTGAGGTTTTTCTGCACTTTATTTTAACGATGAACAAAAGAGAAAAACTGCCGTCCGATAAGGTTTAGAATTAAATTGGGAAGGGTCCTTGTAAATGACTTCTTTCTTAATTTGTCCCATTACTGACTTTGGAATTCCACATGGGAATGGTCATCGACATTGTCAATTTCCATCTACATTGAGTAGTGCTTTTAAGTAATTAGCGGGGCGGACTCTTCGAAGAGTAGGAAAATGAGTGTCATTGCGACTTCCATCTCAGCAATATCACCGCTTTTCTTATGAATCCAACTCAGTGGTTTTCATTTTGAGCTATAAACAACTATATGCTTTTTGTTGTTTGGATTGGAATGAAGAATTTGAACTTAAAAATGAAATTTCAAGTTTCGGTTTGTTTGGAAATAGTATTACTAATGACAGCAAATCCCTGTTAAGATATCTTATGTTGTCTTCTCTCATTTAGAGGACACAAAGCCGAATCTATTACCAATGTTTTCCACATTACAAGCACCACACTTAATCTAATTACGAAATGTAAATATCTTTATGTTTACGAGTAGTCTCTTTATATAACTGTATAAACTAGGGACGAGGTTAATTCCATCCAATAATTACTCGTTATGAAGAATGGTATAAATTCACAGAGACAATGAAATAGATGTGGATAATATAACCCGGCTTGTGGCGGCCGGCTGAAGATGGTCGATGAAACCACCATCCAACCAACCTAGAAACCATCCACCCGAATACAGCTGCAGAAGCACAAGGAAACAGAAAAGGACGATTTTCAGAGAAACAAAACTGAGTATCTGCCTTCCACGTCCCAGTGACGAAACAACTTTCCATATTTTATTGTCCTCAATCGAAGACTTAGTTAGTGGGCTTATCATAATTCATAAACCCTTTAAACCGCGTTGTATCGATCAAAGGTTGACTCTTTCCAACAGAAAAAAAACGGTCTTTGTTCGTTTCATTTCACGGCGCTTCATTTTCTCCGAAAACGAAATAACCCCTTTCATTTCAGTGTCGAGAGAAAAACTACAAATGGTGGAACATATTGGCCCAGAAGGAACCCGTTGTGGGAGACCTATAGAATATATGCACATCAACATCAATTCTGAAGCTCCGAGGAACCCATAAATTATAAGACCTATGATCGTCATTTGCGCTCTTCTGCTCATGAGCTGGTGAAATAACCAAACTTTAACACGTACAGAGTCTTTGTGCGCGTTTCTCTATATTCTCTCTCTTTATGGTCTTCTTTTTGATTGGCTGTTGTATCCTTACCGTATTAGTTAATGTTGGGACGAAGAATTTTATGATTTCGTTGATTGTATCAGAAGACATTCCTTGAAGTTTCTCATGCTCGTGTAGGATATGGTCAAGTGATTGCAGGGTTTAAGGTTGCTACTTGGGGTGCTTATAAGAAGGGCTATGTTCAATTGTGAGTAAGCATGTATTACATTTCTGGTTTACCATTCTTCTGAAATTTTCTTTTCCAGTTGGGATTGATCTCTGTGGCGCAAGGTTCTTTGTGTTTACTAAATTAGAAAGTAGCGCTTACTCGGTCGATAGATGAAATACATGGTGGTTTTTGACATTGACATTACTGTATTCTAAAGGCTTCGTTCTGATGTGTTCACCTCAGAATTACATGCCTTTCAGAGGGAACAGTGATGGGGTACTTCTATCAAATTAGCTATATTGAAAAGAAGTGCGGATAGTTCCAAATGGGAAACAATTGTGTTGGATCCAGGAATTCAAAGGACACCAATCTTATTCAATCTATCTCTCATTCGGTTTGGTGGTCTAAACCGTCAGTAGCCACTCTTACACCTAACAAGACAGAGAACCCTCAAGGACTAACCTTAAACACGGAGGAAGTGCCTCCACATGTTCCAAACAAGCCTCCTGAACACATGAGGATTGTTAAGGAAGAGAGTACAGCAACTCAAGTCGTGAAACAAGAGGAGAGTAAAACTCCTCAGCCACAGACACCTCCATTCATAGACAGGCCAGAGCCATTACCTCTAAAACCATTGTTGCCAGAGTCCAAGGAGGAGGCCTTAGCAGAACCGATCATGAAGCCTAAGGAAGACGATAAGTGGGAAGAACCAGCTAGAGTCAGGGAAGAGAGTAAACCAGAAGAGCCTCCACAACCAAAGAAGCCTCTTGCCCACAACGTGAAACGAACGTCAAGTGCAGGCCTTCAGGCAGATTCAGTGTTGAAAAAGAGAACTGGGCATCTAAAAGAGTTCTACAACCTGGGTAGGAAGCTTGGACATGGGCAATTTGGCACAACTTTCCTTTGCACTGAGAAAGGAACAGGAAAACAGTATGCTTGCAAGTCCATAGCCAAAAGGAAGCTATTGACAATGGATGATGTGGAGGATGTTAGGAGGGAAATAGAGATAATGCATCACTTGTCAGGACACCCTAATGTTATCTCGATCAAAGGGGCTTATGAGGATGCTGTGGCTGTCCATGTTGTGATGGAATTGTGTGTAGGGGGTGAGCTTTTTGATAGAATTATCAAACGAGGTCATTATACAGAGAGAAAAGCAGCCGCACTCACAAGGACTATAGTTACTGTTATTGAAGCCTGTCATTCATTGGGAGTCATGCATCGTGATCTCAAGCCTGAGAACTTTCTTTTTATCAATGAACAGGAGGATTCACCTCTGAAGGCCATAGATTTTGGACTATCCGTGTTCTTCAAGCCCGGTACATTTTGATAAGCCCTGGGAACTCGATACAAATATAATTTGAGTCATCTTTTTCAATGTTCCCAAATCAGCAATTATGTCTTAACTAAATCCAAGGAATTATGATTATGTCATACATATTCTGGGATCTTCTCTCTCAAATTAGAGAGTGGTCTCCGGTTAGTTAAATGAGTTCTGCTACTTGAGGCTAATTATGTCAGTCCCAAATTGCAGGAGAGATTTTCTCTGATGTGGTTGGAAGCCCATACTATGTTGCACCTGAAGTTCTTGTCAAGCACTATGGGCCAGAAGCTGATGTTTGGAGCGCCGGAGTGATGCTTTACATTCTCTTAAGTGGAGTGCCTCCATTCTGGGCTGGTAAGGGCATACAAGTATCTATCTTCATTTATTTTCTCAATCTATAAATTCTAATTTTGAGAAATTTCTTGCAATTTTAATGGTTTATTACTCCTTGTGACACAGAATCTGAGCGGGAGATTTTTGAAGAGGTTTTGCATGGTCAGCTGGATTTTGAGTCAGATCCTTGGCCTAATATTTCAGAAAGTGCTAAAGATCTGGTCAGAAGAATGCTGGTGAGGGACCCGAAAAGTCGGATTAGAGCTCATGAAGTTCTGTGTAAGTTGCTGTCTTTCACAAATTTCCTTCGTTGCATGCATATTACTGCAGTTACTCTAAAGCCTCTTTGGCCAGCATACGGGGTTGACTTAACAAAATCATGTTAGATCAAACCCCTATATAGTACAAAGTTTAGAATTATTTGAAAAAAAAGTTACTCCAATCATTGGTGCTTTTGTTTGTCTATCTAACCAAACATATTATAAAGATGAGAACACAGGAAAGGTGATCCAAAGAGATGTTACCAAATTCACTGTCCAATTTAAGCCAAGCTTTCACCTGGGTTTCTTAATGCTTTAGGACTATGTATTAGACAAGTATAGTGAAGTAGTCATCTATCTTCCTCATCCTGCACATTTTGGAGTGCATCATTTTGTCACTTCTGCTTGGATTGCCAAAGTGAAAGGTGGCTTCTACTGGAAAATGGATTCTTTGCGCGTTTGATTGCTCCAGAAGGTTGCATAATCATTCGAGAATGATGTTTTAGCTGACATTTAAAGTTCTCCTGTGGGAATGTGAGATTTTGGCTTTGCTCCTGTGATTTAATCTTCGAGTTCCCTGCAGGCCACCCTTGGGTGCAGGAAGATGGGACAGCTCCAGACAGGCCTCTTGATTCTGCAGTCCTAACACGGTTGACACAGTTCTCGGCAATGAACAAGCTGAAGAAAATGGCTCTTAGAGTAAGCTTCATGAAGCTACTCCATAGTGATTTAACTCTTTGTATACTCTTCACTCATGATTCTTTATTATAAAAAATGGTAACATAATCTCCATATTTAATTTTCATGTGTTGTTCGTAGGTAATTGCTGAGGGCCTCTCGGAAGAGGAAATCGCTGGATTAAAAGAAATGTTCAAGGCGATTGACACAGACAATAGCGGTCAAATTACCTTTGAAGAACTCAAAGTGGGACTAAAAAGATTTGGAGCTAATCTGGATGAGTCTGAAATATATGATCTAATGCAGGCGGTAAGAATCACCAAAATCGTTTGTGCTTATACATGCTTCAGATTCATTTTTCTCCATCTGTACAGTTTAGCTTTGAGTTGCTAAACGGATAATGTTTTTGTGATTCCTTAAAGTTAGGAAAATTCAAAGAAAATGTGAAAGCCCTCAGAGAACTTCTCCATTTAAGAAAATCAAATCCTATCTATCCTAGCAAACTAAAAGGAACTTCCCTACACTTTGTTCAACAGTCGTTTGCTTTTATGTAAAACCCCTGTATGGTGGTCGTTCTCTTTTGATTAACGTAGGATTGCACATACAACAAGTATATGTAACCTCTATGTACATCCAGTTCGACAGACATGCCGATTAAGTTCATCCGACTCTAAAGATTGTATATCTGAAAGTTGAAAAATGAAATGAGAGAGAACCTGCTATCATGTTAGAACAAAATATCTCCGAATTTTACATCATTGTACTCGCAGGCTGATATTGACAATAGCGGAACGATAGATTACGGGGAGTTCATAGCTGCCACGCTGCATCTCAACAAGGCTCAAAGAGATGATCATCTATTCGCAGCTTTCTCATATTTCGACAAAGATGGCAGTGGCTATATTACTCTAGATGAGCTTCAACAAGCCTGTGAAGAATTTGGCATGGAGGATGTTCACTTGGAAGAAATGATTCGAGAAGTTGATCAAGATAATGTGAGTATATTTCGTGTTTTAACTTTTATAACGCAAGCCACTAAGCACAGCATGATTGCTTTGTTTTAGAGAAAGTTGATATATCGATTGATACCACAAATTCATCGTTTCATCTGCTGATTTGTTACATGCAGAATGAATACACAATCATAGATCTGATATTTTTCTATTTGAAACACTAATTTCATTAGCCTTCTGAGATTCCAACTTGATGACTACGATTGTCTGAATTTGAAGTAAATGAACGTCAAGATGCATTAATTCTTTTCAGGATTGACAGATAATGAATTGTAAATTCCAGTAATAATACTTTTGTTGTGATTTTACAGGATGGCCGAATAGATTACAATGAGTTTGTAGCAATGATGCAGAAAGGCAATGCAGAACTGGGTAAGAATGGCATGCAGGGTAGGAATTTTGGGATTGGATTTAGAGAGGCACTCCCAGTTTGTTGATACATGTTAATAAGGCTCTTCTCTTATTTCTTTTGAGCACTTACTCCAAGTTGAAGTTCAACATTTTCTACTTCTTGGACTTTTCTACAATTGTTAGGGTACATTTTCAAGCCAGTAAAAGGACAGAACATGCAGAAGCCTCTTTCAGAATCTTCTTCACTGAACATTTTATGTTCCAACATCAAAATGTTTTGTTATTCACAGATTACAAAACAGTCTCGTCCTTTTACCTATGATACGTGAAAATAGAGCACGATTTGATATAACTGAATTAAGATTGATGGCACAAAAAGTGATTAACAGAAATGTAAAAAAGAAATTAAGAAATCAGTTAATTGGCCAAAAGTCATTATAACCGTAATTCTAACGACTAATGCAGCTGTTAATAATATTTCTCTTTTAATATGAGATGTGGCAATAATACATCCACGAAACCAAAAGCATTGTCGTTTGTACAAAACGCTGCACTTTAGTTGCTTCCTCTTGTATCATTCATTGTCTTCTTTCTCTGTAACTTTGCCTGTAAGGTTGACATTGGAGTGACACTGTTGGAGATTCAGGCTGTACCACCGTTGTATTCAGCAGACCATTTTCTTAATTCCCCAAATGGCCATCAGAAAATTGAGGGTAGTTGTTACTTTATGCCCTTTTATCCAATTATTTGGTTGCAATTTTGTAGTATTTGGTCGATAGCTTTTTAACTATATTTCAGCAGTATTAGCTATCTGATATAAGCTGTTTGACTATATCAAATAGCTAATATACTTATTTGGTTAGTAGCTAGTTAGATTGGCTGATTCAACCCAATCAGCTAATTTTTGAAAAGCTACTTGGAGTAGTTTTTCAACCTATCAACTGATAAAAATTTTACTAAAAGACAATTGTATCCTCAAACTTATTTTAACCTATCTGAAATATATGAGATTAACTACAACTGTTATCTATAAATTCATCAAAAAATCTATATGGTAGCTTAAATTGACAGATAAGATATTATTCATCGAGTAAGTTTGCATACAATACAAGGTATAAAACTAGAGGTGGGTTGGATTTTATTGTTGTTGTTGTTGTTGTTGTTATTATTATTATTATTATTATTATTATTATTATTATGTGTTCTATTTTTTTTATTAGAGTTATAAACTATATTTTTGTAGAATTAAATATTTAAAATCTAAATTACTATAAAAATATTCAATGAAATACTAAAATATATAATATTCATACCCTTATAAATTTTTTTAAAATCGTGTCCTCATAATTCATTTTACACATAAACAACTAATACTAAACAGCTAATTTTATCAAACATCAAATGAAAAACAGCTAATGCAATCCAATCGTCAGCTATCAGTTGATAGAATCAGCTAACAGCTAATGTATACAGCTGATTGCCAAACAGGGCCTTTATGTATAATATTATTATTTTAATTAATAAAGGTGTTCTTTATTTTTATATATTTTATTAATTATATTTGATGTTAATACTAAAAATAAAATCTCAGAAATTATTACTATGCAATTGAAATTATGATAACATTATAATTATGATATTCAATTTTTATTTTTATATTATTCCTAAATTATTTGTAGTTGTAATCTCGTCAAGACAAAATATAAATGAAATAGTAAAACTAGCAAGTTTATATTTCTTTCTTACGAGGAAAGTAATTGATCTCATAAAGTAAAATATAAATATACTTAAACAAACGTGTTGGAGCTTATTAAAAAATAAGTTTACTTAATTGACCTGATTATGAATATCTTACATGAAATATTACTTAAACTACAAGAATTAAGACATTTAGTGACAATTTTTTGTGACTAACTATTGTTTCGTCACAAATAAGAGATTTTTTTGTGACAAAACAATTGAGTGACACTATTGTTTGGATTAACTATGATGATTTATTTTTTGTCACTAATATAATAGTTATTGTGATAATTTAGTATCTTTCATAATTAAATTGTCATTGTTAATATATTAATAGTGTCAAATTTTCTTTTATCACTAAATGTTGTCATTAAAAGCCTATGCAATTTGGCGTCAAAATAATTTTGACAAGAATAAATTGTAATTATGAAAAAATATATGTTAGTAACTAATATTTTCTATTTGTTGTGACAAAACATAGTTTGGTCACTCTTTTTTCTTTTTGTTACGAAATGGTTAATCGTCACATAATATTTTACTTGTGACAAAAAATTTTGTCAATAAATATTCAATTGATTAGTGTCTATTTCATGTTGTGACAATAATCGAACTATAACTATGGTCACAACCTAGGTTTTAAAACCCGGACCGGACCGACCGGTCCGACCGGTGACCGGTCGGTGGTCCGATTTTTTAGTACCAAGACAATTGATTGAAACTATTGTTTGGATTATCCATGATGATTTATATTTTTGTCACTAATATAATGGTAATTGTGGCAATTTAGTATCTTTTACAGTCAAATTGTTACTATTAATATATTAATAGTGTTAAAATTTATTTTATCACTAAGTTTTGTCACTAAAAACTTATAAAATTTGGCGCCAAAATAATTTGGTGGGAATTAATTGTAATTATGACAAAACATATGTTGGTAATTAATATTTTATATTTGTCATAATGAAACATAGTTTGGTCACTAATATTTTTTTTCTTCTTATGACGAAACGGTTTACCGTCACACAATATTTTACTTATTGTGACGAAAACTTTTATCAATAAATATTCAATTAATTAGTGTCTACTTAATATTATCACAATCACCAAACTATAACTATGGTCACTACTATTTGTAATTTCGTGACAATTTTTTTGTGCCTAAATATTATTTCGTCACAAATACGAGGTTTGTTATGACAAAACAATTGATTAACACTATTGCTTGGATTAACTGTGATGATTTATTTTTGCATCACTAATACAATGGGAATTGTGACAATTTAGTATCTTCACAATTAAATTGTCACTATTAATATATTAATAGTGTCAAATTTTCTTTTATCACTAAATTTTGTTACTAAAAGCCTATGCACTTGTTATAATGAAAGCTTTTGTCAATAAAAATTCAATTAGTTAGTGTCTACTTAATATTGTCACAACAACCGAACTATCACTATACTTACTACTATTTATAATTTTAGTAACAAGAAATTTTGTTGTCACTTGATCAACTTTTTGTTACAAAAGTTATTGTCAATATAATAACATATTAAAATTAACCCCTGCAAATATAAATTTTATCATTATTGTAAAAATTTTAGAGACCATAAACTACTTGTCATGATTTTTTCTATAATATGATTATTTGCAAAACAAATTTAAATATTTTCTTATAAATATTCAAACTGCATATATTGATAATCCAAAAGTAATATTTTACGTATCATAGATATTTGGTATACATAACTTTGAAATTTCATCAACAAAAAAATAATTAAATGTTGAAATATAATAAAAATCTTGTTCCAAAATATTAAGCAAAACTCTTAGCCTATTGAAAATTAAAAACAAAGTTCTTGACAATGCTCAATTATTGTCATCGTCGTCTTCTTCATCTTCACTTGTTGAATTTTTTCATTCACAAAATTATGTTTACTCCATTAATCAAAATGTGTATAGTTCTGCCTTTACATCTACCTATCTATTTTTGAAATTTGATTGAAGGTATACCTATCATTGCTTGGAAATAAATAGGAAGTTGTCGCTCCTTATATTTTTAATCCACTCCTACTATTGCTTCTCCTTCCTCTTTTCACCATTTTATTTCAATATATACTCAGCCCCTATTTGGTTCCCTTTTTTTAAACGTTTTTTTTATTGTTTTCATAAAATTAGAAATAGATGCTAAAAACATGTTTGGTTAAACATGTTTTCATTTTTCTTTTACAAAAACGACAACAATTATATGGAAACGTAAAAATTAGGTTTTCGTCTATTTTGAAAACAAATTTTTTGTTTCACAAAAACAGGTTTCTCTATGTCTTCTCTCATCTTCTTCCTTTCTGTCGTTTGCAATGTCCAGGTTTGTTTTCGTATCTGATTATATGTGTTTTCTAACCTGTTGTTTGATTTGCTATTGTTGTTATTTACGTTGAAACATAAACTACACATCATGTCCATCACCTTCTCTTCCAATCGTCTTTGTCTTCACGCAAGAGAAGTGAAAGAAAGCAAGATGATTATGCTACAGAGCAAGACGGTTATGCTAAGTAACTACACATGTTACTGAAGCATAATTAAAACTAATTTGTTAATTCATCAACCTCTGTTTTCTTTCATAGGAGAGTCCCTTCTTGTGTTTCTCACCGAACAGTGCTTAGGGATAACTTTAGAACTACAAAGATGTTAGGTTCTTCATTGTTGATCCACCTGTACTTGGCCATGATTGGGTTAGCCAAATAATATGGTGGGTACTCATAAAGATAGTCGTTTTATGCATTATTACCCTCGTTTAAGTCCCTCACCACCTCGCACAAACAGCTGTTGCATTTAAAGACTGCACCGAAGCTTATCATCTAAACCTATCTCCCTTCTTCAACCTCTTTTGAGTATGGGTGGATCAACCTCTTTTGAGAAGGATAGGGAAAAGAAAGCTCAAGGGATTCTGTTGCTTTAAGAAAAAGTGGAACATAAACTATCAAACCAAACTTCGAAAGAGTTTCTAGTAGAAGAACAACAAGAAAAAACAGCTTATACGAAACTTTAAGTTTAACCCACCACATAAAACTTATATTTATTGAAAAAGAAAATCTAAGAACGTAAAACAAACGTTATTTTATAATCCAAAGAATCATCTTTCCTCTGTTATATCATTTACTTGTATGTCACTGCAAAGAAATCAGTTTCCCAAGATTACACAACAGGAAGCTATTGATATGGAAAAACAATCCAAAACAACGAGTTAACACACAGAGGCTACTAATAACAGAACTTCCATATGTTTTCCCCTCTTGTTTCACCACACCAACACACCCAATGAACAAAACAGGAAACGCAAAATAAGATAATGAAAAAAAAAGTCTACAACGAAGGCTATCTGTTGGGAAATCAGAGATGGGATCTGATCCGAACCGTAGCGGAATAATCACAAAATTTTTTCGTGATTTTTAATTTCTCGAATACCAAGATCTATTTAATTCTATCAAATGATTAACACGAATCAAAATA